>OY998185.1:18520981-19120981 GCA_963921935.1 Galeruca laticollis | reverse complement strand
TGACAAAATCTGACAAGAGAAACGCCACTGTCATATTAAAAACGGAAGATTATAATTCAAAATTATTAGAGTAGACTCAACAAAAAAGTTTTCTAATAATGTAATGTAATGTTTTTCTTATTTGTCTAAACAGTAAGCGGTGTTACGGTTTTTCTCGTTAGTATACATCAGTCACATAAAAAGACAACAATCATGCAGTTTTGGTCATAGTAAATAAACATTCCTACCTTAATATCAAGTCAGACTAGCTTCGTATGTCAACAATTTCTAGTTATACCATTAATTCAGTTATTCAATAGCCTGGCCGTCAATTTGTTTAGCACCACCTGGGTTAATAGTTTAAAGTAGATAATTACCCTCAGTAGAATAGTTACAGTAATCTGAATATACACTTAAAAAGAGTGAACTTGTTATATTATGTACCATTGAAATGTATACAAAACATTTCCCTATTCGAATCAAACAGCTGACTTGCCATATGTCATAGCCTCGTTCAATCTTCTTTTACAAACGTTAAGAGATCTGATTCGTACGGAAGATTGCCTACCGGTGTACTGTGGTTGTACGTCAGGGTATAATGGGTGATGTTTTATTTTGTAAATATAGTCGTGGGATGTGGTATATTAGTGAATATGGGGTTTATGTTAATTTATATTGTTTTTTTCTTTTGGTAAGTTTACAATTTGATATGCGTAGATAAGCCACGGTATGGGTAACCCTTCAGGTTCTCACCGTTTTCACAGTGTATTGTTGTAATTTTTTTTTAAGTATCAGAACTAACTCAACTCAGAACTGGTCTCTGTTTCAAATCCTTCTGAGCATTGTTATATCAATTTTGGGGTAGGGGTATATAGGATTTTAAATGATTGTATCATTGTATATTTTGAACTAAAAGGGACTTTGTAAACGTCTACAGTTCGTAAGGGATTTCATATTGATCTGTTTTTTTTATAGTAAGGGTTGATGGACCTTAAGTGTCCACTGTGGGAATAACTATTCCCCAAAATTTTCTGACTAATTACATAACTGTATTCAAGCCAAACCACCACCTCAATAAACCATTTCTCTTGTGAGTTGAGTTACGAGTTTGATTTTAGGTAATCCTTTCCTAATTGGGGGTAAACTACGGTTAGGGAATTAAACTGAGGTATTTACTCGGGTACGGTTTACCTGGCGCCTAGGGTTATATAGCTTTTATTTTGATTGTTCGTTACCAGCGTACGAACCTCCCTTCTTCGACTGAAGTCTAGCGGGTAAAATACCTTGTGGCATAGATCGGCCATCCGATCTGCTGGTAACTTGGTGAATTAGTAGTAATTTGATTTTGGGGCCACAAGTTCGATCTATCTTCAATAGGTCGCTAACGTAAGAGGGATAAGTGCATAGGTGCACGGGGTTTGATTTTACGTTACAGCGGGTGATATAAACTTTAAACAAACGGTATGGCTACTCACGAATTTATTTAAACACTCAACCACTCACTAACACTTAATTTATATACACTTAACTAATCACTTAAATTTAATTTATATACACACAACCTTAATTGATAATTTCTATCAACACTTTACTGTTCGCTATTTCGGTGTATTCTTGTTTATTTGTCGAGATCACTTTATCAACTAAACTGAACTTCTCCGCTGGTCGGTTCTTTATATATATTAGTGAATTTTTTACTAGATAATTCTATATTGCGGGTTACACAAAAACAATTGGCTCTCACATTTTCTAGATAAGACTGGTCACAAAAATAATGTCTAGATAAGATAGTCACAATCGTAAGCAATTCTAAGAAATATCTGCCCATCCGCCATAATTTTAACATTTATACATGGCTTAGACAGAGTCGGATTATACTAGTGTGCTGTTTGGTAACATCACCCCCCCCCCCCCCTTTGAATCGTAGGTCCTCCTAGAACTTTTGTGTAGCCGATACTGGATGTTTGAATCGGCAACTGGCACCATTTCTACACTTTCCGATCTTATGGAAATAGCAGAGCACCTTCTTCATCGGATCTGGATACCGGTATCTCGAAAGATAATCGCTACCATGTTCCTGATAACTCGCCAATCCAACTGGTTACTCGCTATATTAGGCATAGCAAGTTTCTTCACGCAGGATTCTTTCACATGATCTCGGAGGTTTCGAAGTGCTTCGCACACATCGCGGTGGGTAGATGGATCTTGGAATTCGTTTTTAGTTGCCACGTAGAAGACGTAGCGCGAATTATGTTTCAGTTCCAGTGTCTTGCCAGGGGTTGGAATCTGGTTTTCAGTTTTTCTAATTGCACGAACTTCTTTCGAAAGACGAATGCCAATCCTCGTGCATTCTTGAGACGGGCGGGGATGTTGTATGCCAGTGAATAATCTTCCGGGGGAGTGAACTAATCTTGTCGTTGTTCAGAAGTGACTCTATATCTAGCTTTCCCGGTACCTACATACGCGCCCATAAATTCATCGAAGATAGGGTCAGACACATCTCGAATACGGTTTACTTCTTTCTCTAGGTCATGGTCGCCTTCGAATGGCGCTAGTCGGTTTTGGTGAACTACTTTTGGTTTTCCGTTGGGGATCTTGCTTATGCGATATATAACATCATTAATTTTTTTCTTGATTAAATATGGATGGTGAAGCGTCTTAAAATAGAAACAAAGAACAATTTTGAAATTAAATATACGGCGAACTCCACGATAGTTTTCACGAAAGAAGTGGCAGATTTTGAAAATTTAAAACCAGCGCTCAGAACCGAATAAACGCCGTTCCATACATATTCAAGAAGAGATGAGAAAAATCATGCGTTTGTTCTCAGAGGCTTAACTGAGGACATTCAGTTGGACGTAATTAAGGAAGAGCTTATCTCAGTGTACAAATTAACAATCAAGGATATATATCGTATGACTATTAAAGGGAGGCCACTTTATTTAGTAGTCACCGATGCGGAAATAACTCTCGATTATCTACAAAAAAAAATACGCATAATCGAGCATACGAGAATAAACTGGGAATGTCGACGTCAAACTAAACCTATTATATAGTGCCACATTTGCCAGTTGTGGGGGCACGCAACTTCCTACTGTGGTGCCAAGGTGCCTAAAATGCGCCGCCTCGCATTTGACTCCGGGATGTCCAAAAGACAGAACTACACCCGCTAAATGTGCAAATTGTAACGGCGAGCATCCCGCTAACGCCGAGATTTGCCCAGAGTACGTGAAGAGGAGAGAAAAGAAAATCCCAGATTTATACCAGCACCAGCCCCAACAATCAACCCTTGGAATCGAAACAAGAATCAAGAAAAATATGACTTCCCAAGCCTGCTCCCGAAGCCAATACAGAGGGAGTATCAGCATACCAGCACTAGTCAACCACAGGCTAGTCATGTATCCCAACCACAAACGTCAGATGTCTCGAAGTTCTCTAACTTAAACAACTTATTCAAAGAACTAAACTCGATGGTTAATCTCGATGAACTGACCAGAGCGGTAGCAGACTCAATCCACGAGATGAGGAATGCTACAAATAAGCTCGAGAAGTTTACTATTTATAATAGCTTCGTTCAGGGTATCGATATGTATGACATCTAGACAGGTAGGTGGAAATATAGGAATTCAAAAACGAACTTCTCTTGAAATAATTTTCTGTAATGTACATGGAGTGAATAACAAACTTCATCTTCTCAGACATTTTCTCACAGCTCATAAACCTGATATATTCTTTCTAATTGAGACAATCCTCGAACCAAATAAGTTCGTGAACTCTAGAAACTCAGACTATAGTCTTAGACAAGACCGCCCCGTGGATGTCGGCGGGGGTGGTCTCGCAATATTAATCAAAAAAGACATAAACTTCCAACTCCTGCAACCACATAATTCTTCAATTGAGCATATCTCATTATTAATTGACAATAAATTCAAACTTGTTGGGGCATATAGTCATCCCCACAATAATCTTACTGAATAAGATTTTTTTAACATCACGAAAACTCACAATAGGGTCCTTATAGTCGGTGATTTGAACTGCAAACACTATGGGATTCCTATGCTACATACTCTGATACGAATGGAAATACTCTGCAAAGGTTCTGCGATAACTTAGACTGCAATATTTACAGTACAGACAATCCCACCCACTCTCCCTTCAATAACTGCTCCCCCAGCACAATAGATATTGCAATAGGACGCAATATAAACACAATCACCAAACTAAAAACTATCACAGACCTTAACTCCGACCATGACCCAATCCTTCTCGAATTAAAAATGACACACACAATTCACCCCTATCACAAAAAAAAACCACGACTATAAAACAACCAATTGGGCACAGTACAGAAAGCACATAAATGAACATTTAACAATCATAGATAAAATCAAAGATGCAGAACATTTAACAAATATAATTCAAAATTTGCAAGATATCATTATCACAGCAAGAGACAAAACCACTATTCTCAAACCTAAACCACAAATTTTTAATAATCGTCCTGATTATATTTTAAAAACAATAAAAGGAAAAAACAAGATTCGCTGTAGATGGCAAGTGACCAGAGCTGACAGTGTCAGAAAAATACCAAATTATTACCAAAACACAATCAATTCCCTGATAAAAGAATACCGTAATTTCACATGGAAAACGTTTTTAGAGAAACTGTCCCCCAGAGACAATTCATTGTGGCGAGTCACAAAAAACCTGAGAGGAAAGAGAGAGAAAATTTCGAAAATAATTAGTAACGGTATAACATTTACTCAGAAATATGACATCGCAGAGGCCTTTGGGGAGTATTTCCAAAACAATTTCACAAACAATATACCAAATACACTACACCACACTAATATTACACAATCAGTTCAAAATCACTTACACAACACACACACACACTACACACGAAAAACTTAGTCACAGCACAGGACATATATAATATAATAAACACACTTAAAAATAAAACAGCTCCGGGGAAGGACGGCATTCCGAACATCCTTCTCAAGAGTCTTCCCAAAAAAGCTATAGTACAGCTTACGTACATAGCCAATTCCATTATTAAAACGGGAATAAAACCAGATATGCTCAACATTGCCAATATAATTCCCATCGTCAAATCTAATAAACAACTTTGCCATGTGGATAGTTACAGACACATTTCCTTGTTAAACAACATAGCAATGGTGATGGTTAAAATCATTCTTAATAGAATACGATTATTTGTAGATAAAAATAATATAATACCTCTCGCGCAGTACGGATTCAGAGATGGACATGGCACAGTAGCGAAGATAGTTCGTGTATTTAATTTTATCAAAGAAGGCTTTTCTGCGAAGTAAAAAGCTGTCATGGTAACTTTGGATATACAGAAAGCCTTTGACTGCGTGTGGCACGAGGGGTTGTTATACAAACTTATCAAACTTAAGGTACCAGATTACTTAATAAAAATAATATATTCGTATATAAATAACAGACAATTTTATTCTAAACTGAATGATGGCCTGACGGGACAATTCCGGATACAAGCCGGCGTGCCCCAAGGGTCAGTTGTCTTATCGCCTTTGTTGTATTCGTTATTTACCCACGATCTTCCCACCTCCCCAAAAATCCTAACATCCATGTATGCGGACGACACCTGTTTCGTATCATCCGCTCCAACGGACTTCAGCTGTGTATTAATGGGCAGTATATTACGCCCAGTAATACACCGAAATACCTGGGCTATACTGTGCATGGCACCACCAATGCTAATGCGCATATCGCTCAACAGGTTTCAAAAGCGAAAGTTGCAATGAGCAAACTTTACCCGTTGATCTGTAAGAACAGTTGTCTCTCACCCACAAATGAAATCACAAAATACATAATACGACCTATCCTTACATACGCTGCACCTATATACTTCACAGCAAGTAAACACAACTTCCACACACTGTAGGTGGTACAGAATAAGTGTCTTCGCATGGCAATTTAAAACAGTTTACCCAAGACTTCCCAAAACTTCTTGGTTACATGAACAAGCAGACTTGCCACTATCAAAGACTTCATAACTAAAATTTCCAAAACTTTCACAACTACAGTGTCCCTGAAAATCTTCGTATTACTCTCAAAGGCGCCAGTCGCGCAGGAGACACTCTTAATAGTGGGTGTAGGCTTCTGCATGGTAACTTATACACATAGCAAGTTGTTTAAACACAAATAAGCAAATACTTCGAAATAAGGGACTACTATACCCCTTATTTAAAATATAAATTATTCTCTTACAAAACACCCAACTATCCATAAATAATGCCTGTCATGTTGCCTTTCCTCATAAACTAACTTTTAGTTCGCTTTTGAAACCCTTTTGTTCAGCCGGTTTTTAGGAACAAAACAGTCGAAACATCTGAGGTGTCATACTTATATATTCGGGACAGAGTTATTTAACTAACCATAACAAATGGGTAATGTTTTCCAACAAGGAACCATATATTTCGTGAGGTCAACACATAGAGGGATCTGAAAGGCCAGGACATCGGTTTTACAATTATTTTGTATTTCAGTCCAAATAAGTAAATGTATAATCATAAACTATTGCTAATAAAGTCATTTTTAAATTAAAAAAAAATTAATTGTGGACCTTCCCAGGATTTTTGTAAATTTGGAGAAAATCCTTTCCTCCTGGTCAGGTTATGTAACCATACTTAGTCCCCTTCCTTAAAACCGCCTTCTGTGGCCTGCGTGTCGTACCGACTTTTAATTCTGTCGCTGGCAACTTGAAGATTTGTTCGACCTAATTCATGAATATCGTCCAGCCTTCTTCACAATTGGATCACGTAGTCTTCTTCTGCTAGATTTTCTCCATGCCGACAGCCAAAATCCAGGTCACAATGAAGTCATATTCCACGTCCAAACAGGATTTTCGCAGGTGTTTCACCCGTGGACTCATTGGCGGCATATCGATAAACCAATGCGAATAGGGAGAGATACTAGTCCCAATCTCTCTGATGGCTGGAAACAAGTTAGGTCAGGTATTTTCCAATAGTCCTGTTTATTCTCTCGACTATTCCATCTGACTGTGGATGTAATGCTGTTGTCCTAGTCTTCTTCATTCCCAGCTTTTCGCAAGTCTCTAGGAATAGATGGCTTTCGAAATTTCTTCCCTGGTCACTGTGAACTTCCAATGGCTCTCCATATCGGCTGATAAATTCTTCCACCAATACATCCGCGACAGTTGTGGCCTCTTGATACGTGATCGCGTGAATTTGCACCCACTTTGTGAAATAATCCATTACAACCAGGATGTATTTACCACCATTTTCTGTCGTCAGAAATGGTCCAGCGATATCTAAAGCTATCCTTTTGAAAGGGCTTCCAACATTATACTGTTTCATAGGTGCCTTTCTCTTGCGATGTGATCCATTACTCGCAGCACAAGTCGTACATTTCTCACACCAGTCCTTCACATCGTCGGAGCTGTTCATCCTATACAACCTTTCACGGACTCGCTGAAGGGTTTTCTTCACTCCCAGATGACCTCCCGATGGACTGTCGTGTAACTTCTTCAGTACCTCATCTACTCTTGATCTAGGGATAACTAGCTGTCTCCTTATCTCGGAACCATCATCGTTTGCAAAGACTCTTTTCAACAGCCCTTCTTCCAGGACAAGGGAATCCCACTGAGTTCAATACGCCTCTAGTTTCGGTGAGAATTTTGACACTTCTGGCCAGGTAGGTCGCCGGTTTTCTTCCTTCCACTGCCGAATTTTCTTTAGGCAAGGATTATTCTCCTGATCTTCTCTGATTCTGGTGGGTAACCATTCTTCATTGACAACTGTACTTCTTGGAACTGCAACTTCCTTAGATTTCGACTTGTTGCGTTGTGAATAGTCTACAGGGCATGACCGTCTACGCAAAGAGTTGGCTTTTCGGTGATTCACATCAGCTGGATGTTCAACCCTATCTGATTTCCCTTGTGACTGGAGTTCTTGGGTTACAGGAGTCTTGGGGCATTTGATCTTCTTCGGTTTCTTGTCTGCCATACCTTTGAACAAGTTGACGATCTGGTCAAGTTTGTCATCGTCATCTTCTTCCTGCATGGTCCTACCTTTGTATCCGGAAGCCATCGTGGCTGCTTCATATTCAAGAGCAGTAGTCCAAGCGTTGACTAATGTTTTAGGATGGGCTAAACGAAGCGTCCTCTGCATATCGGGGTCACGTAAGCCATCAATAAAGGCCTGGATGTCTAGAAATTCCATCATGTCCTCTGGTGCTGACGGATAAGCAAATCGAACTATTCGGGCAATGTCCACTTCATATTCTTGAAGGGATTCAACACGTTTCTGCCTTCAGTTCTTCAGCTGAGATTGGTACAAATGTTCAAGATGTTTATGACCATATCGCATGTCCAACCTCTTCTTCGGCTGCTCGAAATCATATGTTTCTTTCAAAGGTATCGTCTGAAGTACATCTAAGGCATCTTCGCAAAGCGCGATGGTTAAGTTCACTGCCTTTATCTTATCGGACCAATCATTCATTCTAGCGGCTGCTTCAAACTGTTTCACATAATTGGTCCATGATATTTTTCCATCGAACGTTGGGGCCTTGACTTTTTCACTAGATAATTCTATATTGCGGCTTACACAAAAACAATTGGCTCTCGCATTTCCTAGATAAGACTGGTCACAAAAACAATGTCTAGATAAGATAGTCACAATCGTAAACAATTCTAAGAAATCCCTGCGCATTCGCCTCAATTTTAACTTTCATACATGGCTTAGATAGAGTCGGATTCAGGGACTATACCAGGGTGCTGTTTGGTAAAAGTTATTATGAAAAGAGATTCGTCGTAAATAAAAATCCTCAATCTCCACAATTATATGGGACCGTTAACTTACATAAAATATAGAAACCAATTAGACCTGTAGTTTCTGATGTCAATACTCCTAATAATATATTAGCAAAAAAACTTAACAATATACTCAATAGTTTATCTAAATACTCAATTAAAAATTTGATAGAACCAATCAAAAAATTAAAATCCTTCATCTTACAAGATACCTCTAAACTTGCTTCATTTGATGTTAACAATATGTTCACTAAAATTCCTCCTAAAGAAAGACTAACACTGGTAAGAAAATTACTAGATGAGAAAAATATTAATCCAGGAATTATAATATCAGATATACTAAATTTATTTGATGTATGAATTGCTCAGTATTATTTCACTTTTGACAATAAGATGTATATTCAAAATGAAGGTTGACCAATGGGAAGCCCAATATCACCAATTTTGGCAAACATTTTTATGGACAGTTTGAAAAGAAAAATCTTTGAAACTAATATTTCAAAATTGTTTTATTTAGGTATAGACATGTTGATGTTTAGGGATGTAAGGGGGTTTGACAAAAGAACTAAGCCAAATCCAAAAGACAACTTCACCTGCACGCGGTGCAGCCCGCTGGACAACTGACGAGGCTCTGTCGACCGAGTATCTGCCGGTATAAGCAGATTCCTCTTGCAGGCCAACAGCTTCGGGTGGATGATCCGGTAAGAGTAAGGGCACGCAATTGTCCTAGAGATGAGAAAGCATACCTAAAGGCGGATGAATGAACGGACTTGATCACCGGCATGTGGATGCAGAAGACAAGAAGAAACCACTGCATTAAAGACTGTAAGAGTATCCCTAGTACAATCGTATACAATAATCATGGCAATGTTCAATACCAAATTATCCGGAGTTAATAGTTTCCCAATCGGATCTTCGTGGAGAACAGTGGCGAACAAGTGCATGAAAGCAACAGTGGTGAATATGAAGATCGGAACGTGGAATGCAAGAAGCGTTTTTGCACCAGGAAAACTGGACAACATTGTGAAGGGAACGTTGAGACTAAATGTGGATATCTTGGGGGTTAGTGATGTGAGATGGCCTGGAAGTGGCACCTGCGCAGCGGGTAACGGCACATTCTATTACTCTGGGAATAGTGACCCGAAACATTTATATGGAGTTGGAGTGACTCTGAATAGAAGGACGGATAAGAATGAACAGATTTCTGTGGGTTTATTTTGAAAATTAAATTAAAATTTTTGTATGTATTGGAGTATAAGCTCCTACCTGTTCATTTTATTCCTCCTTTCCAATTTTCTACTGTTTTTTTATTTGTATCCTCCTCCTTTCCAATTTTCTACTGTTTTTTTATTTGTATCCCTACAGCCCTGCAGCCTGTAAGGACCTATACGCCCATTTAATGGCCTGTACGGACCGTCAACAGCCTTTAAGGACCTATACGGATTCTAGAGACCACCCACTCCACCGGACAATACAGCGTCGAGTCCAGATAACGACGTCTCAAGAAACCTTGACTACTGCTGCGAGCTGTACGTCTCGAGTCTTCCCAAGATAAGTCCCTTACTCATTTTTTTGTATATATATATATAAAATATTGAGCTGGACATTTTTACTATAACTGATATTTATTCGTATTTGTATTGAGAAAATACGGTTTATGTAAATTTATCTTTGTGTGTCAAATAAATCCATTTGTCCCGAAATTTTGTTTATTGATTCACCAAATCCCAATTGAGGTAATAAAAAATAGTGTAACTACGGCCGAATTCAACACCTGAGTAGAGACCCAAGGCCGAGGTAACTTAGGATTGTGACAAACTCTTCAGAGCTGCAGTATACAAAATCCGGATTGCTTTGATTATAGCAAACCTCCGATAGGAGATGCACTGTGAGAAGAAGATGCAGATACATAATAGCTTGTTTTGTAGGTAGTGAACGACAATTAGATATATTTTTCAACCATATTTATAATTTACACCCAAAAATTTAATTTACATTAGAAGTTGAAGAAAATAAATCCATCAATTTTCTTGATTCAAAAATTCAAATAGTTAATAATGTACTTGATTATTCAATTTACAAAACACCAACACACACTACTGTGGCTTCCCCGTATGAGAGAGAGAGAGAAGTTCGTGTGAGATTCTGTTGGGTGGAGTGTTTTTGGATGAGTTGAACTTTTCTTGGGTGCCCTGCTATAGGATTTGTTTCCTCTTCAGGGCTGGTTGGGGGGTGTGTTGGGTGGTTTTGTGCGCGTTGACCGAGAACTGAGTTAGGGGTAAAAGGTGTCTAGTAAGGTTTGTTTGAAAGTGTCTAGAAAATGTGCTTTTAAAGGTGTATGGAATTTTGAGGGAATTGAGTGGGCTTTTCGCCAGAAAGTAACTGGAGGGTTGTTTGTATTGGGGTATCTAGGAGGGTGATGTTTGGAAGCAGCGAAGCTCGATAGTGAGCGGAGAGAGTGACAAAAAGTGTATGGAATTGGAGATTGAATGTTGAAGACGAACCATGTATCGCTTCTCCGTATAACTCCCATCATCCCATGTCACATATATTAGAAGCATAAAATTCAACGATATATATAGCATTTTCAGTTTCTATGAACAAATATTATTTTGATAGAAAAATTATTACAATTAAAGAAATAGCAACATCCATCTGTTATCCATGACATATAATAAATAAATTACTTAATAAAAAAGAAGAAAAAGTGGCATCACAGCATACCTACGAAACCTTCACATATGTAGGTAATATTTCTAATAATATTTCATAGATAAAATATATAGCAAAAAATGCAACAATTTCTTTTAAAACATTAAAGTAATTAAGGCAGTCTGGTATATATAAACTTAAATGTCCAGAATGTGATGCTGTCTATTTGGGCCTAGCCGATAGAAATTTCGAAATCAGATACAGTGAACACTCACGCGCATACAGATTAGAAAAACCAGAGAAATCCCATTACACAAAACATCTACTTGACATCAAACATTCATTGACAACTAACACAGAACTAGTCAAGTTTTTTAGAATTTTTACTATTTTGTCAGTATATTGTGGATCATCTAGAAACAGTTAGTTTCATTTAAAAACGTAATATGAGTAAGGGTCGAAACAGTAAATTACATTGAACCTTTTTTATTCTATATTTTTTATGAACATTTTTGTAATAAACTAGGGAGTTGTACTTTTCATTCGAAAGTGGTTAAAGCTAGTAATTTATTTATTTATTTATTTATTTATTTATTTATTCATTTATTTATTTATTTATTTATTTATTTATTTATTTATTTATTTATTTATTTATTTATTTATTTATTTATTTATTTATCTATTTATTTATTTATTTATTTATTTATTTATTTATTTATTTATTTATTTATTTATTTATTTATTTATTTATTTATTTATTTATTTATTTATTTATTTATTTATTTATTTATTTATTTATTTATTTATTTATTTATTTATTTATTTATTTATTTATTTATTTATTTATTTATTTATTTATTTATTTATTTATTTATTTATTTATTTATTTATTTATTTATTTATTTATTTATTTATTTATTTATTTATTTATTTATTTATTTATTTATTTATTTATTTATTTATTTATTTATTTATTTATTTATTTATTTATTTATTTATTTATTTATTTATTTATTTATTTATTTATTTATTTATTTATTTATTTATTTATTTATTTATTAATTTATTTATTTATTTATTTATTTATTTATTTATTTATTTATTTATTTATTTATTTATTTATTAATACACTGTTCAAACAGAACGAACCGAACTACAGAACAGGAACTTAATTATATTGATTACAAAGAATAATATCATCAATCGAAGAAGAATGCTCCAATCGCAGATATGCGGCAATGAAATATATCAAACTGGTAACTTACATGATTACATATCGAACACATCCTGTGAAGTGGCGCAAATTTTAAAATATTTGTTCGAGGGGTATTAAGGTAAAAAGTATTAACAGCTCTTGAAGCTACTCTAGGAGTATTGAACTGGAGTTTAAGAAGAAGATTGGGATCACTGATATTGTTATTCATGATTTTAAACAGAAATATCAATAAGTGACAATCACGACGAGCACTTAAGTTATTCACACAATACCTCGTTTGAAGTGTACCGGTTCGAACTCTTACCAGTGGGTAAATACCATCAATTTTAAACTAAAGAAATTTCAAAAACCCCTGTTGAATTGATTCAAGTTTCTGAATGTGTATGTCATGAAATGGACTCCAAATAACATCTGCGTATTCAATTTTAGACCTAACATAGGCGTAGTATAAAGCCTTTGAAGTGTCTTGATCATTGGAGTCACGCGAGTTTCGAACTAAGAAGCCATACATTTTGTCAGCAGACGAGCATATAGCCTCAATATGAGGTATAAAAGAAAGTTGAGAATCAAAAGTGACACCCAAGTCAATAAATGTCGCCGGGCGTTCAAGAACAATATTGTTGATTTCATAATAATATATAATTTTCTCGGGTTTTAAGGAAAACGTTATTACCTTACATTTACAGGCATTCAACGACAATTAATCACTTATACACCATCTCTCAATACGTCGAAGGTTAGTTGAAAGTGAGACACAATCGCTTCTATCACCAATCCGGCAGAATAATTTCAAGTCATCAGCATATAGTAAGCAGTTGACATCGAGATCGTCAACTATATCATTGAATAATAAGGGGCCCAGATTACTTCCCTGTGGAACACCAGATGTTGCTAAGTATTCAACTGACTTATAACCATTGAACACGACATACTGGTGTCTGTTGTTTAGATAGGAGGTAAATGATTTGATTAGAGAGAGTGATAATCCATATCGAGATAATTTACTCACTAGAATTCCGTGGTCTAGTCTATCGAACGCTTTAGAAAAATCGGTGTACACAACGTCAGTCTGCGATCGCTCATCGATGTTTTAAGCAATAAATTGGGTTATATTTGCCAAATTGGTGACATTTGACCGACCCTTCACAAAACCATGTTGCTTAATGGTTATTATGTTGCATAAATGGCTATACATTCTATTGTACAATAACATTTCGAATACCTTACAGAAATTGCAAATAATTGAGATTGGCCGATAGTTGCTAATATCAACTCTATCACCATGTTTGTAGATAGGTCTAACCTTCGATGATTTCCATATATTCGGCACAGTGCAAGTCTTCACGCACGTGTTGAGCAGTATTGTTAACGGCGGAGCAAGTACAGACGCACAATCCTTCAAAATGAAAGCAGGGACAGAGTCTGGTCCTGTTGTCATTTTATTTTTTACTTGTTTTAAAGCTATAAGTACTTCATCCTAAGTGAAGGACATGATATTCAGGAACTGTGAGGTTACTGAATCATCATGGGTAACGCACATTGTACTAACTGAAAAAGATTTTGCAAAATATTCAGAAAAACCATTAAGTATATCGGTAGGCGTATCGAGCGTTTGACCATTAAACGTCATTCTATCAGAGATATTAGTTGACCCCTTTTTGCTGTTGACAAAAGCCCAGAATTTTTTGGGGTCTGCTTTCATACTCGACTCAGCTGAATCAGCGTGATCCCTGTACGACTTGTCTATGTCAGATTTCACCTTTGCTCGTAAATATTTAAACTTGTTAAGAGTATTTACATCATAGTTGATTTTACATTCGTTATTCAATTTTGATTTCAGCTTAATGTCTTTAATAATATCCCGGGTGAACTACGGTGGATATTTTTTTATATTGTTTTGTTTCTCTTGGCACACACTCATCAAATGCATTATACAACTTACCGTAACAGTAGATGCAGGCATCATCGGATCTATCAAATGTTTGAAGGAAAGTCCAATCTATATTAGAGAGACTTTGATACAATAGTGAGAAATTTGCTTTTCGGAAGTTATATTCATTGCAAGATATTGTTGGAAAATTTCGCTTTAAGGTGTGGCAAAAATTTAGTTTACAGGAAATATTTAAAACAGGATGATACCGATCTTGAGCAACTACATTTTGAATAGATCTTTCAACAAAACAGTCATTATTATAGAGGACAAGATCGAGAATACATTCCAAGTCGTTCGCAATAATATTGTATTGAGTTAAATTGAAAATTGGGAAAAAATTGGTAAGAGCAGAAACAATGTCATTACCTAAATTATTATGGAAATATGTAGCATAAAAAGATATATTAAAGTCGCCCACAATGAGTAAATTATTATTATGCAAACTTTCAATATTACTAAATCACGTTGAAGAATGTCAATTTATAATTCAAAGTTAACTTTAATTATTATTATTTTAGGAATATTGTGAAAAAAATTGGATAATTATCTACCCTTTTCTTTGAAGTTATATGTATCCACAGTCAAAGCAACACAAATTAACTACAACTATATTTTTTTGTTTAACATGTAACATGAAATGAAGAAAATTGTTGAAATTCTGTTCGTTATTAAATATTATTCACACTGTATCAATAAAGCTCCATCTGCACGGTATTCACGGTGCGTTTTTCGCTACAGCCGTTGTCACTCAAATCTCCTCATAACGTTATAAGGAACTCACGGACAAGTCGGAACACATGAGCGTAACCATGAAGGTTTAATTTCAGTTAGTTTAAACTCAGTTGGAATTAATTAAGAATTTCACCACGTTGCATAATGAAAACCATAAATATTTGAGACTAACTGCAGCTAATAACTACATCGTAGATGCGGTATATTTCTAATAAAAACCCATAGTACTTACTTCCTTCCTGTAAAAAATATTCATAAAGATCGCATTAACAATGCTTATTGCGCCGACATGTGCATTAACCAAGTCAATAATGCGGTAGATTCCATTTTTGTTAGTATCAACTTGAGTGTAAATATCGAGAAATGTTACGATACTATATATGATAAGAATCGCAGTGGGCCACAATAAAGACATTTTATTCAAGTGAAATCCAGTAGAATTAAGACTAAGGGAACAATATCCAGAAATTTTACTCATGAAAAACATAGGGTACGTTGCATCAAGCATGCTGTTCGCTGCAAACATGATGAGTGGAATGGAAATTACGGTTGTGTTTATGGCACTCCAGTTACGTTTGAAATTATTAATGTGACAGGAAAATTTGTATAGTTATACGATAAACAAGACACATTTCTAGTGAGGTAGGTGTATAATTTTCGTTAGGTATAATTCATTTTACGGGAAAGATTATGTACACAATACAGGAATGTTTTTATTCACTCAGTTTCACAGATTATGGAAATAAATTGAAAATCAGTTTAAGTGTCTTGAACACGGATTTTCTCCTGAAATCTATTGGTTACAATATGTATGGAGTGAAATATCTTTATTCTAAATTTGTTTACCATTTTGAAACATTCTAAAACGCTTTTCATGATTCTAATCATATTTGAATGTATTAAAAAATGATTATAAATATTTTCTTAAATTCTATCCTGTTCTAGAACATTCTAGATAATTATAAATTCGTTTCCTAAATGTAAAAATAACGATAAAAACTTTTGTATTTTGATATTGGAAAATACATTTATGAATAAAAATCGTTTTTCGACCAAAACCATAATTATAGATGTGCTTCCTGAATTATAATATCACCTATTATTCACTGGTGAATTATGGTTTATAATTCACTGCATGATGTCACATTTAGGACGTATATCTAAACTTGAAAATATCATTTACATTATAAGGATAGTATTGATCATTCCATCTTGTCTTCGGTCTTCCTTTTGGCCTTGCTACTTGTGATATCCAATTACTTATTCTTCTTATTATTGTTACCGGCTCCCTACTGAGTACATGACCGTACCATTTAAATCGTTGGGCTTCTATGAACTTTACAACATCCTGTCCTTCCATTTTTTGTCTAATTTTATGAGTTATCATAGTTCTGAAGTCGGCTTCTTCTGTTCTGATTGGTCGGAAAATTTTCCTCAATATTTTCCTTTTGGCACTCCTTAAAGTTTCTTTATTTGTCATGGACATTGTCTCTGCGGCATATGTCATTGTTGGTCTGATAGCGGCTTTATACCGTTTCAATTTAGTGTTTTTGGTAAGATATTTATCTTTAAGATATTTGCTGTGTTTCCAGTTCGATTTGTTTCGTGATTTTACCCTTTTTGCCACCTTAATATTTCTGTCGTTCTTCTCGTTTATCGTCCCGCCTAAGTATTTGAAATTTGCTACTTTCTCAAAATTGTGGTTCTGTACTGTGATTTATTTTATACTCTCTGTTGTTTTCCTGCTGACTAGCATATATTCAGGTTTTTCTGTGTTTGTCTCCATACCTCTGGTTTTTGCTTCTTCGATCAGGTCACCTAGCATTTTATCCAAATTGCTCCCATTCCTTGCTGTAAGTACCAGATGCATACCCTATTATTTGTGTCATGTTCTGGGCTATTGTTCTGCTTTAATCGCTTCGTCTAATGCTATATTGTATAATACTGTTGATAATGTATCCCCCTGTCTCACATCATCTACCATATCAATTTCCTCACTATAGCCCGCATTAGTTATCACTCTGGTTTTCGAGTTATTCATTGACATTTTTGTCGGTCGAATCAACTTGTTTGGAATTCCCATTCTCCTCATGTCTGCTATCAGTTTACACCTGCTAATACTATCAAATGCTTGCTCAAAATCTACAAACAATATAAGAAAATGAATTCCATATTCATAGTTTTCTTCTATCGTCTGTGTCATTACATGCACTGCATCTATAGTTGATTTACCACTTCTGAAGCCATATTGGTATTCCCCTATTTTCTGTTCTGCGTATTTGTTTATTTCCTTTCTTAAATGTGATGTCATGACTTTGTATACTGTATTAAGCAGGGTTATTCCTTTGTAGTTATAGCATTTTATTGGGTCTCCTTTTTTGAAGATTGGCATTGTTAGACCTAACCCCCATTCTGCTGGCAGTTGTTCTTTCTTCCATATGTTTATGAGTAATTCATATATCTTTATTTTTAGTTTTCCTCCTCCTTTCTTTATCAGTTCCATCTAGTCCTGCTGTCTCCTTATGTTTGAGATTTGTTATTATTTCTCCATATTCTGCATATGTTGGGAAACATTCCTTTTCCTCTTCTGCTACTACCTCAAAATTTGCTTTTGTAAACTTAGCCTCCTTTAGACCGTTTTTGCAATATTCTTCCCTTTCTCTCTTGCTGATTCTGGTCGTTACTTTGCTTCATTTACTTTGTTTTCTCAATGATTTTTATTATCTCGATTGTCACTTTCTATTTTCACTGTGATTTCTTCTACTGACAGCATTTGTCCGCTCCTTTCTTCTTTATTCTTTCAGTTCTGTCTTTCCTCCTGTATTCAGCCATTGTTTTCGTGTGTGATCTTTTTGTTCCTTTTTGCTCTCACATTCTTCATTCTACCATTCTTTACATATTTGTTGCTTTTTTTGTCCTAATAATTCCTAGGCTGTTTTGGTAATACTGTTTTTTACGTTCTCTCATTTTTTCTTTATATTTCCATCTGGATCTTATATCAGTCTATCTTTTAATACTTGCCTGTATCTTTCTTTCGTATTTTCTTCTTTTGATTTATCTGTGTTCCATTGTTTTTTTACGTTTTTCCGTTTTAACGTTTATTAGTATCTTCATTTTTATTTTCCCCATAACTAAGAAATGATACGAATACACATTAGCGCCTCTGAATGAACGAGTATCTTCTACCGTTTTCAGCCATTTTCTTGATATGAGTGCGTGGTCTATCTGATTCCCTTCATTGGAGCGTGGTTTTGTCCATGTCACTTTATGCTCCTTTTTATGTCGGAATTTGGTACTCATTATGAAAGTATCGGTACTTATCCCAAAATTGCAAAGTTTTGAGTCATTGTCATTTGTCCTGTCGTGTATCGATTCTTTGCCTGTAACATTTTCGTTATAATCCTCTTTTCCGATTTGTGCATTGTATTCTCCTATGACTAGTTCTATGTCATTTCTAGGTATATTCTCCCAAACCTCTCGAATATTGTTATCGACTTTTTCTTTGTATTCACTATCTGTGTCCTCTGTTGGTGCGTAAATATTTATTTTTGTTAAATTTGCCTGCTTATTTTCAATCCTAATTGTGGAGATTCTTCCATTTACTCCTTGGAAGGTTATTACATTGTTTCTTAACTTTCTATTTACCAAAGATGCTCTGCCATTTTCCCCTGCTAGTGAAGTGTGTATCATTCCTTATCTATTTTTCCATCACATTTCCATCTTATTTCCTGCAGTGCCAATATCTTGTATCTTCCCATGTCTCTAGCTATCTCAATCACTTCACCAGCCTTTAACATTGTCCTTATATTCCATGTGACGATCTTATAAGTTTCTTTATTTCCATTTTGCTTCAGTATATTTATTGTATCTCTCTTGATTGACTTTTTCTCTTTAATTTGCATCGCCATTTTCGTTGCCTGGTTAGTATACGTATTTTCCATTCCTTTGAATTTTATTAGTTTTTTGAATTTACCAATTTTTCCGTTTCCATTCCCCATCAATAATTATTTTACTAAAACCAATATTCACTGTTTTCCATTATTTCTTTCACTTTGTGCTTTGTCTCGTATTGCTTTTTGTCTTTGCCTTTCCTTCTTGCTCGATTGCTTGATTTATATAAATCCTATCCTCTTTTATATTTCTTAGTTTTTGTTTATTCTGCATAATCTTCTCTTTATCTTCTGCATAATCTAGTTCTATCAAACAAGGTTTATCACCTAACTTACTTGCTGTCTTAACTTGTATTTGGATTTTCACTTGTTTTTCTATGAAATTAGTGACTGCTTTTGTTAATTCCTTTGAATCTGTCATATCTATTTTTAGGCCAGCAATTACAACGTTGTTTTTCCTTCTTTCTTTTTCTATCCTTTCTTGAGCAGTTTTTATATTTCTAATTTCTTTCCTAATATCTTCATTCTCCTTCTGTATTGTTTCGTACATTTTTCTGAGGCTCTCGTTTCCCTGTTTTATTATTTGAATCTCTTCCCTCCATTCTTGCTGCTCCTTTCGCATTTCTCTAGTTTCTTTTTTCATATCCCTAATTTCATCCCCATTTTCATCTCCTGCATCAATTTTAGAGTTGGATCTAACTTTTCCTGTTTCTTATTGGTGGTGGTGTTCTCATTGTCTTTCTAGTTTTCCCGGACGATTCTTGACCTTCTTCTCCTGTATACCTTCTTTCTTGAGGGGTTCCTTTTTTATTCCTTTTGTGTATTGTAATACAATCAGCGTCCCGCTAACATTATTATTAGCGCTTACTCAGTTCAGCAACTGACACGTTCCCGGCTGACCTTTCCTAATACTACGGACCCTAAATTCTTCTCGCTCCGGCCCTGCCTTCTTTGTGATATCTGGTTATTGGATAGTCCGACTCTCGTTTTTAACTTCTTATGGATTTTATTTTGTTTATCTAGTTCTATTGCCAATAGTCTATTAATTAGTTGCTTTTTTAACCGTTCTGGATTGTTAAACAGGTTTCAGATATATTTTTAAGATTTTGTACTTACGGTTAATTAAATGTTTTGTGATTGTGATTGATACACATTAACTTCACACTTTGGTTAATTTACAAAATTTTGGCTTCTAACATTCCTATAAAATTTCGAATTATTTCAAGAGCGCACATTGACACTTCTTATTTTCCTAGTTGCCATTAACAAAGATAAATTTTAGATCAAAATATTATCAAAAGTGACTGCTTGTCACTCGCGCCAAGTCACATCTTGACTTTGCTCTGTCCCTATTCCTCTCTCTCTCACTCTCTCTTTCTCTCCCTCTCTCTCTATCTCTCTGTATCATGATGCTCTGGACGGCAGACACTCTTTACACAAAATTTCCTCCTTTTCCTCATATCGGAATTCTAGTTTTTTCATTTACTTTAAAATTATATAATCTACCGCAATTTATCCATACATTTGCCATGTAATTTAAATATGATCTTCCATTGGCAGCATCAATCACAATTTTCGAGCTGGTTTCAGAAGCGATTGTTTTGATGTGATCGGATAAATCAGAATAAGAGAAGAATTCGCGCAATTCCTTCAAATGATTTCTGGCGCCTACATAATTGGTGGTGTGGTCACTGTAGATGACGGTAGGAATTCTACGTAGAATGGAACGCTTCAGGGTGAGCAGGAAGGCTTCAGTGGATAAGGAGGACACTAGCTCCAAGTGGATGGCCTTTCTGGTCATGCATATGAAAACCGCCATGTAACACTTTGTGATAGGAGCCTTTCGGAGGCGGGAAAATTTTATAATGAGAGGACCACCATAGTCGATGCCTACCCTTTCAAAGGGTCACGAGGCTTGACTCTGTCTGCTGGAAAGTCGGACATAATTTGTTAAGCAGAAACAGCTCGGAAACGGAAACAAGTCATACATTCATGAATCACTCTTTTTACTTCCCTGATGCCATTCAGGGGCCAATATTGCAAGCGGACCTTAACAGGAACGGATTGGGCATTAGCGTGTTCCAATCTGACATACTCTCCCTCGAGCAGGAGGGAAACTACGTGGTTTTTAGCAGGAAGGAGCACAAGATGCTTATGAGGCTCAGGAACGTCTGCATGTCGCAAACGGCCTCCAACGCACAGGAGTCCTTTATCATTGATGGAATGATTGAGGGCTAATAAGCCTTTGTCGGAAATGGGTTCGAAGGATTTCAATTCTGAAATCTCCTTGGAAAAGTATTTGAACTGTAAGTTTCGAATGACCAGCACTAAGACAGAATTTACTTCTGATATAGACAAGGGGCCATGGAGCCTTGGTTCCTTGCGCTTGGAATTGGACACAAACCGGTGTATATAAGCTATGGTATGTAACAACTTATTGAACGAAGAAAACATTTCAAATATGGGTTTCCAAAATTTGAATTCGCAGTTGGTGGTTGCCACCAACACTTGAAGCTTGGCGCCCTTTTGTTCGGGTACGACATTCGGAGGTTTCAACGTGAATTTAGAAAAGTCGACATTTACTTCGGACAGAAAATCAGGACCATTCCACCATAGCTCGGTATTTAAGAGATCGGTAGCGAGTACTCCTCAGGACAGCAAATTGGCAGGATTTTTAGAAGAACGAACATGCCTCCAATTAGCTTGCGGTATGGAAATTTGAATTTGGGAAACTCTGTTGGCTACAAATGTATGCCAGCGGGAAGGATGTGATTGAATCTAGCAGAGGGCTATCTGGGAGTCAGTCCACAAATTTATGGATTCTAATTCTACACAATTCTCGAATATTTTGAGAGTAGTACCATTGCATAGTTCAAGTCGCGGAAGTGAAACCGTCTTGAGAGGCGTAACTCTCGACTTGGTACTTATTAAAGTGTTGTCGGAATAAATAGTTCTGAAATATAAACAGGAACCATACCCTCGCTCGCTGCTATCAGTAAAGCCATGAATTTGAGTCTTTATTATTGATTTATCGGAAAACATATATCTAGGATTTTTCTAACGTCTTCTTGAGAAATCAATGGAGTATATGAATTTTTTCCATCCTTGGACTAGTTCAGGGTTAGAGGTTCGTCCCAGGAAATCTTTGATAGCCACAATCTTGGCATGAAAATCTTTCCTAAGCCTATGAATGGGCTCAAGTATCCGATTGGATAAAACATCTGAGCTAGGAGGGATAACGCCTTACGCTTAGAAGGAGTTTCTGAAGGAATGAGATTAGGTAAGGAGATGGCAAATTCATCCGAGGATGGATTCCAACATAACCCCAAAACCTTTTTGGGAGTGTCTTCCATTTCTATTTCAAATTGAATCGGGTTAAAAGAGTCACAATATTCTTGTCGAAATTGCGAGCAATTGGATTATCATTTATGCAGTCGGAAACCCGCGGAATTTAATAATGTATTGAGTTGGTGATAGGACTCTTCCAACTCGGATATTTAATCAGCACCATGAAGTCCATCATATACCTACGTTCGATGTAACAAGGACCGTTGTGCTGATAAAAATTCATTTGAATTGGAAGCGAGTTCTATTAGGACTCTTGTAGCAAAGAATGACGAACAAGTGACTCCATAAGTCACCGTGGAGAGTTGGATGCATTTAAGATCCTCTTGTGGTGAGTTTATCCACAAGATATTCTGAAAGTGCAATTGCGATGGATTCATTTTAACCTTGCGATACATTTTCTCGATATCGCAGGTCAGGATAAACTTGTATAAACGAAACCGACATAGTATGTCGAATAGGCCCGGTTGAACTCCGTAGCCTTTGTGTAGGATATCATTCAAGGAAATTCCAGTCAAAGTTTTGTTGGAAGCATCAAAAGCTACCCTGAGTTCAGTGGTTTCACTGGAATGGTTGAGCACACAATGATGTGGAAGGAAGTATTTGTTATCAACGGGTATGTCGTTGGGATCAAATGGAACGTAGGTTACATGTTTCAAAGAAACATATTCATCAATGAATCTTTTATAATCTGAAAATAACTCTGGGTTATTTTGGAAACGTTTTTCTAAATAAAAAAATTGCCATTTTGCAACATGGAAGGAATCACCGAGTGAATTATTACCGGAGGGATCTTTGAAAGGAAAATTTACTTGGATAGTTCCGTCTTCCAAACGTACGTGTGTTTGAATGAAACTTTGTTCAGCCAAAACTTCGTCAGCTGACAAGGACTTGACTTCTGAGAGTTCTTCGACTCTCCAGAATTTGGAAAGGACTTTATCTAGAGCATTAGTGGGCTCGGATAAGTCTTGATAGAAAAGAGAGACTAGAGATCGATTAGAAGAAGTTGGTGGAGGTAACTGCCCTCCGATCACCCATCCCAGCCTTGTTAACTGGAGGATAGGAAGTTTAGGGCCTAACTTGTGGACATGTGGAAGTAGAAGTTCATAATATGCTTCATCACCTAACAGTAGGTCTACGTCTGAAGGGACATGGAACTCTGGGTCGGCTGAATTGAACCCGGGAGTAATATTGAAACATTGTTTGTTTAACGGAATTCTAGGCAATCTTGAAGTGATTACCGGAAGTACTGCGCAAGAACCTTTAAACTGGGAGTTTTCTTGTGCATTGGAAAGAATGACTATATCTAACATTGTGTTACAAATCGTTGGAGTGCACTTATTGCCGGAAAATTGGAGTGGATTATAGTAATCTGAACACTATACATAAAAATACAAATTGTTGAACGTGTGGTTTCAACAGTTCGCTTTCTGAGAATAACATCCTTCTTCAAAAAATGAAATCTAGTACATCCTAGTTCAGCTTATTTCATCAAAAATAAAATAATTCAAGAAACAACAAAAATACAACGCATCTGTAGCGTGGCATGTTTTATTACTCATTGTTTGTCAGAACTGTCAAATAGAATAGAGGCTACATTGGAAAATTATTTTTATATTCATTCTTAGTTTCCTGTTCAATGGGGCACTTTTATAATAATATTAAATGTAATAAGAATTCAAAACTCATCGATTTAGGTCCATTTCACCTGTCTCAGAAATTTGTAACAATGAAAGTTAGTATAACATTTTCGATTAACGTATTTGCTTTCTGTTGTGAACACTTCCAACTTAAGAACACACGTTGATCCCATTACTATTAATGTGTGTAATAAGGAAAGGAGTCAACGACTTACAGCGTGTACATTTAAACATCTCGGTTCGATTCTCCAGTATTGTGCAGTTTTCCAGTTTGCTTAGAGCTCAGAGCTGAGAAGATTCCAAATTTTATTTATAAGAGAAAGGCAACCATAGTAGTGCACAACATTCAAATGCACCTTGTTCTACAATGAATCATATTGAAAATATCTTAAAATCACATTGTTTTATTTGAAGTCTTTTGGTAACTTTGGAAAGATTTATTTGACTTTATTGAGAATCAAAAAAATTAACTGAAATCTCCCTATCAATTACAAGATGTTTGTTTTAGATAACTAAATTGTAGCAGTATTCTATGTACTACATGATCCTATTTCGGTGAGAGCGGTACGACCCTGTCGTATTTTTCAGCAACTACTCTATTTAGTTTGGGAATTTGAAAAAGTTTTATGATGATAAATGATGATATTTTGTAACGCCCTAAATCCAACACAGTGCATCCCGAAGAGTTATATGCTCCGACCTATTTATCACTACTGCCTTTTCGGACATAACCTTTATCCAAAGATTGATGGGGGATGTGTTGTATCTGAATAATTAATTTCTCTCCTACCGAATAAGTAGACACAAAATTGAATTGGAAACGAACATTCCCAAAAGACTCATGAAATAAAGATTTGGGTCAAAATACCACGGTTGTTGCCCTTATAATAGATTTGATTCTACCGGATGTATCATGTGCTTGTTTTATTTTAAAATGTCTTCATTTACAAAAGTGTGGAATTGAGGATTAACATAGGTATAGAGAATATATATTAATAAAAATTTGAGATTTTTTCTTGGAACTTATAGTTTATATTTTTTTCAGTGTTTTAAATGGAACTCACGGTTTCTAGTTAATTCCACAATAAAATAAAAGTTATGGAAAATTCTAAAAAATTGACAATTGTTTCGATAAATCAATATCATCGTCAGAATGAAAGAAGTTACATTTCATTTGGTGCCTACCTGATGTTTAGTAGTTATTTTTGGCTAGATCAAGAAGTGACCTAACTTGTAATTGACTTAATATATGTTAATAGAAAAAAGAAGAAGATATGATATTACAAATATTGAGGCTTAAATATTATTAGCCCTATGGTGATATTCTGGATATCATTTTTCCAATTAAGTTCTATATAACTGTGCAATGATATAGAAAACCAGGAGAACTATATCTGCTGATCTTTACAATTATCACTCAAGAAGACAGTTTATTAGTGGAGAACTCCCTAGATTTTACTGTTCATTGACAACTTCATATTGTGGGTTTCTTAAATGTCTTCTAATTTCCAATTCTTAAAGGAAATCCAGTTTTTGTTTCTTTTCACAAATATGCAGCGCTTCTAGTTTTGTGTTAGGTGTCAATGAATGATTAGTGCCAAGTAGATGTTTTGCGTAGTGGGATTTATCTGGTTGTTTTAATCTGTATGCTCGTCAGTGTTCACTGTATCGGATTTAAAAATTCTAGACATTTGAGTTTATATATACCTGACTTCTCTAATAGTGGTATTTTTGTTTTTACATTTAACAATTTAGTACTAACGCTACTTTCTGTTTTAGAAGAAATTGTTGTATTCGTTGCTGAAGATATTATCTTTGAAATATTATTAGAAATATTTCCTGCATATGTGATGGTTTTATGAGTTTTTATTTCATAAGCATGTTTAGAAAATATTAGTTGTAATGCCACTTTTTCCTCTTTTTCACTAATTAGCTTATTTATCGTATCTAATGGATAACCGTTGGATGTTCCTATTTGTCTAATTGTATTAATCTCTCTATCAAAATTACATTCGTTCATAGGAACTGAAAAAGCTCTATGTATCATTGAGTTATATGCCGCTAGTCTGTGTGTCATAGGGTGTTTGGAATTGAATGGAATTTTCACATCAGTCAGTGTTGGTTTTCGGTAAATTGAAAAATCAAGAACATCATTAACTCTTTCAATTAATAAATCAAGGAAATTGATAGAGCTATTTTCTTCAATTTCTAATGTAAATTTAATTTTTGGGTGTAAATTATTGATGTGAAAAATACCTCTAATTGTCGTTCACTACCCAAAAACAAGCTAATATGTTATATACATATCTATACCAATTTAGAAAGAAAGATCGTTGGAAGTAATATTTCGAAAAATGGTTTATTTTGGTATAGATATGTAGATCACATATTAGCTTGTTTTATGGGTAGTGAACGACAATTAAATGTATTTTTCAACCACATCAATAATTTACACCCAAAAATTAAATTTACATTAGAAATTGAAGAAAATAGCTCAATCAATTTTCTTGAATTAAAAATTCATATAGTTAATATTGTACTTGATTATTCAATTTACTGAAAACCAACACAGACTGATGCGACAATTCCATTCAACTCCAATCACCCTATGTCACACAGACTAGCGGCATATAATTCAATGATACATACAGCTTTTTCAGTTCCTATGAACAAATGTAATCTTGATAGAAAGATTAATACAATTAGACGAATAGCAACATCCAACGGTTATCCATTAGATATGATTAATAAGCTAATTAGTAAAGAAGTGGCGTTACAACTAATATTTCCTAAACAAGCTGGTGAAATAAAAACTTATAAAACCATCACATATGCAGGAAATATTTCTAATAATATTTCAAAGATAACATCTTCGGCAACGAATATAACAATTCCTTTAAAACAGAAAGTAACGTTAGTACAAAAATGTAAAATGTAAAAACAAAAATACGACTATTAAAGAAGTCAGGTATATATAAACTCAAATGTTTAGAATGTAATGCTGTTTATTTGGGTCAGACCCTTAGGAATTTTGAAGTACGATACAGTGAACACTTACGAGCATACAGATTAAAACAACCAGATAAATCCCACTACGCAAAACATCTACTTGACACCAATCATTCATTGACACCTAACACAGAACTAGAAGTACTGCATATTTGTGAAAAGAAACAAGAACTGGATTTCCTTGAAGAACTGGAAATTAGAAGACATTTAAGAAACCCACAATATGATGTTGTCAATGAAGAGTTAAATCTAGGGAGTTCTCCACTGATAAAATGTCTTCTTAAGTGATAATTGTAAAGATCAGCAGATATAGTTTTCCTGGTTTTCTATATCATCGCACAGTTATACTGATCTTGATTGGAAAAATTATATCCAGGATATCACCATAGGGCTAATGATATCTGAGCTTCAATATTTGTAATGTCACATCTTTTTCTTTTTTCTATTAACATATATCAAGTCAATCACAAGTTAGGTCACTTATTGGTCTAGCCAAAAATAACTACTAAACATCAGGTGGGCACCAAATGAAATGTAACTCCTTTCATTCGGACGATGATATTGATTTATCGAAACAATTGTCAATTTTTTAGAATTCTCAATAACTTTTATCATATTGTGGAATTAACTAGAAACCGTGAGTTTCATTTAAAACACTAATATGAGCAGATTCCACGAAATAAGGGTCGAGACAGTTAATTTCATTCATATTTTTTTCATTTATATTTCTTGGTAATTTTTGGTTCAGGATTAATTAAGACTTTAGCCGTTTTTTAAAATTATGTATTTCATTGACGTTTCGGTCGTTTTAAGCCATCATCAGAATATAAAACTCTTAAAGGGAATCTGTTTCTAATATCCTAGTGTATACAACGTAAAACTGTGACATGCCTGTGGACTATATTCGATCGAGTGCTACATCACATATTAAAATAAATGAAAATAAAATGGAGTTCAAGGATACATTTAAAAACATTTTACAACTAACGGTGTACGTACGTAGACTTTCAGAATAGTATTGGTATCTCAAGTCTAATGGTATTATTTTGGAATGTTGTTTTTTCCCCTATACGCATTTATTTTCTTTTAATAAATGGTTTTTAAGGTATTTGTTGGGTTACCTACATAAAATAGTTGTATAATTCATTATTCTATTCTTTTATATTGTTGTGAATTTTGCTTAAACATTTTGTGTCGGTTTTATAATTCAAGTTTATTTATTTCTCTGTATTTCTATCGTTTCATAAATTTCTCTTTTTCTGGTAAGATTTTAATTTTTAAAATTTTTTGTATTTTCGAAGTCAAAACTATGCTTTCCATCTTGAATATGTGTGGTTGAAGCAGTTTTATTTTTCTTATCATTCTTCTGACCATTTAACCGATTTTTTAAATATTGGCTAGTTTGCCCGATGTATACACTGTTGCAATCCCCGCATGGATTTTGATAAACTATATTGTTTTTTTTATGATCAGGCATTCTTGACTTTTATTTACTGAAGTTGGATTTTGAGAGGTTGTACCATTTATGTGCAATTGTAATGCTATGGTTTTTGAAAAATGTTGATGAATTTTCCTGATAGTCCTGGTATGTAAGGTAAGGAAAGGTATTTTCATTTGTTTGTTTTGTTTCTTTGGAGGTTTTGTTTATGGAAAATAGGAATGCGTTCTTTGAAAATGGTGTTTATCAGTTTTTCCTGGTAGTTATTGACTTGTAGATTGTAGATTACAAGAGGGTCGATGGGTCTATAGCTGGCCTTCCCATACTGCGACCTGTAAAGATCTTTTGTGTATACCCACCATCTTTTTTTTAGTCACGATGATCAAGGCTTCTAAGGAAGCCTATTATCCGATTGAGAGCTATTTTTGTTACCTAAACAAGTCTCAAGAACAACCGTTCCAGGTACCTGTGGCGTTGGCGATCAAGTAGTCCGCAGTAGCAGATTATATGTTCAGCCGTTTCATCTACACTATCGCAGAATCTACATATTCCTCTGTCCACTTTTCCCATCTTGCAGAGGTGATATCTGAGTGGGTAGTGTCCCGTAAGGAGTCCTGTGATTGCTCTGAGATCAGACTTCTAAAGCTCTATAAGCGATTTAGCATAGCGAGCTGAAGGTTGTAGCAACCTTTTTGCTTGTCCTTGTGTGCTAGCTCCTTCTTTTGCAAGCCTATTAGCAGTCTCATTACCAACATTTCCCTTGTGCCCGGGCACTCATAACAGAGATAGTTTGTTACGTCTAGCCAGTAGCTTAAGAGATTGTTCTGGACTCATAATTTGTATACTTTTCCAAACAGCCTGGGTGTCGGACGCAATAAATATTTTGGCTCCGTTGAGGCGCTTTTTAAGGCACCCATGACCACAGAAGTCTACTTATAGTATCCGTTTGGAATATTGTGGGAGTGTTTCCTGGGGCTGTTAATAACCTAAGATTAGGACCAGTAGCCCCTATTCCTACTCCTTCTTTTGTTATTGACCCATCAGTATAATATGTGAGGGCACCCCTTGTTATTTCTAAGACTTCGTTTTGTGTTAACCCACGATCGGTGATAATAACCTCTAGAGTAACTCCGAAATCTTGTTTGGCAGACATTATGTCCCTAGGCCTCATCATAGATTAGGTTGACCCAACCCTTAGTATCTCGCGATGTTCTGTCAAATCGCCGGTATTCAGAGATTAAGCCTGTGTTAACCTATGGGCATTTTGCAGAGCAATCCTCCTTCTATGTAAATGTAGTGGAAGAAGATCTAGCATTACCTCCCAGGCCGCGCCAGGGCATGATCTTATAGCACCCGTTATTCCTAAACATGCGAGACTCTGCAATTTTTGCAACTCTATTGTAGCCCTTTGTTGCGTTGTTTTCCTCCACCATACAAGCAAAGATGATGATTGGTCTGACAACCGATATATATGACCAGTAGATAATTTTTGGTTTTAGACCTACGGCTCAACTCCAGTCGGGCTTCTAGCAAATACAAATCCACGACAGTGACACAGAGATTAAACAGGATTATTACCGTTTATTGGAATCTATAGATTTAATAGGATGGCCTTTGGATAACGAAACGCCCTCAGTAGTTTTCAGCGCCTGATGGACGGATTCAAAGCTACCCTAAAAGAAGTCACCGTCTTAGTTTACCTCGATGACCTCATTGATAAGTCACCGTCATTCGATCAACATCTCCGTGATTTTGAACATTTACGGACGTACCCACTAAGTGTAAAGAGAAAAAAATGCAATTTTGGTTGTTCCACAGTAAGGAACCTTGGACATATGATGACTGAGTAAGGCATTACGAGCGACCCTGTAGACAATCCTCTAAGAAAAGCATCTCTTTTATCTCGAATAGAGGTAATTTTCCATATTCTGGAATTTTTATGACATTCATTTAGTCAGATTCCAACAAGATAGTAAATGGGTCTCTATTCTCGCCTATAATGTTTGATAGATATTAGGTAATTTCTTCTCCATCTTACAATATCATTGCGCTCTATTAAAATACTATTTCTTTTTTTTAATTACCTAAAAACATGTATTTCCTTAGTACATACCATAAAATAAATAGAGGAACTTTCAATTCATATAAAAATTAGTATAATATTTGGCTTACTTGAAATTAATTTCTTTCATAACTTTATGTGATGATGAAAGAGAAATTTGTGGTAAATCTGAGCATTTTATTATTTCAAATAAAGTTTTATTTAAAGCTGGCATTTCATTTTTAAAAAAGAAACTATGAAACATGCGTCGAATTATATTTTTTGTTGTATCGTCGAAGGTTTCAACATTTCTTGGACTACCTCCACGATGGTTAGGAGAGACCATTATTCAAGTGTTTCTATATACTTTAATAATTCGAAACACTGTCGATCTAGCAGCGCTAAAAAAATAACATTGGTATACCTTATTTTCACACAAAATTGCAATATTCGATAACTTACACAACGTTTTTACAACTTTAAACAGAATGACATTCACCTTTGTCTCTGATTCAGCATCTAATATTTGTTTATGGAAATTCAAAATGTTATGCTCCTCTGTAGACGATAAGTTGTCTAAAATTACAGAGCTCCTTTTGTTGGTGGCCGAATGATGTCTGCTAGTACAACGAATATTATTAAATTAGTCCTGACAAGAACTGTTTTTATATTTAAATAAAACAATAATAAGAACGCTAGAAATGATTTATACAATTATTAATCATAATATATGTCAAAAGTGCTGTGTAAAACCTGCTGCGATTTGACCAATCAAGAATCAATAGAATTGCCAACTTAACTTCAAATCAGTTCTCCTAGTTTAAAAACAAAGTATAGTACTTACAACAGTGACATTTGTCAAAAATTCACTAACAGTGGGGCGGCAGCATTGATTCTTAATTTTCTAAATGTCAACAAGTGTGTAGATTGTAGATTACAAAGGGGTCGATTGGCCTATAGCTGGCCTTTCCACACTGCGACCTGAAAAGATCTTTTGTGTATACTCTCCATCTATTTTTTGTCCCAGAGATCAAGGCTACTAAGGAAGCCTATTATCCGATTGGGAGCTATTTTTGTTACCTGGTCAGGTCTCAAGAACAGCCGTTCCAGGTACATATGGCGTTGGCGAACAAGTACTCCGCAATGGCATAATATATGTTCAGCCGTTTCATCTGCACTGTCGCAGAATCTACATTTTTCTCTGTCCACTTTTCCCATCTTGCAGAGGTGATATCTGAGTGGGCAGTGTCCCGTAAGGAGTCCTGTGATTGCTCTGAGATCAGACTTCTGAAGCTCTAAGAGCGATTTAGCATAGCGAGCTGAAGGTTGTAGCAACCTTTTTGCTTGTCTTTGGCCTGGAACATTTTTCCAGTAGGCTGCGCTAAGTTCCTTTTCCCAATTCAGGACTTCTTCCACAATATGGCTTTTAGTAATGACACAAAACGGTTCGGGTCCGATTAAAGGAGTGCTCCTTCCTTTGCAAGACCATCAGCAGTCTCATTTCCAGCAATTCCCTTGTGCCCGGACACCCATGACAGAGATAGTTTGTTATGTCTAGCCAGTAGCTTAAGAGATTGTTTGCAGCTCCAGACTGTTTTGGACTCATAGGTTAAAGACTTTAGAGCTTCCAAAGCAGCCCGGTTGTCGGAGGCACTAAATATCCTGGCTGCGCTGAGGCGCTTTTTGAGGCACTCTTGAGCACAGAAGTCTATCGCTAGTATTTGTAATATTGTGGGAGTGTTACCTAGGGCTACTGATAACCTAAGGTTAGGTCCTGTAGCCCCTATTCCTACTCCTTCGTTTGTTATTGACCCATCAGTATAAAATGTGAGGGCACCTATAGTTATTTCTGAGATTTCGTTTTGTGTTAAGTCACGATCGTTAATAATAACATCTAGAGTAACTTCGAAATCTTGCTTAGCAGGCATTATATCCCTAGGCGTCATCATAGATAGGGTTATTCCAACCCTTAGTATCTCGAGTTGTCCTGTCAAATCACCGGGTTTTAGAGATTTAGCCTGTGTTAACCTATAGGAATTTTGCAGAGCAATCCTCCTTACATGTAAATGTAACGGAGGGAGCATTACCTCGAAGGTCGTGCCAGGGCATGATCTCATTACACCCGTTATTCCTAAACATGCGAGTCTTTGCAATTTCTGCAACTCTATTGTAGCCCTTTGTTGCGTTGTTTTCTTCCACCATACAAGCGCATCATAGGTGATGATAGGTCTGACAACCGTTATATATGACCAGTAGATCATTTATGGTTTTAGACCCCAAGTTTTCCCAAAGAGCCTACGACACGTCCAAAGAGCCCTTGTTGCATTTGAGGTGATGTGTGCGAGGTGTGCGTTTCCTATTGAGAATGACTCCAAGGTACTTAACCTCTTCCGAAAAAACAGGGGTGTACCATTCAAGGTTAGAGTCCGTATACTTAACTCTCTCCTGTTGGTGAATGGAACAAGTGTCGTTTCATTAGGATTGACTGAAAGTCCTTCCTTCGAACACCAGGTAGTTATGAGGTTCAAGGCACATTGCATGCGATCGGCAATGATACCGTCGTGCTTACCTTTGACCACTATAACTAAATCGTCGGCATAGCCAAGAGCACGAAATACTTCTCTTTTTAGCTTTGTTAGGAGGTCGTCAACCACTAGTGAGCACAGTAGAGGTGATAGCACTCCTCCTTGAGGACAACCTTTCACCGCTTTTATAGTAGTCGACTGGTCTCCGAAGTAGGTGATTATTTTCCTAGTATCTAGCATGGACTGAGTCCATTTGATTATATGAGGTGGAATACCCTTTGCAGATGCAGCAGCGCTAATTGATTCATATGAGGTGTTATCAAAAGCCCCCTCTATATCTACGAAGACACATAGCGGTACTTCTTTTGCACCTATTGCCTTTTCTAGGTCTCTTACGAGACATTGTAAGGCATCTAAGGTAGATTTGCCAGGTTGGTAGGCAAATTGTTCCTCGTGAAGCGGTGCATTTGATAAATATTCACTTCTCTTGTATGTGTCGAGTATTTTTTTCATAGTTTTGAGTGAGAAGGAGGTAAGGATTATAGGTCTATATGACTTTGGTTCCTCTGGAGGACGTTTGCCAATCTTAGGAATAAAGCAGACCCTGACCTGTCCTCACCCTTTTGGAATGTATCCCAACATGAAGTTCATCTTGAATATCTTACATAAATGAGGAATTAAGATATCGGATCCCTGTTGTAGAAGTGCTGTAAATTTGCCATCCTCTCTAGGTGATTTGTAGGGCTTGAAGCTGTTTATTGCCTATTCAATTCTATTCTTGGTGAAGATTTTACCCGCTAGGCTTTTTGCTGATCTAGATGTTTTGATGAAGGCTTCATCAAGATTTTCCTCTGCGTTATCTTCAATAATAATTGCAGCACCAGGAAAATGAGCGTCTAATAAACACCTCATGCTTTCCTCTATGGTTTCGGCGAACTTTCCGTTTGGCTTTTTAAGGAGTCCAATATCGTTAGAGTGGTTCTTAGCGATGACTTTTTGAAGGCGCACTGCTGGGGCTACGTTAGAAATCCCTTCGCAGAACTTTCTCCAAGTTTTCCTCTTGGACCTTCTGAGTTCTTTGTTATATTCAGTTAGAGCCATTTTGTATTCTTTCTAGTTTCCTGTCCTCTTGGCTCTGTTAAATGCTTTGCGTGCTAAGACCTTCAGTTTGCTGAGTTCCTCGTTCCACCAAGGCACATACCTATTGACAGCCTTTGTTCTGATGGAACAAGATTCCTCGTAGCAATTAATTATCGTGCGATTCAACAAGTCGGACATGAAAGAGAAATATTTCGAAAATTTTTCACTTCTCAAAAATGATTTTGAAGTTATTATATTAAAACACTGTATTTTACTAACTTTTAATGAATAAATTTTGGAACTTTTACAATATAAAAACTGCTAATGAAGCATTTTTTGCTTGTCATCTTTATATATGAGTATATGTATACATAACCACACCTTTTCTATTATAAGAGGCCTACTAGGTACATACCTTTTTACAGCCACAAACAGAAATCATATTTTTAGTGTATAGATGCTGTGGCGCCATCTACAAACAAGTTCATTTAGAATAACTGCCAAATAATCTTATTGCAGCAGAGTTACATAATTTAACAGATTCAAATTTATTGGAATGAAAAGTGTTGTGGATTACACGTCCACAAAATGTTTTGCGAGTGTTCCTGTTGCTTCACGTCAGTTACGCAATACAACTCACTCTCGCAGAATATTTTTCGTGCAACCGGACGCAAAACAAGCATTTTGCAGCCGCAACAGAGGCCGCAAAATGATATTTTGCGGCCGTTACCCAGAGTGACGGCCGACAAACATTTTTACGGCCGTTCCCATAGTGACTGCCGGCAAACTGAACGCCACTACAGCATTTAACATTACTGAAATATGACAATAACAATGTATTTCGAACCATCTAGTCCAAATGTAGTCAATCGCAAAATGTTAATGTCCAAAGAAAATAATACGTTTTTGTCTAATGTAAATAATGATTGTTCAGAAACAATAGATTTAGTTGCTTCATCTTCAGGAATGAATATCAGTAATAATATAAACAGTACAATCAATGTTAATATATATCAAAAATAAAGTATGTTTCTGTTGTGAATTTGGAAATAGTTTTTGGTAAGCCAAGATATTTTGCAATCATACTAGGTATTTTTCCAATCGTATGCACTCCAACAACCTGTGCCGAGCACTTTCCATTTTAATATCTCAGAAATAGACGACGAATAGCAGTATGTTTTGGTCGAAGAGTTACATATTTATAGTAAATTCTTATATAATCTTGATTAGTAATGGTAAAAACACCCTTTTGATCAGTTTTAGTATCAGGAACAGTTACTATCAATACAGTTTTGTCTTCCTGAATATCTTCGAGGGTCATTCTCACTAATTCATCTCGTCGCAATGCTCCTGATATTCCCATTATCAAAACTACCTATAATAATAATTATTATGAATAAAACATCATACTTCACTTTTTTTCCATATTTATATACCTTCCACAGTGGATGATTTGCATCACTAGCTTGTTTGAGGAATGAATCAATTTGCTCGTGCGTAAAAACTTTTGATTTCTTTGCTCGATAACCAACTGACTTTTTCTTGAGGAACGGTACCAATTTTGAAAACTTCTTTACGTCAATTCCATCTCGTACGTTAAACATAGTCTTTAACATAGAATAAATGCTCCATAAAATTGAACTCTTCACAACTTTTGATCGCTGCATCAAATATCCTAATAATATGTTTTCTGACACCGTCTTGACATTTTGGTTGACACACCAATCTTTGAAGTTGCTGTAACATTTTTCATATTTCCGTTTAGATTTTTCGGGTATCAAATCAGAAAGTGCTGAGTCTATGAGATCTCTCAGCTCAGGAGGAGTGCAAGTAACTGAAATATCACTATCGCTATCGGACATCTTCACGACTTCACGAGAAATGTCAAATTGATTTGTATTGCTAAATATTTCATCTCCATAGAAACATTGTGATATTGACGTGTAATTTTCTCTATTCGCGTTGAAACGCTGACTTTTCTAAAGAGACATAATGTTTATTGAAATTATGTAATTTTCACGGTTGCACGAAAAATATTGTGTATACTATGGCCGCGAAATGTTTTCGCGACCTCGAGATTATCTTGCCTCGGCCGGAGCGGCCTCGGCGATAATCTCTCTCTCGGAACGCGAAAAAGCATTTTGCGGCCTTAGTATACAAATAACTATTCTGGACTAGTGATCCAAATAACTAATGCAGTATTCCGCCTATCGTAGCAACGGGCTACCTTTTTTCGAAACACCCCCTATACTGTATATTCTCTGTTTAACCGCAAATTATTTTGAAAACATTTCAAATTTTGACAGAAGCTGTCATTATACTTTAACTGATATAATTTTTAACAAAATTTACAACTTTTCAATCGATATTTACGATGCACAATAAACTACTTCGTCTGGTATCAGAAACGCGAGTAATGGCAAGATGTTTCAGTAGATCCACAAAGGTAAATATACAACTTTTGATATATTTCAGCGGCAAGAAATCATTTAGATACTAAAGAGCACTTAAAATATCGCGAATCTCGTGAAGAAGCTTGTTAAACATAGGCAAATTGAATTTGTTTCCAAAAAATGGATTTTTTCATATTGCATAGTGATCTGAACAGAAATAATTAAACTTTCAATACACGAACTTTATTAGACATAATTCAAGATAATTATGACAACGTAGAAAAGTATTATGTCAAGTAGAGAAACATTCGCGACAAATATTAAAACTAAGTATGTGTTTACAAGAACCGTTAAATACGCTAAACTGTAGATAACCAGCTTATCAAATATACTACATTTTCCCCCTCTCAGTATTAATGACGAAATCTTGGAAATGACTTGGACTCTATTGAATTTTCTCAGCTCAATTACTGGGGCTTCAGGGCAAGTCGTTTTAAAATTTGTAGGTTGTTGCGGTATTTCAGAAGAGTCGGAGGTATTCAGAGACTGTATTAAATCAATGGTAGTAGATTCTGGGTAATTGGTGCCACTTTGTGTTTGAAAATCTGCTACAGTTTGATCGCTATCCGTAACTGTTGGCACTTCTTTTCCTCCGCCACAAGGAGCTAAGTGTTTCAGAGATATTGTCAGTTCTCGGCCATTCTGGAGACGGACAAGGGCATGATTAGAGTCTGCTTCTAATAGATCTACTTCGTCGACGAGTAGTTCGTATTTAGATAACCTCACTTGACGACGCATTAGTACTTTTCCGGAAGTCACTAACCATGATTGTATCGACTCGCCATTCGGTGACCTCCGGGGATGTTGAAACATGCGTTCATGTGGAGTTTCATTAGTGGCAGTACAAATAAGTGACCGGACACAATGACGGGCATCTTGAAGAACTATTTCCTATTGAGAGGTCTTTAGCATACGGGACTTGAGTGCCAACATAATAGTCTTCCAGATTGTACCATTATATCTTTCTACTTGGCAATTTCCTTGAGGGTTATAAGGTGCAGTGCGTTAAACTTATCTATGTATCTTTTAACTCCATCAGATATATCGTGGTTTCAATTCGCAGCCTATTGGACACATATTTGTTATTCTTCTTAATTCATCTATTGAAAATGCCAAATTTTTATTTCTAACATATTGATATAGGGTCAGCCGGGGTAATTGTAAACGATTTTTGCAAATTAGATTTTTCTTTATATTATTTGACCATTGCAGCCTTCCCATTTTAAATTAGTATGTGATTTTTTCTATTATATTATTTTGATATCATATTTCTCCAAATAGTTGGAAATTTCTGCAAAAAAAATATAATTTTGGTTAAAAAGAATACAAAAATATCTGTCAGTGTTTACATTTACCCCAGTTGATTCGGGGTAAATGCAAACAAGCTTTACCAGAACCATAGAAGATAGCATATTTTTTTATGGGTTAATTGTAAACATTTGACATTCAGAGCATCTACACAATTTTAAGTATTTTTTAAGGCTTGTTTAAATTTACCCCATTTAGTAGGTATTATAAAAACAATGAATCGTGACTTCTTACTATTAAAGTATTTATTAGGTTACGTATTTATAAAAATACAAAAACTTCTTAATATAAGTATACTACTAAACTTAAGAACAGTCAGAATAGGTAAATGAAATTAAAAAAAAAATCAAAAATGCGAACACAACTTTAATTAAGACATAGTAGAAACATTTTTATTAAAATGATAATAAATCCTTTCTCCTTTCATTTTGATTTCAGGGAATGGCAAAAACCCTAGTATTTGATATTCAAAGGCAAAGCTAACATCATTCGAGTTAATAACAAAATCTTGTTTTGTATCATCAATAGATTTTAGTCCTATTACTTCAACTTCGTTTCCTTGATCGCTCTTTGCAACATTTTCTACAACGCATATATATTTATGTACCGTTGCATTTCTTTCGTCTGATATAAATTGAACCAAAACGAAATCACCATTTTTTAGTTCTGATATGGGTGTCTTGGTGATATCTATGGGTTCTTCATCGCTACTGAAGCTTTCTTCCCATGGACTCTCTGAATCACTTTTGAATGATGATTTTTCTTCTTCACTTGAGCTTACACGTTTTTTCCTATTGTCATTTTTGTTTCTGTCAACTTTAATCATTTTCTTTGGTCGGCTGGCAATTTTTGATTTTTGTTGCTTGGTTTTATTTGATTTTTTCTCTTGAGCTTCCTTTAATCTGTTTAATACATCTTCTGTGGTTAATACTTCGCCATACTTTAGTTGTCTCAACCTTGATATAACTTCTTTTTTTACTGTAGGTGCATTTGTGTTTTCGACAATAGTAGTGCTTTCGCTTTTTTCCGGAGATTGTAAAAATAATTTTGTAATTGATGTGTCAGAGGAGGCTGCAGATGGATGAACATTTATGTCATCATAATTCATTTCTTGACTAGTGGCGAAAGCAGTACACTTAGAAGAACAGGCGTCATTGGGAAGATGACTGCATACGTTGTTTTTATCTTGAAGATCTGAAGTGACCTTATCTTTTGGTGGCAAAGAATTACTTACTGTGTTGGATACAGCTGGTAATTGTTTTGGTGTTTCAGTTGAATTTGTGTGCCTTTGCAAGTATGCCTCCAGATCTTCTTTTTTAGAGGCAATTAGGAAATTTTGTTTCATCCACAGGAAATATTCCACAACTCCGGAATCCAGAAATAATGTTGGATTGTTTAAAGGTATCTGACCAAACTTCACCCAGCATTTCGTCGAAGTCAGATTCTGATAACCTTCCAGTTCCTTTACCCATTTGCATTTTACCAAAGGCGATAAGTTTTTTCCCAACTTGTTTTTACTGGCCCAAAGACACATTTGTCTAAAAGCTGTAGCATATCAGTGAGGTGACTTGGCAATTTGATTAAGGTAATATTGTTAGCTATTGCTTCTACAATTATACGAACGCTTATGTGACTTGCATGGCCATCGTATAAAAGGACAGCTGCTTGGTTTGGAAATTGTTTTGCCTCCCGACGTTTTTTATATGGGATATGAAACCTTGGGTAAACCAAGTATAAAACTGTGGTTCTTCCATCCACCCATTCTTCGATACACTGTACAAAGTGCCTGGATATGCTTCTTATGAGGTCCATTTTGCTTGAATTCCTGCCCCTTCAAATACCATTAAAGGCGGAAGGAAAGAACCATCAGTTGCCACACAAGCTAAAACGGTGGTTGATTCACGCCCTGACCCACCAGAGACTCTACTCAAAGGCTTGCCCTTTTCATCAATTGCACGTAACCAACTAGGGTCACTTTTAAATCCTAACTCATCAGCATTATAAATAAAAGAGGCTTTTTCTCCAGATACGATATTAGATAGGGTGCGCTTGAGATCATCATAAAATTGATATATTACATCTTTTCTGCATTTCTGTAGGTGTTCTGGTTTTTTCAGTGATAAGACATTATCATGTCTTTTGAGAAATGAATAGTACCAATCCTCCTCTGGTTCATCTCCAACAGAAGGTGTTTTTAAATTCTGGGCTCTCACATATTCCTGGATAAGATTTAATAATTCCTCTTTGTCACAAGGATATCCAGCTCTTGGCCCAGCAACTAAGCATTCCACAATTTTAGATTCCAAGTCTGCCGAAAGTGCTGTTTTACGGCTCCTGCCTGAAGAGTCTAGAGATGTCTTGCGATCATTAATCCTTTGCGATATGACTGATATTGAGACATGGTAGAAATTTTCCGCTTATCGGTAACTTTTATTTCTGTTTTTAACATCATTGACTGCGTTGATTAAGTCTTCTATAGAATAGACTGGCCCGTTTGTCTTTCGGACATCATTTCTAGGCATCTGAAATATGAAATATGCGTTTACATTTACCCCAAAAACTTGTTTACTTTCACCCCAATCTAAAAAATAGTTGGAGTAAAAGTAAACACACCATAAAAACTTTAACAATTGAAAAAAACCATTTCAAACTGGTCTTAAAACGAAGATTGACCCTTTTATTTACTAAAAATACTGTACAGCTGATATTTATCTTGATAACAAAAATTTCCCATCGATATTCAAACACTTGTGTAAAATGAAATTACACACTTTTTACAGAGGTTGATGTTTACACTGCTGATAACCAGAAGCAATTGATCAAAGTGACTCATTTTCATGTATGTCAATAGTAAAATGAATAACCTTCAAGAATTGGCGGGAATTTGGGATTTTGCGGCAGATTTAAAATAATTGTTGGGTGCGTTTACTATCACCCCGGTTCACATTTACCCCGGTCGACCCTAAACGAGTAACTCCAGGATGACAGAGAGTAGTGTGTAATTGTTCTGTTTCTCCGTTAGTTCCTAGATTACAGTGAATTCTAGTGAATGCATCTGCCACAGAATTAAATTTGCCAGGTCTATATATTACGTCATACTTATATTCAGATAATTCTAGTCTTCATCACCGAATTTTCTCGTTTTTGATTTTGCTACTTTGTTTTGAATTGAACATAAACGGAACTGATTGTTGATCAGTAATCGACTTAAATTGTCTATTCAGTAAGAAATGTCGCCATTTCCTTAGTGATTCAATTATTGCGTAAGCTTCCTTCTCGATGGCAGAGTGATTTCTTTCCGACGGAGACAAAGTTCGGGAGAAAAATGCTACTGGGCGTACTCGTTGCGAAAGTGTCGCAGCTATTGCATTTTCGGATGCATCAGTTTCTACTACAAATTCCAATAATTCGTCGATGCATTTGACAGTCGAATCTGCAATCGATGTCTTAAGATCTTCAAATGCCTTCTTAGCTTTGTCGTTCAATGGAAACGTCATGCAGTGAGCCAATGGTGCAATCCGTTCGGAAAATCGTGGCCCCCATTTCGAATAATGCGCAAACATCCCAAGTACTCGTTTCATGGCATTAATATCAGTAGGGAGAGGATAATGCAGAAGAGCTTTTAGTCGAGACGGATCAGGTCGAATAGTGTTGTTTTCAATAACATATCCCAGTAGTTTGATGCGCGTTATTGAGAATTTGCTTTTTTTAGTATTTAAGGTTAGTTTATATCGCTTCGCAACCTGAAGAAAATGTTATTAATTTCGATCGTGATCTGCTTGATCGATTCCACAAATGGTTACGTCATCAAAATAGGAATAAGTGCCATGTAACTTTTCAGTTTAGATTATCCTGTCGATAGCTATTTGAAATTCAGAAACGCCATTCGTAACACCAAATGGGATCCCCCTGAATTGATAAAGTTTGCCATTCGCTTCAAACGCAATATAAATTTTGTCACTGTTCTGTATAGGAATTTGATGGTAGGCTGATTGTAAGTCGATAGTACTAAACACCATATATTGAGCTACTTTATTCACTAATTCCTCGATCCTTGGTTGAGGATATGCATCTTATGAAGTGAATTTATTTATTGTTTGTGAATAGTCAATGCACATTCTCTTCTTTTTATTCTCTCCGGATACGACAACCACTTGCGCCCGCTAAGGTGAGTTGCTCCGCTCTATAATACCTTCATACATCATTCGTTGGATTTCAGTTTCGATAAAGTCACGATCTTGATTTGAAAATCTACGGGATTTAATCGCTATAGGTTTCATATCATGCAATAAGTGCCTAAACAGTGATGAAACTGGTACTTCAGCAGCCGCTAGGATACAAAAAGTAAGAGTCGGCTTAAATGTTCCAAAATTCACATATAGAGCTTCATGTTGCTTCAAAATATGACGTCGACACACGCTTTTGGTAATATTGACATTTCAATATTACTGTAGATATTCCCAAACATCTTTAGGTCAACTTCACAGCTGTTGCGTATGTGGCATGTCAAAGAACTAGATGCCATCAAAATGTTTCCATATTCAGGGATTAAATTTATTTTCAAAGCTTTGGCAAATGATTCATCAAAAGAACTCAGAGAAGAGCCACTGTCGACCAAAGCTGTTGCAGGTTGAGAATTGATAGTTACATCAATTAAAGTCTTATCTAAGCAAGTAGGCTCTATAGCGGCTAAGTAATCACTCTTCAAAGTATTTGTCAATGTTTTTTCTCCAACAGGTAAACTGCTAGCCGTTACTCTGTTTTCAGACGAGCGACAGACATTACGGAAGTGTCCCTTTCTGTAACAATTTCTGCAAAGTGCTTCACGTGCGATACAAATATTACGAGGATTTTGAGACCTTCCTCAAAAATTACACTTACTGGTTGAAGCCACCGAATGAAATTCAGGTTGAGCTTCGATAGAGTTTTCAGGAAGACCATTTTCGGATATTACATTCAAGTTTATAGGTGACGTGCTAGAAGTGAATGAATTCGACTGAAGAACTGCCATTTCTAACGCTCTTACCTGAGAATAAGCTTGATCAAGAGTAAGAGTTGTATTCTCTAAAAGTCTTTGTCGAATTTTCGAATCGCTTAGCCCTCTTATAAAAGAGTCTCGTATATACGCATCCCTATTCTCGGATGCAGTCACATGTTTGAAGTCGCATTCTTTAGCCAATGAGTTTAACACCTTCAGTGCGCATGACGTGTCGACACGTCACGCGCACCCATGCCCCCAGGCGGTTGACGTGTTAACACGTCTAATGTAGTTTTCTATTGTATCCAGTACCACATTGTCAGTCTTGCGAGTACGTTGTCGGTATTGCGTCAGCCTCTAGCGAAAGTTATAAATAAGTGGAAAATTTGCGATTTCTGAGTAAACATGAGTGACTGTGAACCGGGCCCTTCTGAATCGAAAAAGCTTCGAAGAGGAGTGAAATCCAAATATAGGACCCCGTTAAATGATGCAGAGATGGAAAAACTCCTCTATGAATCGGCTGATGATATCGCTGATCCAGATTTTGACGATGCCTACTTTTCAAGAGATAAAGATTCCGATTTTGATGACACTATACCACGTGATATAGTGGATGGTGATGAAGAGGATGAGCCAAATTGACAGAATATACAGGCACCCCAAAAACAACAGGCAGGTCAACAGCAAAAAGATAATGGCCCTATAAATTGGGTAGAAGATTCGCCCGGATTCACAAAAATTCCTTTTTTGAAGAAAAATGAGTTTATGACTTTGCTCCAAGGTAATATCAATATAGTTTTTATATCGGTAAACGAGAAAGTTTTTGTAAATTGAAAGGAACCGTGGACATTTTCGTAGAAATATGTTGGATCATGAGAAACTTAGTTTTTATAGCCTGTAACTATTTATGATCTACAACTCGTAAAAACAAAATGGTGACATAAGTAGGCGGGAATTTTGTGCAAGTGTAATGGAAAAATCTAGAATAACAAAATGGCGTAATGTTACAGCTGATGAATTCAAAGTATTTTTTGGGCTTTTATTCCATATGGGAACCATAAATATAAATCGTTTGCAAGATTATTGGAAGACGAATCGGTTTTTTAGTTTGCCATTTTTTTTTCGCAAATATGAGTCGTGACAGGTTTATGCTCATTATGAGATGTCTCTATTTCATTGAGAATCCATGAAAAAATGAGCCAAAACCTTAGGATAGGTTATTTAAAATACGCCCGTTGGTTGACTACTTCAACAACACAATGTTGAAAACATATTACCCCAATAAAAATTTATCATTGGACGAGTCAATGGTTCTTAGGCAATATATTAAAAATAAGGCTCAAAAATATGGCATAAAGTTTTATGTACTTACTAAATCGGACGGAACGGTACTAAAATTTCCCGTTTACACGTGAAGTTTAGATGATCTTGGCGTGAAGGGTCACGCAGCTAACGTGGTATTGCATTTGATGGAAGAAAGATTAGACGTTGGCCATTCTGTGTTCATGGACAATAACTATAATAGCTATTAATTGGCGGAGAAATTGCTAAAACAAAACACTCACTGTACTGGCACACTAAGAATTGATCGTGAAAACAATCCTATTGATGTAAAGCAACAAAAATTGAAAACCGGAAAAAGTTTTGCTTGTTGTGCAAAAGGAATCATGGTGGGAAAATGGCGGGATAAATGAGATGTGCATTATATATCTTCAGAATATGGAAATAACATGATTTAATATCAAAATAAAAGAGAACAGGATAAACAAAAACCAGAGGCAATTTTTATGTATAATCAGTACATGGGCGGGATTGATCGTCAAGACCAACTGCTCAATTACTATCCTTTTGAACGAAAAAGTCTGCGTTGGTACAAAAAGCTTGGAATCCATGTCTTGCAGTTGCTGTTATTCAACTCGTATTCCTTTTCCAAAAAACAGGCCAAATCCAAGATATCATTCTACGATTTTAGAATGCAGGTGATAGAAGATTTAGTTCCACCAAAACCGAAAGTCATGACTAATCCACAAGCAACTCAACACGTACCAAACAAAAATAATCCTCTCTCTAATCGGGAAGAATACCTTGCAGACGGTGTCAAAATTGTTAAATAGAAAGTCAGGAAAGAAACCGTTTATTACTGCGTAGCTTGTGTAAACAAACCTCCCCACGGCGCAACGCTCTGTGCGTTGCGCCGTGTTTTGGTGAGTATCATAAGAATTTATGAATTTGTAATACTTTCTATGCATATTGTTATGTATTACTATTTAAGTCGTTGAGCGCCAGATGAAATTAATGAAGTAATAGATGAATATTTGTTTAGTTAAAAAAGTAAAAGGCCAGCTAACTTCAGTCCTCTTAATTATTTGTAGGGAATTATCGTTAGGATACATTTACATTTAAATTTAGACTCCAAAATATTCGAGATATCATATAATTATTAAGAAAAAGAAATATTCACATTAACTAATACTTATTATTTTCCAATAATTTTTTTAATAGATCTAAAGAGCACTCAATATGTCTCTGTACTACTAGTAAATACCTTGGCCAACGGGTTTAACTATCTTACTGAATAAGATTTAGAGGTTATGAGAAATTATATTACTGAAATTATCGAAAAATTCTTTCCCTTTTTTGATTATATTAGTTATAAATCTATTCAGTAAAATTTGTTAAAAGATTCTTACCTAAAATTTGTTAAGTAACTTTCTATCTGGTCGTTGAATTTTATGTGAAATATATCAACAAATTACCATTTGAATTGACACTAGTCCGATCAGATAAAAAGGTTATGTATGTAAATTTGACAGTTCGTTTGATGTAAGTTTAGTTTTTATAAATTTACCTTACAGTTCGTAATTATGCACTGGATTTTTCGTTGATGTTTCTTTATTGAATTGTATAATAATGAACTGAACCAAAATTCAGTTCTATGTTCTTTCGGGATACTGAAGACTGCTTTTCTGTGTTTCCAGTAACTAATGTTTTATTCTTTTTACTTGTATTATAATCAACACTTTTTCTCTTTTCAATTTATATTCTCCACCATTGTCATTATACTCTCAAGTTATAATTGGTTTTACTCATGTTTAAGAATGATTTCTTCTACAGCTTTACTTATAGTTCAAAATTTTCTTCTTCGTTTAGTTTCTTATTATAATCTTATTTGATTCTTAGTTTCCACATATAATCTTACTCGATTCTTCTGAATTTTTCTGTTTAAAAAATCTCTTTAGAAATCCCTATCAATTTTCTTCCCTTCTTTTTCAATAATTAAAATCAACCTCTGTCGATTCCCGCTTAGCAGCCATCAACATTTTTTTTATATTCATCCTAGATGAAACTTTCAATTTTCTATTTTGACTAAATAACCAAGCACACTACACTTGCACATATCAAAGTTTCTTATTTAATAGTTTTACAATAGAATAAAATTAAAATCATTATAACAAATTATTGGATTAATAATAAGTATAGAATTAGATTAATTTGAGAATTAAAATTTTAGTTCAATATATGTAATATAAGATAAATAAATAACTGTTTTTTACTTATCATTATCATTATATATTAACTAATTTTTACCAAAAATTTTTAAAAAATATGACGTGAAAACACGTCATCAGCTCCTGGTTAAAAATTATAAGCTGAGTATGCTAGACGTGTTTACACGTTAAGGCCCCTACACCCCTATACATGTAAAAAAAGTATTTTGGACCTATTTTGAACGTATTTAGCAAATATTACATTCCAACTGCTGAAAATGAATCGTCCGCCCCCGCACTAGTAAGCATAAATTATATACGCAGTTAACGTGTTAATGCACACAGATATTGATCAACTGATTCATTTGGTATTTGAGAACGCATTGCAAGTTTGTGCCTGGAATATATTTCGCTCACCTACTTGACAAATATAGCTTTAAGAGTACTGATTGCTGTGTCATAATCTGTAGATTCGCTTGTGTAGGAGTATACTGATGATGAAACATGGTTAACAATTAAATCCAATTTTGTCTCTGGAATGATCTCATTTACCGTTCCAATAGAGTTTTCAAACGTTCTCAGCCAATAAATCCGTTTCTTGGCAGCAGTTGGATACAAAGGATCTACTTCTAATTTATTCGGTCGAATAAATCGATCTATAGTTGAAGATTATGTAGAATAAACTGATCTGAACAGAAATAATTGAACTCTCAATACACGAACTTTATTCGACATAATTCAAGATCATTATGACAACGTAGAAAATTATTATGTCAAGTAAAGAAACATTCGCGACAAATATTCAAACTAAGTATGTGTTTACAAGAACCGTTAAAAACGCTAAACTGTAAATTACCAGCTTATCAAATATATTACACCAGTTCCTCTCTGTTCACGAGGCAATAAACAGCTTTTGAATCGAGTGCGTAAATTTAATCAAATAACCAGTTATTAGGCACAATAATACAGTGTAAAGTTAGTGATAGCATTAAGACCAATCCACGACACCATAACTGAGTGAGTACAAAACATAACCTACAGTGGTTTGAATGATATCATTTATTCAATACCTTATATAATGACAAATACAACAAATTTTACTTGTCAAGTAAATTACAAGCAGCAAAAACAACCTGCTAATTGACTGGAATCAACCGCCAGTGCCGTACTCAGAAAATAATGCTCCGAAAACCATACAAAACAAAAGATGGATAACAACAACATGAATACAACCGCTACATTACCTAATACACCATCAACTACTCCAATACATGCTTACTCTCGAATGCTCAAACAACCAGCTCAACCAATATATCCTGCAAAAGATCAGAGAATCATCTTTAGTGTGATCAATGATGCAAAAATTCGAGAATATCTTCTGAGTTTAGGCCCAATAGTTCAACCACGCAACATCATTTTCTGCTCGAGGATATCTAATAATAGAGTGTGTATTTATTTATCGACCAAAGCTGCAGTTGATCAATTTATAGAAAATGGAGGAGAAATCGAAGTTTTGGGACAAAAATTAAAAGCGCAACATTTAGTAACCCATTCAGACAGGCTAGTCATTTCTAATGTTAGTCTGACTATACCACACGACACACTTAAAACTACGCTAGAAGGATTAGGTTCTAAAATTATTATCCCCAATTACATTTCTACGAATAGGTGCAACAGATCCTGCATATAGCCATATAATGAGTTTCAGACGCCAAGTTCACATTACCCCTCTAGAATGTCTTACTTTCGCCGAATCTCTAGAAGTTACACACGACAACCTCTCTTATCGTATTTTTCTCTCCTCAGATAGTCAGAAATGTTTTAATAGCAAACTATCGGGTCACGTTGTTGCCAATTGTCCTACCTTACAAAACCAAAAGTCTCCTATCCAAACGAACACAATGAACAATAACGCCCTCCACACATCACATGAGCAAACAAAACCAACAACAACCTTTTCTCAACCAACTCCGATAGATATATCCTCTACCCAATCAAATCTGACAGTAAACACCCCCACAGCTGAAGTAGGTAACATATCACAAAAAACCACAACAGTTTTGCCCAATTCTACAAATAAACGATTCCTATCATCAGAATCCTCTCCGGGAGCATCCACTATTACAAAACCAGCTTTCTCAACCTCAGAAAATCCAAAGAAGAAAAAACGCTCTACAATCAGCTCCACTCCTGTCTACTCCATCCCAGAAAAAGCAACCAGCCATTTAAAACCAATAACTGAAAATCAAACACCCCCTTCTCCTCTGAACTATGACGAATTTAAAAGGCTGCTGGAGCACACAGACGGAGTTCAGAACGCATATACCGTTGCAAAATACTATACATCAGATATAAAAGGCCTCATTGAAACGTTACTTACACTTTACCCTCAGTTGAAAGATAAGACTCTAAAAACCCGATTTACTAAATTGGAAAAAAAGAGGGAAAAGCAGACAGATGATACCGGCAGCGAGTCCTCCATACAATCCCGTTAATCACGTCAAAATATCAATTTGAATAACAGAATCCAAAAGTATACTACAAAGGAACCTGAATGGATATTATCTCCATTTAGGAATGCTGTAAAATCTCATATCGGAACATCTCCCAGACATTATATGCTTACAGGAAACTCACTTCCATGAACACAAAACACATACCCCAAAACATTACAATGGATTCTTCAAAAATAGAAATCGGACAACGGCCAGTGGTGTAGCCATATTCACGAGATCAACAATAGTAGCGGAAGAAATAAAAATCACCACCAACATTGAAGCCGTAGCCATTAAAATTAAAGCTCCAACCGAAATAAATATATGCAACTTACACCTCCCGCCTAACATACATGCAGATTCCAAGGAACTGGATGCGTTATTTAAACAAATCCCTTCTCCCAGGCTAATTATAGGCGATTTCAACGGCCACAACATTGCTTAGGGTTCCAGGTCAAACGATTCAAGAGGGGAGCAACTATATGAGACATTCAACTGTGCTAACTTAGCTATATTGAATAACGGCAGTGGCACCAGATTCAACATAACAGCGGGCACTTCTTCGGCAATTGATCTCAGTTTATGCACACCTAATCTTCTACCCCAGCTCTCTTGGCAAATTAATAAAGACTTATATGACAGCGATCACTTCCCAATAACAATTACCAACACCACTAAACGTTCTCACGATACAATACCCTTACAACGTTAGAGACTAAATGAAGCAAATTGGACTGATTTCTCACAACTCATTGACGACAGTATTCATCTGGCAAAAGTGCAAGATGATATTACGGCTACAGTAGAAGACTTTAACAAAATAATGATAAATGCAGCATACAACGCTATTGGTGAGACAGCGCATATAAAAAAGTACAATGCAGTACCATGGTGGAACGAAGAATGTGAGTCAGCAATAAAAGCAAGTAAACAGTCCTTAAAAAATATAAAAGATTTTAGACTCCTGAGAACTGTATAGAGTACAAAAAGAAGCGAGCGTTTGCTAGACTTACCATCAAACACAATAAAAGAAAATCTTGGAATCAATACGTTTAGAAAATCAGTAGTTCAACACCAATAACAAATGTCTGGAAAAAAATAAAGAGCATAGCAGGTAAAAGCTCACATATGGAAATTGCAGCCTTACGAAAAAACGATTTAAGTATGATAACAGATAACAGTGAGATAACTGAAGAACTCGCAAACGCTTATTGTCTCCATTCTAAAAATGGTAACTACGACCCAGACTTCCTAGCATTTAAACAGAAGCAAGAAAGGAACACCATTATGATACATGAAAACGCAGACCCTATTAACACGCCTATTAGCCTACACGAATTCAACGATGCACTCCACGAACTTAAGAACACATCTCCTGGACCCGATTATATCCCGCCCATATTATTAAAAAACCTGCCTTCATTTGCGAAACATCACCTCTTGCAAATATACAACAGTGTCTAGAGCCAACATATATATCCTAACACATGGAGAAAGGCAATCACAATCCCCATCTTAAAACCTTCTAAATCACCCCTTCTAGCAGATTCTAATAGACCCATTTCGTTAACTAGCGCCCTATGCAAACTGCTCGAAAAAATAATAAATAAAAGACTTCTTTGGGACCTAGGAAGCAAAGGACATCTTAAATCCGGAGCAATTAGGATTTAGAACAAATAGATCAACATTAGACAACATAATTGATTTAGAAAATCATATTAAAGAAGCATTCTCAAATAAAGAACACTGCATGGCCATCTATTTTGATGTAAATAAAGCTTTCGAAACAACTTGGAAACACAACATACTATCAAAGCTTAGCAACCTAGGATATCAAGGTAACATTATAGCTTTCATACAGAACTTTTTATGTGACAGAACATTTCGGGTTAGAGTCAATGGGACAACTTCTTCTATCCAAAAACAAGAAAATGGAACACTTCAAGGATCAATTATTAGTCCAACTTTATTTCTCCTAGCCATGATCGATATAACTAGAGATATAGAAAAACCAATACAGATCCGAATGTATGCGGATGACGTGATCATTTTTGTAAAAAGAAGGACATTACCTGCAGGTGCAACGATACTTTAAAAACAACTCATAACGATGGAAAAATGGTCAAGAGCGACAGGTTTCCATTTCTCGCCCAGCAAGTCACGGTGCATAATATTCTCAAAACAACCAATTAACCACAAACCTCATATGGAAATCTACAATACTACTCTCAAGTACACCAATAAGATAAAATACCTAGGACTTATATTCGATGAGAAACTTAATTGGAGAGCCAATATAACACAACTAATTAAAGACTGTCAAAAGGGCTTAATTTTTTGAAATGTCTATCAAACAAACATTGGGGAGCCGATGGCAGATTACTCTTAAACATCTATCAAACACTTGTCAGATCAAAAATTGATTATGGCTGTATTGCTTATGCATCAGCAAAAGTTACAATACTCAAACAATTAAACGTATTACACAATACAGCACTACGCATTATCCTAGGAGCCTACAGAACCACACCAGTAGACAGCCTATACTGTGAAGCCGGAGAAGCCCCACTAGAACTCAGAAGACAAATCCTAAGTCTCTCATATGCCTCAAAAATAACAGCTAATCCCCTTATTTTAATCCACCATCACACATTATATAAAAACGTAAATCCAGTCTCACCTAATATTCAAACAGAGCCATTTTACGCAAGAATCCAGCACTATAAAAACAGTCTCAATATATCCAACATTTCTTATTTAAAAATCGAAACTTATAACTTCACTCCACCCTGGTAAATGGAGCCACCACACATAAACACTCATCTTTCATGTTTTTCCAAACAAAGAACTAGTATACAAACCCTCATCCAACATTTTAACGAGACCATGCAAAAATATCCCAATACCGAAATATACACTGACGCATCCAAACAAAATGACGGACCAGGCGCAGCCATTGTAACTCCTACAAACAATGTACAATTCAAACTTTCAAAATATGCAACAATTCTAACAGGAGAACTTTATGCAATACTAGACGCAGTAAAGTACGTAATAACATCGAACTACGAAAAGACGGTTATACTTACAGACTCTTTAAACTCCTTGAAATTATTGAGAAGCACCTATTCGGGAAATTTCCTCGTACTGATGATCAAACAAGAAATTCATCATCTTCAATCGATAGGAAAAAACATACATTTCATGTGGGTTCCTGCACACATAGGCATAAAAGGTAACGAGATGGCCGATCAACCCGCCAAAAAAGCTGCACTACTTAATACCATACCAATCATTAAGCCCTTATACACCGATCTGAAAATATTTATTAGCAATAAAGCAAAACAAAAATGGAATGACACATGGAGGAGCTCACTCGCAAAACTTAGAGAAATCAAACCCTACATAACACCCTGGCTAACTTTTACCGAAAATCGAAGACATCAAATCATCATCACAAGGTTACGTTTAGGTCATACTCGAGCTACTCATGAGTACTTACTTACCTGAACACCAAGACCAGAATGTGTTATTTGAGAGCAGCCGTTAACAGTGAAACATTTTTTGGTGGAGTGTCCGCTATATCATACCAACAGACTAGCATGCAATATAAGTGAATCTCTGGAAAATATTTTAAACAACAGCAGTAATGTGAAAAGCCTTATTAAATATCTGCTAATCGCAAACTTTTTTATTTCAAAATGTACTGCAAACTAAACATGTGACATGTCAATATCTATTCATATTGTTAAACAAACATAATATATAGCTACAGACCGCTAATAGCCCTTGAGGCTGATGCGGATTCGTAAATAAATAAATATATACTACACATAGCAAACAAGTTAGATTATCTATCTGAAGTTTTAAGATCTCAGAATAGCGGTTGCTTTCTGTACATTTTTATATACTTCATAATCCATCAAAATTAAACCCATTGTAATAATTGGTATAACTAGAGGATAAATTTAGAAACTTAATTGTAATTGTAACATTATAACATTTTATGAGACACCTAACCATACCTACACTTATGTTATGCATGAATTGCGTTCATAAAGAAACGTATAAATTTATTATAAGCTGGATGAGAACTGAGTTGGAAAAATCCAGAAACATGGAGAGTTTTTTATTTCAATTTACTATTTTTATAAAGAAAAATCTGTGCTATAGGATAACTAAATTTTGAGTTATGATGTCAAAATAGTTATTTGTAAAACAAGTGTCAAAATGACTCGTTTTGTAGTATAAGTGAAGTTTGCGCAACGAACCGCGAGTACTACAGAAAGTCTTTGTGACACAAGTTTTACACAATATTGAAAAATTATAGATTACTGCTTTATTTAAGAATGAAACGATATGTATATCCTTTTATTTGTATTTGAAAGGTGGCTCCTGTTCCTTGGGAAAAAGTGAGTTTCAGAGGAAAAACTGTAATTTTTAAATTCAAGCGTTGACATACTTCACGAAAATGAATTAATAGGAAAAATAATATTGCAGGAGTAATTTTGAGTCAACTGTCTATAATTTAGATGGTGTCTGTCTGTCATATAGAGATAAAAAATAATTTAAAAATATAAAATAAAAAGGGCGTCAAAATGGACATTTGACACTTAACCTGCATGTATTTGGGCTCGTAAAATACAAAAATGTGAAAATATACAGGGTGTTCCATGTAAATTTTCAGTTTTTGGATCATCTCCGGTTACGTGAAAAATTGCAATTCCGTTGTGACAAAATCCATCAAAATTTATATGAAATCTAAGTACCCATTTTAAAATTACAGGGGTGGTCCTTATTATTTTATATACAAAAGGTCTAGATTAGAGTATTTAATTCCATCTCTTCATTTAATATTTTTTATGAAATCAAGATATATTTGTGAAATTCGAAATGTAACAATTCTTAATTCATTAAATTGTTGTTATATCATAGAATGATTTCCAAGTAACTGTAGTAGGAGCAGCAGGAGGCATTGGACAACCACTGTCGATGTTATTAAAAATGAACCGAATGATCACCAAACTACATCTTTATGACGTTGCCAAATTCACACCTGGAGTTGCTGTTGATTTGTCTCACATCGAAACTCATTCGGAAGTTAAGGGGTAGGTTACATTTGAATAATCTACTATTTAGAATACTATAACATTATATAGTGAAAAGTCTAACAGTGAATTCACGAACTAAAATTATTTAAATTATAAATAACTTCTGGCAAGAACGTTCAACAATATCACAAACGTTCAGAAATGGAAGTGTAACCAAGGAAGGAATCAGTATATAAAAAGCAATAAGTAAAAGTTATGAAGTTGAAGGAAACTAGGCAATCATTTACGAATATCCTTCAGATAATACTAAAGAAATATGTGGAACAATGGAAATTGATAGAACACAGAAACAGACGCGGACAGAACGACGAAACAAAAACCAATAAGAAAACGGATGTGGGAAATCAAACTTCAAGGTTTCAAGGGAGCAAAAAAATTAGAAGGTACTAACAAAACAGGACGAAAGTAAAAAACCTAGTAATAAGGAAACGAAAGGACCATAGAAATAGTTTGAAGCAAAAATAAAATATTTTTAAGGCAATACTCAAGAAAATTAGAAATTCGAGAATAGTACATAAAGTGTGTAAAATTTTTACGCTATTTTAGTTCAAAAACCCCAAACAGTTCATAATTTTTGTGAAGATGATTATTGAATGTTCAACCGTAGGTTCAAAGGTCCGGAACAGTTGGAAGATGCTCTAAAAGGTGCAGATATAGTTATAATGCCAGCAGGAGTTCCAAGGAAACCAGGTAAAATATTTGTATTTACAACAAGTTTTGTCTCGTGATAATACCCTACTGGACTTATATGAATACCTTCTGATTACTTGTTTTTCTCTTGTTTTTAACATCAAACTTCTTATTCAGAGGTGATCTCTCATCACCCATTGTAATTATTGGAGTACTTTTGTTATTCACGTCCATATATTACCGACAATGATATTGGTATGTCGCTATGACAGAATAGATACATTGTGCACACCAAATACATTTGCTGACCTCAATCAAAGTTATAATTATCTTTTTATTTTAAAAATGTCATGCTATAATCTATGACTGCCACTAAAAGTAGTGTAATAAATGCGAAAAAACACATGAATATATTATTGTACAAAAATTCGGAACACTCGGTAAATACAAAATCTAATTTAATTAATATAAAACTAGAATACGACCCACATATTGTTTAACAAAATTTTTACGAAGTCAAAACAGAATTAAAAAAATAAAACATTTACTGGGTCAAACCAAAACAAAGTTGTTTAAAAAAATATCATTATTTCGATAACAAAAAGTTTGCACGCTTCAAAAACAAAGAAAAACTGCAACTCAAAAAACAAAAACATCTCACACCAAAGTCGGGTGATGGAAAAAAACAAAAAGGAAGAACGGCTCAGGACTCGAGAGAGTACGGGTCGTACACGCGAAGGGAAAGGCTTTCCCCGAGTACGAGAGTATAGTGTTTTAGTGTTGGTGATACCCGAGGTAAAAATTTCTCCGTTGTGTCAGGGCGTAATAGGAATACTTGGTGATTCCTTGACAGTGAAGTCTGTCCCCCAGTATCAGAGCACAAACCGGTGGAATTTCCCTCGACGCTATCACTAAATCATCCTAACACGTCTCGGCAAATTTCGCATTTTCGGGGCAGCGGCCCAGTTAGGAGATACAGACGCAGTTCCTGCAGAATATAAAAAGGGAAGTTATTCTACCGTAAGTTTTTGAACAAAAGTATTATTTTATTTAATAACGTATATTTTTGCGAATAAGACCAGATTTACCGCGTGTCTCGAGGGTTTAGAGAATTTAAGGATTTAAACGGGCATGTTAAAGCTTGATTTGAGGATCGTAGAATTTTTCTTACGTTATTATTGTCTCATTTTTTTTTACACAGAGTATCTTTTGGTTCGTGTGGTAGATAAGAGGAGAGCGAGAGCAATCGAGAAATAACAGAGTTGAATTTAGTTTTAAGCCAGAGCGAATTGATTTTTCCGTTTTAATCAGGGACCATTTGATATATAACAAAAGAGAACCATATATTGGTTAAATTCCATTTTACATTTATTTCGAGGTGATAGACAACCTTGGGGCTTATAAAAGCTGACACCGAAAAATTTGTACTATTTTGTAATGTTATAACGTAAGAATCTTGTTTCACTACGGAAATATCCACTTTAAATGCCGTCATACTCCAAGGCCGTTGGTGATAAAGCACACGTAAACTAAAAATTCGCTTGGAGGTCACAAGGTAATTGGCCTATGTTTATTTGTTTACTGAATCGAATGCGACCCAGCTAACTGGAAATTCTAGACAGAAAAATATAAAAAGGAAAGCACTTGGCCCCTCGGGCTTCTTTCTATTTTTCCTTTCTCTCTCTTTTCTCATTTACCATCCTACTAATATTATACGCGGAATCCGAAATTTATTTTTTTGTGAGTAATTCCGGCGTATACCGGAGAACCGGGTAAATATCCTATAATTACTAGTTGAGAGATTTTTATCAGGGTACGTCTAATGTTTATTTTATATATATTATAGTTGCTACTTCAGTGCGTAGACAGATTTCGTTAAGTTGTAAATTTAATTTTGACGCACGCATTATTATAAGTATAGTATTTTGACAAATGTATATATGATTGGTCTGATTTTTTTTTATATATCTATTATATACGTTTAGTTACATACGCTGTGTGGTGTTTACCATAAGTTTTATTTTATCACCCTATCCCTCATCCCGTACTTCCCCGGGAGGGTGTACATACGTTGGAAAAAGGGGGCCGATTGCCGAGAACAAACCCTATCCTGGCAAGGAGATTATTCCGCTTTAAGCCCAGGCGTACCTAGCTCAGAAGTCGGACTGGATGTGCCTTACCCGCTCGGATTGCACAGAATTTCATTGGAGAGGAGGTATTACACAGTGACAAAAATAAGAAGGGTAACGAGGATTTATTAGAATAGCCCTTAGGAGCCCCAGAAGTTATTAGAGTAGTATCAAAAATATGTGTGGAAACTGCAGTAACTATCAGTCCTTCCTTGCCATCATATAAAGAACAAAACGGGATGTCGTTCTTCGGCTGCTGAAATACTATGATCAGTATAGTACTTTTCCAGTAAAATTTACCACCTGAAACTCCCAGGCTCCAAGTATTCATGTTCATTTTATCGAGTAACTTTCTCTAACAAAAATTTCAACTTCTTTCCATTGCGTTCATTTTTGAGGTTATCTCAGCAGTGGCTTCACCTTATTCTCATGCCAGATAGGTACATTCCGTGTAACTTTAGAGATTCCATCTACAACTGACTGACCTCATAGGTCTGCCAGTACTACTTTGTTCATTAACACCGAGTTCTAGGCAGGACATTAATTGAAAGTTGATGTGGGCCATCATTTTCATCATCTTGTCCTACCAAATTAGACCAGGGCCGAAGCCTTCAAAAATGGTAAAAAATGAAAAAGAATTACAGTAGGATGAAACCCATTAGAAATGCAGGGGAATATGATCAAAATGAAAGGAAAAATAAATTACGGTCGATCCGAGTTCGGGAAGTGGGAGGGGGTGAGTTTTTAAGGGTGAAAAATTGTTTATCTTGATTTCCGGCGAAACTACCAGTCCTATGGAAAAAAGTTGAATGGCAAAGTTGTAGGTCATAAAAAGATTTACAACTTTTGTATTCACAATTTTTTCACATAACCTCAAAATTGAGGTGAAAAATTCAAAAAACCAAGCTTTTGGTTTTTTATTTATATCTTTTTAAAAAAAAAAATTTTTTTTACGAAATTTGGTGAAAACTTACCTTATTATGTCCCAAATATACTGTAATTTATTTGATTAAAAATATTTATTTTTTCGCCTCATTTTAACTTAATATCAAAAAAGCACCCTAATTTTCAATCGAAAATTCTGACGTCAAAATTTCAGCTTTTTTCAAAAAGTTTGGGGGCTTTTTGTTCGTTGAAATATCTACTTTCTGATGGTGTAAAAAAATATACATTACTATAGGAAATATTATTAGAAAATGCAAAAAATTGAAAAAACCTCAAATTCGAAATTTTTTTTTAATTACTATGTACAATTTTGAGGTATTTATTAAAATTTACAGTTATAGTTACAGTTATATTGTGTTTGATGGGTACCCCGAAATTAAAAAATCAGCTACTGTCACAACAGTACCAGCAGCTACTTCAACTAAAAGAGGAGAACGTAATCGTAGAAAAACCTCAGACAATATTCCAGAGTTCGATTATCAAAACCATACAAAAATACCATTTTCGCAAGAAAACTTTTTATCTAACGAGAAAAACGAGGACAAAATAATTAAAAGTTTAATGAAAAGATTACAGTCACAAGGATTTTCCTGTAAACAAGTTGAAGAAGATGCTGATGCCGACATAATTAAGACCTCGATAGAAGTTGCCAGAGATACTAATAAAACTGTCATAGTTGTGGGTCAAGATATTGATCTTTTGGTTCTTTTAAATCAATTAAATTCAAATAATCATGCCATTCATTTTCTCAAACCAGGTTCTGGAAATGGAAAGGAACTATTTTTCAAGTCTTATAGTTTCAAACATGAATCCTTCAAAAACATTGTTGCATTTATGCATTGTTTTTCTGGTTGCGATACAACATCTGGATTTGCCGGAAAAGGAAAGAAAAGTATCGTTAATTCTATATTAGACGCAAAAAATTTGTCAAATTTGGCCAATGTTTTTTACAAAAAAGATGAAAGTAAAGAAAATATGAAAAAAATGGATTACAATTAATTAAATCTATTTATAAATGTAAAAAAGAAAAATTAACACTGAATCAATTAAGGTTTCAAAAATATCAATTGGCAAAAATTAAATCATCCTTCATTTTGGCAAACCTCCCACCCACAGAAGGAGCAGCAGAACAACATTGTTACAGAGCATATTATCAGCTTCAAACTTGGTTGGGTAACGAATTGACAGCAACAGATTGGGGCTGGAAGCAACATCAGCGTGGCATTATGCCCAAATTTACAGAAAAGGATTTAATTCCGGAAGTATTGCTCAAAACTATTTGCTGCAGCTGTGAAACTGGATGTAACAGTTTAAAATGTGGCTGCCGAAAACATGGTTTAAAATGCACAAATTTATGCACTAATTGTCATGGTTCTGAAAATTGCTCCAATATGGAAGAAAAAATCTACGAGGAAGTAAATGATTCAGATGAAATTGTGGATGAAGAACCAATGCAGACTGGAAATAACATTGGAGACGAAGATGATGGTCTTGAAGATTTCGACGATCAACTAGAGTTGGAAAGATTTGTCGAATCTGACGATGAAGAAATGCCTCCAAAGAGACAAAAACTAATGAATAACTGATTAGAATTTCAGATTAGGTGTTTATAAATAACAAGATTAAAGTTTTTTAAAAAAAATTTAACGAATAACGTAATCAGAATTAAGTTTCTAAATTCAATAGTACGATTTACATGTATATTTATTTTGTATGAGATTTTCTATGACATGAATGTAATTCGAGTAAAATAAATAAACTTTTTAACTAAAAAAATTGCAGCAATCACATTTTTTTGATGAAATTGTACATAGTAATTAAAAAAAAATTTTCGAATTTGAGGTTTTTTTAATTTTTTGCATTTTCTAATAGTATTTCCTATAGTAATGTATATTTTTTTTACACCATCAGAAAGTAGATATTTCAAAGAACAAAAAGCCCCCAAACTTTTTGAAAAAAAGCTGAAATTTTGACGTCAGAATTTTCGATTGAAAATTAGGGTGCTTTTTTGATATTAAGTTAAAATGACGCGAAAAAATAAATATTTTGAATCAAATAAATTACAGTATATTTGGGACATAATAAGGTAAGTTTTCAACAAATTTCGTAGAAAAAAAAATTTTTTTAAAAAAGATATAAATAAAAAACCAAAAACTTGGTTTTTTGAATTTTTCACCTAAATTTTGAGGTTATGTGAAAAAATTGTAAATACAAAAGTTGTAGATCTTTTTATGACCTACAACTTTGCCATTTAACTTTTTTCCATAGGACTGGTAGTTTCGCCGGAAATCAAGATAAACAATTTTTCACCCTTAAAAACTCACCCCCTCCCACTTCCCGAACTCGGATCGACCGTAATTTATTTTTCCTTTCATTTTGATCATGTTCCCCTGCTTTTCTAATGGGTTTCATCCTACTGTAATTTTTTTTGGTTTCAAAAATTATCGACCCTGGTCTAAATCTGAACTATCAAATTATTTCAGATTATGTCCGAGATATAGTAGATACTTGTTCGAGTCATTTTTTTAGTTAAGAAACAATATGTTGATAATAGTTGTAACTAAATTCTCAGATAACCTGTCACCATCTCATACGTGATAATACTGAGCAAATACCATGGTTTTGCTTGGTATTACGTAGCCAAAATTTGCGCATTGCGCAAGTTTGATGTTAGCAATTGCTAATCCTGACTTTGCGGTAATTCTCTTTCACATTTAGTCGTTATGCCCCTTTCTATCGTTTGTAAGAAAGAGTGCTCCGTATCTATTGATTAATCCTTCCAATAATTCCTCAAATAGTTCTATTTTTGTCACATTGACTGACGGTGCAGTCTGGGATCAAATAGACAGACGATTACAAGAAAACGGATCCACCTTCACCAAGATGTGGTCATGATCCCCTACATAAATTTCATTTCTGAGAATTATCACGGTGTCGGAAGGTTAGAATACTGTTTTTTGAGTATCAGCAAGTTCAAATTCGGGTTATTGTGCTATCGTGCATCTGGACATATCAAATGCGAAATGTCCTCCATTTCTTCGTAGTTTGACTACATTCCTTCTATGTCAATGCCTAAAGTTTGTCTCATCTCTCAATGATGTGAGCGGGAATGAAGGAAGTATAAGTGTAACATCTTTGGCAGTGCATTCTCGGTCGACATGATCCTTTATATTGGACCTGCAACACTTATTGCGTATCGTTATTTTGGTAGAATTTATCTTTCCTTTATCCATAACCAAGACAACTGGAGCATCTTGGGATTGACATAGCACTTTTAGTTTAACTCATTGGCCCGGTCTGAATGCACTGATTGCTGCTTATTTTATTACACATAGGTGTAGTGGTGAAAGAATCAGAATTGCCTCTATAGCCGCAGTAGGGCAACAAAACAATCTCTCAAAGTACAATCGAGATAAGAATATCCAGATGACCTAGTATTGTAAACAAGAGACAATAAAAACTTATCAAAAGCCCTAAAAAAGTAAAGCAGCGGCAGAAACCATGGAACTGAGTATATAGAGTATAAACCAAGATATAACAAAATATATGGTCAGTTCAAGGAGATATATTGAGAACGGGATAGAAATATAAATAGGTCAATACATTTTTCAAATGACAAATACCGTATGGTATTGTTGATACTTGATACTGAAACATACAACGTGAGTCGTTTTAGTGAAGTTTGACTCAACAAATAAAAAAAATATGGGAATAATAATTACGCAATCCACAAAAAAATACTATATCATCGATATGGAGAAAAATGATTGAGTTCTGTCAAGTCCTAAATCAAGAAAGGGTTAAACCTATAATACAAAGAAGAGGAATGGAAAAGACATTCCAGAGAAAAGGAAAGTATGTTCTGTAGTAATGAACTAAAAAGGAATACTAAATATGGAAAAATTGTGGAATATAGACTAGAGGGATTACAAAAAAGAATCTTTCATATAGCTTCTGATCAATTAGCTAAGAGGAGAGGAGAAGCTATAAACTGTAAAAGTTACCAAATTTACAGAAATAAAAAATCAAGATGGAAAAGAGAGTTTAGAATACAATTCAATATTTACAAAGACGGAACAATCTGGGTCGAAGAAAAGGATAACGAAAAATGAAAGAGTTGAAGGTATTTGTCTAGCAAATTTCTGTATGGAGTATTTGCGTGTTACAGCACCAGCCGCTTCATTCCTTTTAATTTGAATCAGAAATATTCACTATAGAATAGTTTTGGTCATCCTTTCCCGCAATATGACTCATATCCTTAGTACAATTCTGAACTGGAAACTCTACTGTATCCCGAAATTATGTCATTCATAAATCCTATAGAATCTCTTAATAATCATTTGCGAAGGTTTTGATCTATTATCATAAGAACACATTGAATTATTTTCCATTTTTTGGCAGGTATGACCAGAGATGATCTGTTTAAAACGAATGCTGGACTGGTTAAATCTGTTATGGAACAATTAGCTATCGCAGCTCCTAAAGCAATAGTAGCAATTATCACGAATCCTGTCAACACTGTGGTTCCTATAGCTTGTGAAACTTTAAAAAACGTAAGTAACCATTCTCTATATGTATTCATACAATAGCAATCAACATTTAATTTGAACAATATTTACAAATTATATAAATTATTTTGTTAACTAACTGAACTCACCCTGAGAAAAGATAATTATAATAATTCATAATTAAATAAATTCACCTTTCGATAAAATAATTTATTGATAGCCGGAAAATATGTTGACAATAAGTGTCAGTTTAAAATAATATAACATACGGTGGATAAGTCGCATGTTCAAAATTTGTCGCAACCAACGTGGGGCACGAATAATAAAAAGCCTTAAAAAATTTTGGAAACTTTAGTAATATTAAGAATAAAATTGAAATGGAAAGAAGAATGACATTAAGGGATGGAAAGCAAGTAGGAACAGACAGTGGATCTGATGAATAAAGGGAAGAAAGGAGTCAAGGAAGAGGAGATTTTCAGGTACAATATTTAGAACAGGGAAGACAAAGATCAGAAAGGAATTTGATAGGAAAAGGAGATGAGGAACTTAAAGCGGATATTAGACAGGAGACACAAGGAAGAACAAGTGAAGGTCGGTTAATGGAATTTATGATTATTATGAGGGGAGATATGAATAGTATGGTAAATAATATGAGGGGGAATATGAATAATATGAGGGGAGATATGAATAGTATGAATGGAAAAATGGACAGCATGAGAGGAGATAAGAATAGTATGAGTGGATATTTAAATGGTAAGATGGATACAATGAGGGAATATATTAGGGGAGATATTCATAATACCAATGGAAACGTGAATACGTTGGACAAGAGAACATGTGAAGGAAAAATTGAAAATTTGAAGGAGATTGAGAAAATTAGGGAGAAAAATGAAGAATTTATAAGGCAGATAGATGAAGTTAACAAAGATATGGAAGATCAAAATAAGAATTTGAGAGTAGAAATCCAAGAAAATAGAATTAAAATCAGAAAAAAAATTGAAAAACAGGTAGTTGAAGAAGTTCAAGAATTAGGCAGATGCAAATGAGAAAATGTATCTGGAGCAAATCAAGTGGAAGTAAAGAAACAAAACGAGAATATAACTGACGAAATACAATCTATAAAAGTACAAGGACACACAAGTGGGGAAATAATGCGAAATCAACAGAATTTGGATGAGAAACTTTATGGTTTGAATGTAAGCGTAGAAAAACGAAAATATGGTAATGTAGATACAAATAATGATAATAGGTATTTTGAGAATAGAAGAGATTTTAGAAACTTTGATAGAAGGGAGGGACATGAAGAAATAATTATAATGATAGAAGAAGCTTTGAAAGAAGAAATGATGATAAAAGAAACTACACTCTGGAAAATCAAGAAATGAATTATGATAGAAGAAATCAATTGAAGAAGATAATAAAAAGTAGAACCCATAATATGGAGGACTTTGAAACACAAATATATTAAAAAAGTAAATGGTTTTAAAGATTTAAACTAACTTATCCGTAACTGTGACCCTGAACAATATTCTATCATGAAATTGTTATTTTTATACACTTCAGGGGATGTATCGTGCTAACAAACCGAAATTTCTCCAAAAATAATCGAAAATTTAGCATATCTGGATTTATAGGACCCGCTGTACACGCTTCAGTGAACTGAAAATCAATAGGGTACATCTGTGAGACACCTCAAACAATATTCAATCATAAAATTGATCAATCGTATACTCTCTGGAGGCTACATCGTGCTTACAAACTTAAAATTCTCCAGAAATGACAAAAATTTGGTACTTCAAGTACCATAGCACCCATTGTACTGGCTTTAGTGAGCTGAATATCAATAGGGCTCATACATAAGACGCTCTGAATAATATCCAATCATATAATTGGTCACTTATATTTACTCCGGAGGCTTTATCGTGCTAACAAACTGAAACTTCTCCAAAAATGACAAAAATATCGTACTAAAAGTACTATAGAACTTGTTGTATTGGCTCTGGTGAGCTGAAAATCAAAAGGGTTCATCAGTGAGATATCTTGAATAATACTCAATCATAAAATTGGTGACTTGTTAAACTCCGGACGCTGTATCGTGCTAACAAACTGAAATTTCTCAAAAAATAACAGAATGTCGTACTTCAAGTACCATAGTACCCGTTGCACTGGCTCTGGTGAGCTGAAAATCAATAGGATTCATCAGTGAGATGTTCTGAATAATACTCAATCATGAAATTGGTGACTTATTGCACTCCGGAGGCTGTATAGTGCTAACACGATATGTAAGGAAAAGTGGCCGACGACAACGACGACGACGATGACGATGACGACGACGACGACATACACACATGATTTTTTTTATAAAAACCGTTTTTCCGTGTTGTTGTTGATGGAAAACGTGAAAATAAATCAAAAAAAGTTTCAAATTTCCTACTTTTTTTTGGGTAAACCAATCTTTTCTCGCATATAGATAGGTTGGGCGGAAAAGTAATAATGAGATTTGGAACAAGGATTCTAAAAAGGACATAGTGGAAAGGACATAGTGGAAAATAGGAATTCAGGAAACTGAGAAAAAATCAAAGAGTAAGAGAAGAGAATAAAAATAAGCTTAGGAACAGAAAAGCAGATTGAACAATAAGACAGGAGTATAGGAACGAAATTTAGAAAACGAAAAAGCAATTGCATGATAAGGAGAGGATATAAAAATGAAATACAAATAGAAAGTCTATCAATAACAAATAATATACAATCATATGAAAATAGAAATTATAGAAAGAAGGGTTTTAGAATAGAAGAAATTATAGACATTTAAATAGGAATCATGAATTTGAAAATAGAAATGAAGATTGGAAATGGGAAATTTTAGAAATAGATATTGTAGAATTAATAGTGTTATATGAGGATTCAGGGTAATTGATTATTATTAGTTTGGATAATATAGAATAAGTAGATTAGTAATTATTTGTAAAATAATGGGATACATTATGAAGATAATAGAATAATATTGGGTTAATGTTGGAAGATGGATTTATAAGATTATTGAAAACTCGATTTGTTATTCTTTTATTAGGGGCACTTGATACAGTTCCTTTATTTGTAATTTTAAAAGATCATTTATTTATATATGTTGCAATACTTTTGGTATACCCATTATTATGTACGATATTAAAACTGTTCCATTTACCCAGTATATGTCAAATTTGGCATGATTTAGTTTCGGATGACATTTACACAGAGTATATTGAATAATAGACAAGAGCAGATGTCACTGTAAATATTTTATTATAATAAAAGGAATCTAATCTCATTTTATATAGAAATTATATATTTATAACCTGAAAACCCATCTACCACTCAGTGGTGTAGGGTGTTATGTTTACTTTCCTTTCACGAATTTTTCCCACTCTTTTCTGTTCAGAGCTAAGCCCTTGGCTTCGTTCCAGTTTCTTCGCCTTTTTTCCAGTAATCCAGCTATTACTTTATTCCACGTTTCCCTTGGCCTGCCTCTCTTTTCATTTTCCAAAATCTTTGCTTTCCACACTCTCTTAACGGATCTTCTTCCATCCATACGCTGTGAATGTTTCCACCATTGCAGTTGACTTTCTTCTATGAATTCTAAAGTAGCTTGTATCTTAAGGTCTTTTCTTGTAACTATGTTTTTCATTCTGTCATTTTTTATTACGCCTATAACTCTTCTTAGATATTTCATATCCGTCGCCTGTATTTTACTTTTTGGTTGTTCTGTTAATTTGCACGTTTCGCAGCCAAATGTGAGGATTGGTCGGTATATTGTTTTGAATACATTTAGTTTAGTATCTTTAGATATTCATTTTTTATTTATAAACTTTGTGTTTATGGCATATTATAGTTTGTTAGTTTTAACTATTTTGTTATTAATATCGGCTTCTTGTGTTCTGTTTTCGTCTATTATTGTTCCACGGTATTGAATATGTTTTATCTGTTCTATTCTGTCAGAGTCTATGCATACATTTATGTCTTCTTTTTCTCTTCCAATGACCATCACTTTGATTTTATTTTGTTAGTTTCAACTACTCTGTTATTAATTTCGGCTTCTTGTGTTCTGTTTTCGTTTATTATTGTTCCAAGGTATTGAATGTTTTATCTGTTCTATTTTGTCGGAGTCTATGTATATAATTATTCCTTTTTTTTCTCATCCAATGACCATCACTTTGGTTTTATTTTTGTTTATATTCATACCCATATCTAACAGTACCATATTCCACACATTCATATTTTCTTGATCCTTTTTTCCATTTTTGGCTATATCACGTCGTCTGCAAATATTCCCTCACTGATGTTTGCTCTGCATAATTGCAAATGGCCTACAAATACTTTTTTACTTAGTGTTGTGCATTTCTTAATTATCTCTTCCATGTATATTAACGAGCTTAGGCTCCCCCCTTGTCTTAGTCATAGATAAGTATCAAAATTTTCGGATATTTTGTTTCATGGACATAGAATTCATGTTAATTTTCAGTTCCACTTTACGTCAGTTCTCCATTTTCGAAATAAAATTTTGCATTAGCAACCAAATATATTTTCTTTCGCTAATAGAGCGAGTAGCAATGTGATTCAAGAGCCGCGTGTAAAGCAGGATAAAATCATAAACAACAAAACATACGAATACTTGATAGCATCCTTAAATCACACATCAAATATTTGAAAATGATCGTTAATTTTTACTTCTCCCATCAAATTCCAATTCTTCACTCCGGCTCAATAGCGATCCTAGAATGATTCTTTCATATTCATCTCATGTTTGATAATACAGGTATGACGTATCTACGAATGAACTATAATAAATGACTCTGGGAAAGTCATTTTATATTTATTTTATGTCGCTCATTCCTGTTTCGGTGCATTGGAACATCAAAGCTTTGCATCTCAGGTTACTATTTTTAAAACCGTTTAATTGCAAAGCTTGAAACGTCCAATTATTTTGTTATTTCAGTTTATTATCAAGGGTGCAAAATGAAAATTCCTTCCTCTGCCCTTATAATAAACCATCTTCAGAATTATATTTCCAGTAAGGATCGCTTAAGTGGAAAGTTGACTTCATTTTAATTGAACCCTCTCACCACAGTTTTAATTTCAAATAAAAAATACGTAGTTACTTTAAAATTGATATAGTACTGTTCACTCATTAATATTTCACTACATTGTAATGAAATATTTTTTTATTACGAATCATTTGTTGTGCAGCGATTAGAAATCGGTGAAAAAACAGTAATATTGCTTAACCCTTAAGTAGGCATCCAGGGGTCATTCAAACCTCCGGCTTGTAAATTTTGTCATAACTCTGAGAAATTTGTAATTAAATACTAAACATTTGAGTACATTCCAAGAACGACCTAGGCTTTAGAGGACCCCGCACACCTTATATGGGAAAATGGTTCTCCGTCAAATTTCTTGAATTTTAGGCTTATTTCAGAATGAAATAGCACTATTGTAGCGAGTAAATTTATATATATATATATATATATATATATATATATATATATATATATATATATATATATATATATACATATATACGTATGTGTTATAACGGAATTTGTAAGCACGATAGAGGGCGCATTTTTTGACGGATCGGCACCAAACTCGCTACAAAAATTGGTTCTGCCATAATCTTGGACGAGTTCGTTAACGGGCCAAATCGGCCCAGTAGAAACAAAATGGCGGCCTATCAAAAGTGAAAAAAATTCGTGTTTCTTTTGTTTTGGATCTGACGCAAAAAAGTTTCCGAGATTTTTTTTAGAACATAACACGTTCTACAACTTTTGTATGAAACACTTTTTTCTAAAACGTACATGAAAACATTTATTTAACCCTGCGCTACTCGCGCGGGGTGATTTAAACACCTCATGCATCTAATATTTGATGTATCTTTCACGCCAAAACCTGAAGATGGCTCTGCGCGTCAGTAGTTGCATCCTTCCCTGGCCTCTAGAGCCTGACAAACGCTCATTAGTATAAAGTTTGTCGTTAGGCCGTAAATACGAGTGTGGGGGGTCGACAACACCCCGCGAGTACTGAAGTTACATTTTTTGGCAGAGCGAATTTATTTATTTTGTAAGTATATTTCGTTTTACTGACTTATATTGTTGGTTAATCATTTGAATTCAGTTAGCAGATAATATGTATTATCTTTTCTATATTATACTACATTCATTTCAGGCAAGTATGGGAGATTTTGAGGAGGATCAAGCGCGTTTGCTGAAATTATGGAAAGGAGTCGAGACTGATGACGAAGCATTGCGAGATGAGGAAAATCCGTCCGATCCAGAGTTAAATAATATACAGAGCGATTCGGAGCCTAACAATTCTTGTGATCAGAACAATAACAGTGATTTCTCAATTGAAGATTTGTCAAGTGAAGAAGATTTGTCAAGTGATGAAGAGCAAGAAGTGGAAAGTTCATCTTTTTTTCTTGGTAAGGATAAGATTTCAAAATGGTTGAAGGAGAAAAATAGGGTACAAGTAAGAACTAGGAGCCAAAATATAATCTCACATCTACCAGGGTCGAAAAATGCTGCCAGAAAATGTAAAAGAGTATCAGACTGTTTCAAATTATTCATAACTGAAGACATGATCAGAGAAATTGTACAATATACAAATATTTTTATAAACAACCTATCTAGCAACTACAGATGTTCAAGAAACTGCAAACCAACCAATGAAATACGAATAAAAGTTCTTTTTGGCCTGCTTATTTTATCCGTCATTTGCAAATCCAGCCACAGAAATATAAAAGATTTATGGCAGGTATCGAGGTTTGGAATTGAAATATTTTATAAAACTATGAGGTACAATCGTTTTTATTTTCTCATGGGATATCTCAGGATTGACAACATAAATACTCGCGAAGAGGGGAGAGTATCTGACAAATTTGCTCCTATTAGAAGCATCTACACTCAATTCAATGATAGTTGCCAGACAAATTACTCAGATATGTAACAATAGACGAGCAACTTTCCAATTCCAGAGGTAGACGTTCTTTCAGACAATACCTTCCCAACAAACCTGCACGATACGTTTTCAAATTTTTTGCCGTCTGTGATTCGAGAACATCTTGTACTTTACAATTTTAACCATATCTTGGAACGCAGCCAGAGGTGAGCTATAAGGCCATTGATATTGTCCAGCGATTATGTCGTCCTCTTTTCGGATAAGGAAGAAACATCACAACGGATAATTGGTATACAAGCATACCTTTAGTAGTAAAGTTACTGTTTGAAAAGCTCACTTTAGTGGGTGCACTGAAAAAAAATAAAAGGGAGCTTCCACTGCAATTTGTTACAAATAATATTCCTGGGCCATCTCTTTTCGGATTTCACCAAAAACTGCTATGACTCTCGTTTCATACTGCCCAAAAAAAATGAGAACGTAATTCTTCTACCAACAATGCACATAAATGATGATACTGTGGTTGAAATTGCTCCAAATGTGGAAAATCCTGAAATAATATTGTTTTACAGCATGACTTAAGGGGGCGTCGATACTGTCGACCAAAAGTGTCAAATATACAATATAGTGAGAACGTGTCGTCGTTGGCCCTTGAAAGTATTCTATCACCTCCTAAATACGGCGACAATAAATTCGCATGTCATTTATTTTGCAAATAACCCCAACACGACAATGCGTAGTTCGAAGTTTTTGGAAGTACGTCCAGGAAATCTGAGTATGTAAGCGTCATTTTCGAGGTAACGGCTGATACTTGGTAAGAATGGTGTACAACAAAACTTAACTTATGCGACCTCTCAAATCGGACCGGAACATTGTTTATGATTCGATTTACACTTATTTTTTATGCCTTTAGTAGATTTTTCAGGTATATCTTTTTTCTCGTGCATAGTACAGACAAAAAGTTAAATATTTTTTTTTTCTTCTTTTAAAGACCTACAATTCTAGACCTTACACGTAAAAAAATTGATCGGGTCTAAAGATATTGACAAATGAACAACTGATAACGTTATTGTTAATAAATAAAAATGTAATGAGCATTTTTTACACTAACACTTTCACATCACGTTTATCTATTCTCACTCCTTAAAAAATGATACTCACGAAAGATGGAGTCTGTAAGTTCAATTGTTTATGAATTATGGCCTTATAAACAAATTAACTAAAAATTGACTTGCAGAGTTCTGTAAGCTATGCGACCTAGCGCCAATTTTTACACTGTTAGAATTCATAATAAGACATCGATACCCGTCATTGTTTTTTGAAAAAATACATTTTTGTCAGTTGGATAATTAATTTGACACTATATCCGCCGATTTTTGTCGAGAATTAAGTACGCACATAGGAGGGGCATGGAAAGAGCTTTGATTAAAAAAAAGTACGTTAAGATTTATTGACAAACGACTGAGTTACGGACAATCGAAGTCGGAGGCCTGTCAGTCAACAATTTATGCGAGTATCGAAAAACAAAACTTTAGCTCGACTACACTCTCTGAGGTTCACCGTACGACTGCCCACACAAAATACGGACGATGATAGAATGAAAAGCTAGACGTTCCCCCCACTCCGCTGCCACGCAGTAGCCAGCCGAAATATCCACCCGCTGCTGACTTTCAAAATTTTTTTTGATTGGGTTGAAATTTACGCGACCTCTCGCTATTTCGTACAATAAAAGTACATTGACTAATAATTTTAGGTATATTTTTTGTTTTTAAACGGTTTTATTTAGCTCACTCCGTTTGTTTTATTCTTGGGTCAAATTTAGTAATTCAAATTTCACCCTCTTCCTGTCAACCGATTAATCTGAAATTTTGTATACACTTTGGATTTTGGTGACAATACAATTATGTTTATTCATTATCATTATAAATTCAAGATGGCCGCCGCTACAAAATGGCGGATAATTTATGTTTTATTAATCCCATCAATATGGGTATCAAATGAAAGGGCTCAACAAGCAGAATACAATATACTATAAAAAATTGAAATCCAAGATGGCGGCCGCTACAAAATGGCGGATAACGTAGGATTTATCCATCCCATCAACATGGGTATCAAATGAAAGGGCTCAACAAGCAGAATACAATATACTATGAAAAATTGAAATCCAAGATGGCGGCCGCTACAAAATGGCGGCTAACGTAGGTTTTATCAATCCCATCAATATGGGTATCAAATGAAATTGCTCAACCAGTAGAATACAATATACTATATAAAATTGAAATCCAAGATAACGGCCTCTACAAAATGGCGGATAACGTAGGTTTCATCAATCGCATCAACATGGGTATCAAATGAAAGGTCTCAACAAGTAGAATACAATTTACTATGCAAAATTGAAATCTAAGATGGCCGCCGCTACCAAAGAGTTGGACTGCAATAAACTAACGGGCAAGAAACCTTGCAATAATGAAGCACTAATTGAATTAAACAGAATGCGAGATAAAAACTAAAAACCAAAAAATAAAAATTGGTAAAAAAACTTTTTAAGTTAAACGGTTTTATGTTAAACATACATTGCAATGTTTAAGATAAATGTACTAAAAACCAAAAAAAAATAGATACAGTCGTGAGAATTATAAACATATGCATAGACTAGACTAAAATAAAACCGTGGGGCACGTCAATTGTCTACAATCGTTGATTAAAATTTTTGTTTTGTAATGTTACACTATAATTAGGCAGTTGTTCAACCGACAACTGACGTGCCCCACGGTTTTATTTTAGTCTAGTCTATGCATATGTTTATAATTCCCACGACTGTATCTATTTTATTATTTTTTTGTTTTTAGTACATTTATCTTAAACATTGCAATGTATGTTTAACATAAAACCGTTTAACTTAAAAAGTTTTTTTACCTTTTTTTTCCGATACTCGCATAAATTGTTGACTGACAGGCCTCCGAATTCGATTGTCCGTAACTCAATCATTTGTCAATAAATCTTAACGTATTTTTTTTTCAATTAAAGCTCTTTCCATGCCCCTCCTATGTGCGTACTTAATTCTCGACAAAATTGGCGGATATAGTGTCAAATTAATTATGCAAATAAGCCAAATATGAAAAAAAAATTCGCGTTGTCGCAGAAATGTATTTTTTTAAAAAACAATGATGGGTATCGATGTCTTATTATGAAATCTAACTGTGAAAAAATTGGCGTGAGGTCGCATAGCTTACAGAACTCTGCAAGTAAATTTTTAGTTAATTTGTTTATAAGGCCATAATTCATAAACTATTGAACTGACAGACTCCAACTTTCGTGAGTTGAGTTTTGTTTCACAACATTTTTACTAACTTTTTACCAAGTATCAGCCGTTACCTCGAAAATGACGCAAAATGATCATTTTGGGTCTGATTTTCCTGGACTATTGGGCTCAGTCTTATGCAGTCACAAATCTTGACGAGATCACAGATATCCTCCTTTCCAAAGCCACTAAAAAGACGTCTAAATAACCAAGATTCATCATCTGAAAATATTCCGTTCAAAAAATAAAGAGGCAACATATGTCCACGAGCCAAAGATATCAAATGAAAGATAGGTTGCAAAAAACGCAAGAAAAATATGTGCCTAAAACACATGAATACTATATGTGATTCGTGTTACCAAAGTTGCCAATTTTATTATAACAGAGTAGTTCAAGTGTTACTTATATCCAAAAAGTATTATTAGCTTAAAATTAGAATTCTATGTTATTTTTTTCAATTTATTTATCATAATGTTTAGTTTTGTTCCTAAATTAGCTGATGGAATATTTTGCTTTATTTGTAAAAATAACTAGTACCAAAAATAAACAACAGAAAAAAGCGATTAAACTGCGTTTGTCCATTTTGTATTTTTTATTTTTGCAATAATTTATATGGGGTGCTGGGAAGACCCCGCGAGCAACTATGTCATTAAAATAGGCGCGAGTAACGTTGGGTTAAGAAAATTTAAGTTTTTTTTCTTTGTTTTGAATTTGATGCAAAAACTTTACTAAAACAAGCCGTCCAATTGTTCTTGTACCATTGGGATTGTTTGATATGTTGTAGAATTGATCATTTTGGTGAAATGTTTCAATGGGCGCAACTCGATCCTACGACTAGTTTTCGAGATACAGGGTGCTGAATATAAGGAATATTCTCTTCTCATCACTCCGTACAGGCCGATTTCACTTGATAATAATCCTATTTTGAGACTCTCATAAATTTGTGTCCCCATGAGGCCTACTCCACTAGAAATATGGATAATTAATCAATCACAACTTTAACGGTCTTGACAGGTGGCACACATATATCCCATGACTATAATAAAGATGCCCGTCATGGATAATGCGGGAGTCTCAAGATATCTACTGGATAGGGGATGTAATATGTCCTATAAATATCCGTGGAATGTTACGATAGAAGGAACATTCTAAGTGGATAAATCCTAGGCACACGTCAGTATGGATGTGTTGTATAGGAAACTAGTGTTATCAGGTAATACGCATGAATCATATGTATTACAAATATCCCGCATCCGCTGTCTCTTGTTGATATAACTATTATCAAGACAAATCAAATCGAGAATATATCATTCCGTATATGCGAGAATCACAATCGGAAACTCCACGATTGAAGGAGTTTCAACAAATCCTCTAGATTTATCGTTATTAGTTTCCATTCCCGTAAAGAGGTAAATACTATTACAATGTCACTGACCTATTTTATAACACCACTGAAGCTAATATGAACCTATCCATAATGGATGCCAGACATCCCTATCTAGATTCACCCTTTACAATCCAAGAGATATACAATGTAATAACAATAGCAAATACTAATAAGGCGGTAGGGGATGATAAAATACCAAACGAATTTTATAAAAACTTGCCTACTAACTGGATCATACATCTAAAAGAATCATTTAACAAAATATACATGGAATAACACCTTCCATGCAATTGGAGAAATATTAACATGATTCACTTTCATGAGAAATGCCCTGAAAACGATCCTCTAAATGATCGAGGTATTGCCTTACTCAATCACAAAACTAAGCTATTCACCCAACTAATTAATCAGTGACTACATACATTCAGTGAATCAATTGAAACGCTACCAGAATATCAGACTGGCTTTCGTAAACAAAGAAGTACGGAAGATAATATTTTTGTTCTTTACTCGGTGATAAGTAACCATCAGCGACTGCTTGGGAGGAAAGTTTTTGCACTTTTTATCGACTTCAAAAAAGATTTTGATAATATCAATTTGGATATACTTTGGCAAAAGCTTGTCTCTAATAGAATCAGCGGCAAGATAATAAGAATTTTAAAAAATATGTACTCTTCAGGAACAATAACAATTGAGCAGAACGGTTGTACATAAAAAAACTAAAATCACCAAAGACATCATCCAAGGCGACTCGCTCCACTATCATTTGCTTTATATGTGTCAGACATAGACGACTACTTTAAACAACGAGGAGCTAGAGGTTTATCTCTAGATCAAAACAAAGACATTTCATTGCTGGGCTATGCTGATGACTTTATAGTATTAGAAGACTCGGAAATTCAGATAAATAGATCAATGACAATATTAGAAAGTTATTGCGACACTAATAAATTACAAGTTAATGTAGATAAAACGAAGGTAGTTATATTCAGAAAAAGCCCAAATATCGGACATAAACCTAAATTTTGGTATCAAAAAGCACTAATAAAACAGGTAAACAGCTATAATTACTTAGGAGTGATATTCTCGTTTATCGGCTCGTTCTCAGAAAATTGAAAATCACGTTTAAAGAAAACGGAAATAACACAACACGCAACACAAAATTCAATTGAATCCTCACATATGACCGATATGGAAAGTGTTAAATCGCTTTATTATAGCATTGTAGTTCCAACCTACACATATGCCTGTGGAATATGGGGACTTCGGTACATAAATGAGGGAGAAATAGTTCAAAATCAATTTTGGAAAAAATTCCTCTATTTACAAAAAACAACTTCCAGTTATATTTTGAGAGCGGAAACAAGACTAGTGAAAATTGGATTTTTTATCATAAAACAAGCTCTAGAATATTTACTAAATATCAAAAAATTATCCTCAAAAAGATTTCCTAAGATAGCGCTAGATAGAACTTACCAACTATACCACCAAAATAAAACTGTATCAAGTACAATTGGATAAGTCAAATAAATAATATTTTAACTGAAATTGGAGCTCCAGAGTTTGATATTGTAATGTTTTTGTTATTTATTTAAACAATAAACGAGTGGGATAAATTTTAAACACACGGCATGGCTACTTACTAATTTATTTGAACACTAACTCACTAACACTCAATTTATATGTACTTAACTAATCACTTAAATTTTAATTTATATGCACACAAACTTAATTATTTATTTTTATCAACACTTTAATATTCACTTATTTACTGTTTATTTGTCAAGATCACTTTATCCACTGCCCCGGTCCGCTGATCGGTCCTTTTCATATACTAGTGCCTTTTTTACTAGAGAATTCTGGACTGCGGCTTACACAAAACAAATGCCTCTCGCGATATTTCTCGATTGCCGGCTCAATCCTTAAAAGACCTTCCGAGAACATGTCTATAAAAACTGTCACAATAAATCCCAATAGATCTTCTCAGAATTCGGCGCGCTCGCCATTTTTTTTAACTCCGTTAACATAAGGTTACAGGACCGTACTTAGTATCTGCTTCGGTGTGCGAGTTCGTAACAATATGCATAGTTTCGATGGGGATAAAATCAACATCATTTTAGAAAAATACGAACAATGAAGTCATATAAAGGATTGGAATAAAATATTACTAAGTACATATTGTCCAATGTATAAACACATACTACAAGACAAGCATCCCTTTCAAAGCACAAACCACTTAGATCTTTCAATCCCTTTGCATATTAAACGCTTCATCTCACAACTACGCACTACTAACACTAAAATACTGTATATGTATGTTAATAACAATACATATACCATAAAAACAAATGAGATATGCACAATTTGCAACTGTCTAGTTCCAGAATTCCTACAACATTTATTATTTGTATTTCCAATGTCTCCACTTCATTGCATACTCTTTATTCAGTGACAACGCCGCATTTAACACTTCTCGATTGTGCAAACAGTGTGAGAGAAGGAAAAGAAGAAGACTTGACTGGCGCCTAGTATTTTTTAAAAGTTAATTTTTGAATTTTGACGTTGAATGTCAACTCAATAAAAATCGTTAAAGTCATTTTGTTCTACTAAAAATAATTTTGTAATTCAATTAATAAGAAAAGTTTACATTTATGTTGATGTGAATGCTTATTTCATTGTAGATGTTACGGTGTACAGGCAGAATGGGAACTCTTATTTCATATCAGTCTTAATACATTCGACTAATTATACAAACAGTAGAAATCCATTTTTATTTTCTGCTCGCAAATGTAGCACACAGAGCTGTATATGGCTAGTTTTTTTTCATTAATCTCTGTATATTGTTGACTTTGGTATCAACATTTTAATTTGGATATTGTTGCCTACCAGGAGGATTCTTACTCAGATATAAGGAATGGTAGTGGAAACTCCCAGCTATTATTAGAAGTTCAAAGAATCTTATATATTTGATAAATACCAGAGATATTGTGAGATGAGCCTAAGAATATAATTAGGTGTGAGACTTAGAGAGACGTCTAATAAATGTATGTTCGGGATGTCTCCTAATTTCTTCCTTGGTGAGATATCCTGAGAATGTAGTGAGGATACCGTGTATAGATACTTAGAGATGAGACTTTGGTGAATGACCTATAGAAGGACTCAGTTGGTATATATTTATACATATACATAAACATCAAATGATCGAAGTTCAATGGGATGTGACACATCTTTCGGATATCCATATCCGCGAATATAGCGAAAGGATATCATTCATTAATTGGGTTGGCACCAGCAACGCGCATGGCATATTATGACGACAACCCAACGAGGAAAATACTTGGTGGATTACTGAATTTTTCTATAATCAAAAAATATCAAATACGAATAAGAAGAAGATTCTTGCGAACATTCATAAATGAGAAAGTAACCAACAGAATTAAATTATTTCTGGAGCGATATCAATGTCCTCTGGAAGCATTCTATTTACAGTATCTCCTATGAAATCTAAAAGACGATTTGATGGAAAATGCACGTTTTCTTGATATTTATTGTAATCTGTAACTTGTCAGTTTTGGGTGTGAATAAAGTCAAATTCAAATATTAATACATTTATTGCCAAATACTAACATTCTCAGGAGGGTTCCGAAAGATGTTGCTTACAAAAAACATTTAAATGGAATAAGATTGTTTTTAAGTCAATACACTCATTCATAAATGAAATCATAAAACAATTTAAAACGGTTAGTTCTCTGAGAGCTTATTATAAATAAAAAGTTGTACTCGATGAATCGAATCAAATAAGTCTTCTTCGAGTATGAAATTAAAATAGAAAGAAAATACCTAGTTGTTTAAACGTCCACAGGTTAGTACGGTGGTCCCTACGATTGGTTTGTCCCACGTACTTGATTGGAAATCTCCTTTTTTCTCAACCATGATGCGATGATCTGACTAAATTATATTATAACTGCTTGAAAAAATTAGCGATTTACTTATAACCACAAAATTCCGAGGCTACGTTGAAGGCACTCATTTTACTTTCGAGACAGATCATTCATCTTTACAGTATCTTTCTAAACTCCCGAATCCCTCAGGTCGCTTAGCACGTCTTTCTCTTAGGCTCTTCCAGTTTGATTTTGAAATCAAAAGCACAGAAAAGGAACCACTATCGTGCTCAGTGATGCTTTATCTCATCCTTTCTCTGAAATTCCTGTTATTGACGTGAGTACCTTTAAACCAGATGCTTGGTATACTTCTATGATTCAAAGGGTTTCGAATAATCCCGATTCATATCCCACATTTGAAGTTGACAATAATGTTCAGTATAAACATATTTTTTCGTCTAATCCAATATCTAGTAACTTGTTCCTACCTCTAACCGAATTGACATATCAAGGTTATTTAATGACAATGAATTAAGTGCTCATTTAGGCATTTCTAAAACTATTTCTTGTATCTCTGAAGTTTATTATTGGCCAAAACTTGGAAGTTCTGTATCCCGCTACGTTAATAAACCTTCTGTTTGTAATGAAATTAACTGTCTCGACCCTTACTTCGTGGAATCTGCTCATATTAGTGTTTTAAATGAAACTCAAGGTTTCTAGTTAATTCCACAATATAATAAAAGTTATTGGAAATTCTAAAAAAATGACAATTGTTTCGATAAATCAGTATCATCGTCAGAATGACAGAAGTTACATTTCATTTGATGCCTACCTAATGTTTAGTAGTTATTTTTGGCTAGACCAAGAAGTGACCTAACTTGTGATTGACTTAATATATGTTAACAGAAAAAAGAAGAAGATGTGATATTACAAATATTGAAGCTTAGATATTATTAGCCCTATGGTGATATCCTGGATATAATTTTTCCAATTAAGATCAGTATAACTGTGCAACGATATAGAAAACGAGGAAAACTATAACTGCTGATCTTTACAATTATCACTTAAGAAGACAATTTATTAGTGGAGAACTCCCTAGATTTAACTGTTCATTGACAACTTCATATTGTGTTCTTGTTTCTTTTCACAAATATACAGCACTTCTAGTTGTGTGTTAGGTGTCAATGAATGATTGGTGTCAAGTTGATGTTTTGCGTAGTGGGATTTATCTGGTTGTTGTAATTTGTATGCTCGTAAGTGTTCACTGTATCGGATTTCAAAATTCCTAAGGGTCTGACCCAAATAGATAGCATTACATTCTGGACATTTAAGTCTATATATACCTGACTTCTTTAATAGTAGTATTTTTGTTTTTACATTTAACAATTTTGTACTAACGTTACTTTCTGTTTTAAAAGAAATTGTTGTATTTGTTGCAGAAGATATTATTTTTGAAATATTATTAGAAATATTTCCTGCATATGTGATCGTTTTATAAGTTTTTATTTCATCAGCTTGTTTAGGAAATATTAGTTGTAATGCCACTTTTTCCCCCTTTTCACTAATTAGCTTATTTATCATATCTAATGGATAACCGTTGGATGTAGCTATATGTCTAATTGTATTAATCTCTCTATCAAAATTACATTTGTTCATAGGAACTGAAAAAGCTCTATGTATCTTCGAATTATATGCCGCTAGTCTGATTAAAAAATTCAAAGAGTTAATAATGTACTTGATTATTCAATTTATCGAAAACCAACACAGACTGATGTGATAATTCCATTCAATTCCATTCACCCTATGTCACACAGAATATATTAAGTCAATCACAAGTTAGGTCACTCCTTGGTCTAGCCAAAAATAACTTCTAAACATCAGGTAGACATCAAATGAAATGTAACTTCTGTCATTCTGACGATGATATTGATTTATCGAAACAATTGTCAATTTTTCAGAATTTTCAATAACTTTTATTATATTGTCGAATTAACTAGAAACCGTGAGTTCAATTTGAAACACTAATAGTTCTGTTTGTAGCTCTTGTAAAACCCAAAATCTACATAAAGCTGGTATTATGGGTCAGTACAAAGATAATAATTTTCCTTGGCAATAGATTTCTGCTGATTTTATAGGTCCATATCCAAACTCAGAATCTGGTAACATATTTGTTTTAGTAATTACCAATTGGCTTACAAAATTATGTCTTCTTCATCTAATGCCACGCGCAACTGCTAAGGGTATTATGAAGTTTATAGAAAATTGAGTTTCCCTTATTTTTCGTGTTTCACAAATTTTTTCTGTTGACAATGGTACTGTCTTCACTCCTCCTCTTTTTAAGAATCTAATGTCGCAGTACAAAGTGCAAAAAATGTTATATAACGCTCGTTATCACCCGCAAGCAATTAACACAAAACGAACAAATTAGAAAATTGTTACAGCTCTAAGGTGTTATATTATTAAAAATTTGTCTCATAATAACTGGGACACCTCGTTACATAAGGTTGTACAAGCAATTAGAACCGCGAAACATGACGTTACGGGTTATTCCCCAGCTTTTCTAAATTTTGCTCGAACCGTTCCGTTAAGTGGAGAGTTTTACGGTGCAATTTCTAAAAACGCGAATTACATTATTAACACTGGTGAAAAATAACAATTAATTGATGATGTTCAAATACTTCCTAAACTTTTTGTTGAAGTTCTTAAAAAGTTAAAAATGTGTATAAGCAAAATGCAAAACAATACAATTTAAGAAAGCGAGATTTACAATTTCATGTTGGTGACAGGTTATGGAAAAGGAATTATGTTCTTCTATCAAAATCTAACAATTTCGCAGCTGAATTTGCTCCTAAATACATACCTTGTATTGTCAACAAAGTGATCTCTGAATTGGTATATAATATAAAAGAACTTTCCTGCAATGATTTACGTAACTGACATGTCACATATTTGAAAAATCAATTCATTGACGTAGATGAAAATCTTCCTGATGATGAGATTTCTGATCAACATTCTGTTGATACGAATTTATCTGGGCAAAATTATAATTTTCGAATCGGATCTGATAGTGATTCTGATTATTTTGGTAATTTATCCCGTCAACGTCACTTTATTCCGTATTTCTATATAAAGTTATGGTGGAATTCTGTGTAAAAATATTAGCGATCGTAACTATCTATATGACTCGTAATATCGGAACGGGTCAAATTGCAATTCTATACGATTTCTGTAAGTAACGAGATATCGTCACTTTTCCGATCTATCGTAAATATTTACAGTGACAAGTTTGGTGTATGTAAGCAATAAATAATATGAATAATAATAATTTTCACCTATTTATAGGAGCTCTTTTGCAAGAAGGTGAAGACAGGTAAGTATTTACTTTGTTTTATATATTGAATTTTCAAATAATTGCTCACATTGTTCATATATTCTTTCAGAAATGCATTGCGTATAACCAGGCGAAACTTACGTGACACTCATAATGCATTTGAAATACCTGAAGCAGCCTTCAAAGAAATGTTTCGGCTAGACAAACAAAGTGTATTGGACTTAATTAACGATAAAGATCCCCATTACATTGTTAGGGGATCTATTCCATTACATTTAAAGGTATTTATCTATAAAGCTTTCTTAGTATTTATCCAAATACCTCATTACCTATGTTTGAATATTTGCAGGTATTGGCAACATTAAATTTCTTAGCAACTGGTTCGTTTCAAAATCCTGTGGGGTGCAATATATGGTTATCGTTAAGTCAAACAATGATTTCTAGGATAATTTTTGAAATAACTGCTCTAGTTAGTAATTTTCTATTTCCCATATGGATAAAATTTCCTATTAATGCTGCAGAAAAAAATGATATAAAACAAGGGTAACTATCCTAATACATTTTGAACTTGAATGTTTTAAATAAACCTATTTTCAGGTTTTATGAAAAATGGAATGTTAGAGGAGTTGTAGGTGTAATTCATGGTACACAAGTTGAAATTATTGCACCACCCATGAACGATGTTCATCATCCTCCATTCGTCTACATAAACAGAAAGGGAAGACATTCTATAAATGTGATGCTGGAAATACAAAATAAACAAATAAATAAAATAATATCCAATTTGATTTTGTAGATTTCAGATTCAAATTTTAAAATTATTGGTTGCAATGCTAGATATCCCGGCTCGGTGCATGATTCAGCTATTTGGCAAATGAGCAATATTCGCAATTATTTACGAAACGAATATACTCGTGGAGACAGATATTCACACTTATTAGGTGAAATCTTTAGAGAATTTTGAGTTGCGTTTTATCAATTTCTTTCAGGAGACAGCGGTTATCCACTGGAACCGTGGCTATTTACCCCCTTTAATAATCCACAAGAGAGTAGTGTAGAACAAACATTTAATGAACAATTTAGTAGAGCAAGAAATGTCATCGGAAGAACTAATGGCATAGTTAAAGGCCGATTCAGATGTTTGTCAAAGCATAGAGTTTTATTGTATCACCCTGTTAAAGCAGCCCAAATTATTTACACTTGTTGTGTGCTACATAATATGGCATTAAGAGCCAATTTACATTTACCAGAAGAGGAAATTGAATACAGAGAAAATCCTATTGATTATGTATTGGGTAAGTTTTATATAATTTATACCTATTATCTGAAAAAACTAGCTTATTAATATTTTTCAGATGTACGAGATTTGAATGATGTCCTACAAGAAGGGCGTGCTGTTAGAAATGAGTATGTACGCCACAATTTTGAGAATTGAAATAATAAAATCCTTTAGTTATTAAAAAATATGTTTAATATTAAAACTATGTAGTTGTATAAAAATAAACATTTATTTTTCAAACACTATGAATGTTTCTGTATATTACATGTGTATTTCCACTAACCTCAAGAACAAAATAATAAATATACACTTTTAAACATGTATAAATGTTTTATTATGCCATTAAAATAATAATCAAAATTGCTGAAAATAAATAATCATTATCCTCAAGAAAAACAAAAACAACATTCATTATAAGAATTTTAAAAAACATTTCAAAAAATTCCTTAAGTTAATTATTGAAATCATAAGTCAAATTTAAAATCAGGATTGTGGAATTTGAATTTAGCAACTTCAAATTTAAGTTTGGATTTTTCTACTTGAATATATTCCTTGCAAAAGGTATCCAATGTTTTATTTAGTACTTGTGAATTTTCTACACATTGTTGGTTTGATTGTAATAACTGTTCAGTTAATAGTGATAATGGTTTCATTCTTGTAGGTGTTTTTTGTTTAAGTTTGGCTTTTAAGTTTTGTCTTGATGGAGTTTGAATATTAATATTCTCTTCAGAATTTTCTGGATTGCAAAAGGGTTCCTTATTTACTTTATCTTTTTCAATATCACTTGGTATATATTCTATAATTACATCCTCTTCAATTTCTGAAATACTTTCCAGAATTGTATATTCCGGTTTATTTGATTCTTCGGATAGTAATCCATCAAAAGTTATCACTTGCGAGGAGCCAGTCACCACTACTTTCCCCCATACAGAAAGTCCCCGCTCTTCAATTAAATTCAATTTAATGTCTGAGCATGGACCAGAGCCCGTTTTTTTTCTTTCATCCACGATTTTTTGGTATTTTTGTCTTACTGCATATTTCCAATCAATAAATCTCTAAAAAAATGCCATGATAGATTTTAAACTGATATAAATATATTACGTACCTTCTTCCACTCTTCAGTTGTTAGTTGAGGTCCATCTCCAGCAGAATTTAACAAATTAGTAAGTTCCTTCCACTTTATGTCCAAATAATTTTGGCCCCAATTGCTGGATTTAACGTATTGCTTCTAAAATAATAATCATTTTCCATAAAACTTAAATATATATTATACTGTTCCAAACTGGTGTTCCTAGTTCTTTGACGTCTTGGCTTTTTACAACTAGAAAAAGTTTACACATTAGAAACATTGAAAATATAAATATTTGAACACATTTAAAAATCATAAAATTTCAACAGTATTGTTTTAAAGAAATAACATTATAATGTACAACAGCATGAAAAATAATGATTTCTTACCTCATTTTGAATGATATCAAAAGAAAAACTTCTACAATGTATTATTATCATTTATCATCAAACCTATTTCAGTCTATTTGACACCTGACAGTCTGAAGTCAAGTTGGTCCCCTCGTTAACTACCGATCGAAAGTCATAAAGATACAGAACAACGGTTAGAATTTCATTTATTTACGATCTGTAAATGGTTCCCTTCCGATCGATCGGAACTTACAGATTTTAAGGTTTAACGATTTTACTAATTGCGTACACAGAATTGCAGCATTATTTTGGATTAACATTTCTTGACGTGAATATTCTTTTTATCTTAATTTTGATTTAATATCAAAATATATCTTAAATATTTGGTACTTTGTGTTGTCAACAATTGTGTTAGATCACAAATGCATTTTGTGTCTTTATTTAGTAGAATTTGCTTTTCTACTATCGTATATGTCATAGTAACTCTATACACTATCTTTTGTATTTATCTTTACCGTTGTGCAAAAGCACTAATATCTTTACGTTTCGTATGCCTTATGTTCTCTCTGGATGTTACATTATTTTGGATTCTTGCTATTATGTTGTGTATAATACAATTGAGTATTATATTTGTGTTTTTCATCATATCTCTTTTTTGTTTTTGGTTTTTTATAACGTCAAAAAAATTTTCCCGTGAATGTTACAAATTCTCTGAGATTTTCTTACGTTATGCACTTTTAGGAATCAGTTTAGTTTGGAACGACCTTTATACTGAAATATTTTCTGGAATTTCTTGATTCAGGAAAATTTTTAATTCAGATTATTTTGAGTAGTCCCTTATCGCTTCTGTTGTGTGTACTGAGTAATTATATTTTTGCTTGGTAGCGCTTTCCTACTTAGTATACGCTTGATTTATATCGTCTCTGTATGTTCTTTTTGTTACTTGATAATTTATGGATTATTTTGATGTACTGATACATACTGATAGTATTGTTTGCGTCATTGTTTTCTCTTTCCGTTGTTGACAAAACTATTTTTTTAGACAACTTTCTATGTGGTTTGCAATGCCTTAGTTTATAATTCCGTACTTTCATAGCGAAAGTGTTTCCGATTTATAATATTAAGTTCTATACAACTTCCTATTTTGGTTTCTAGAGTTTTTTGTGTGTGTTATCTCTAAATTTTTAGCAATTGGTTCTGTCCTGGTGGGTTTCTTCTCCCCAATCTTTCCGAATTTAGGAAAGGGGGAAAGGCCATGCCCTTTTATTTTTTTCTATTCATTTTTCCGTATAGTTACATAATGTATTTTAAATACACCTACTCATTTTTGGTCAGGTTGCAAAATCTCTTCTTAGTAGATTTGTGTCCCTTACCGTGTATTTTTATTCTTAGAAGATTTCTATCTTAATCTTAATATTTCTATCTTTTTGAGGATGAGGAACATAGTTATTCGCTTGTCAAATTGTTGAGATGTAAGCATCACATATTTTATTGGAGGTTACCCCTCTAATTTTTTTGGGTGCTTAGCGTATCATATTTTGGTAAAGGCTACCCCTCTAATTTAATTTTTTTGGTTATTTTAGAATCTCAGTATGGAACCAATTACTGATATCCTTTATTTTTTGATAATTTTTTTTCTAATAGGAATGATCTCCTATTACAATTGCTTACTGCATTTTCTTTAAGTATAATGGCATTTAATTCAAAATTGTTATTATTGCTAATAGTTATAAGCACCTATTATATATTTTCTTTTGTTAAGTTTTCAAAAAGAATTGAAGCCTATATATATATATATATATATATATATATATATATATAGTGGCTCAACACTTCCGTGGGAGTAGCGCCTCTCTTACGAGCTTTCTAAGATCCTTTTCTAAGGGTGGATCAGACCACATTTACTTTTTCATATTTGTTCTACTATTTGTTGCCATTGCTTCCTGTCCTGCGTGTTTTCTCTTCCCAGTATCTAGTTCCCATAGTCTTGAGATCACCTACTACCTCCTGCAACCTAGTTATCCTTGGTCTTCCCCTTCTTCTCTTACTTAAGGGCTCCCACTCTATCATGGAGTATATTATTGCTCTCTTACCTGCTCTCTATATGTGTCCCAACCATTTTAATCCTTGTTCCTTAATTTTTCTCACTACGTCTTTTTGTATCTCTTGATATAGTTCCATATTTGTTCTTCTTCTATATTCTTCACCTATTTTTTTGGCCCCAATATTGTTCTTGGTATTTTTCGTTCCTGTATTCTCATATCCTCTTGTTGTTTTTTAGTCATAGTTAATTTTTCTGCCCCATACATCATCACTGGTCTAATTATTGTGTTATATATTCTTATTTTCGTGCGCTTGCTAATTATTTTATTTTTTTATAATTTTTTGTTAGCCTGAAATGCTTTGTTTGTGTCTACAATTCTTTCCCTTATCTCAGTTTCTCTGTCTTCATCACTACATATTGTTATTCCCAGATATTTATCCTCTTCATATTCATATCTTCCAATTTTCACATTTTTGTACTCACAATTCTTTTTGAGTCTTAATAATTTGGTTTCATGTGTATTTATCACCAGTCCAATTTTCTTTCCCTCCCTTATTATCTCCTTCAACATTTCTTCCATTACCATTCTGTTTTTAATCACTAGTGCTACGTCGTCGGCATATGCTATTATTTGTCATCCTCTGGTCCTTAAATTCCCTTTACATATTTTTTTCATCGTATATTCTAGTACCAAATTCAATAGTGTTGCCGACAGAGAGTCTCATTGTTTAACTCCTATATTATATGTAAACTTCTGTGTTTTCCCTCTTTGTGTTATTACTTAATAATAATAATAATAATGACTTTATTGCTTTGTTATGAGAATACAAGTACAAGCAAAGGCGACGTTCGCTCTTAGATGGTGTTTTCGTACTAGAAGCACCAGCTAAGTAGCGCTCTTCCACGTAACCGCAAAACACAAAACTAAATATCCTTTCGTACAATATCATACATGCTAAGAAAACAAAAAACGCAAACTAAATATCAAATATCCTCTTGTACAATATCTTACATGCTAAGATAACAAAAGTTATGTAACATAATTCTGTAAATATTAAAATGAATAAGGCCAATTTTACCTGCTTAAAATTAGAATTTCAACGTTATACTATTATTAAATAGAGACTCTTTAATGTTAAGTTTAAATCGAGAAATGGGTAACGTTTTGTAATCTTCGGGAATTATGTTGTACAGATTTGCAATATTATATGAGAAGCTAGATCGGAATAACGAGGTTTTATGTTTCGGCATACTAATTTTATTTTTAAATCTTACATTAATATTGTGAACTTCTGATCTCTTTTTAATTTTTTTCGATAGGTAAAAAGGAATTTTGGTAAACATAATTTTATTAAATAGTACTGATCCATGAAGAATACGTCTATTTTTTATGTTCAGCCAGCCAAGGTCTGCAAGATGCTTAGAGGTTGGATTGCGACGTCTGATACCACAAATAAATCGAACACACATATTTTGAATTCGCTGAAGTCGATTTTGATCTAGTTGTGTTAAGGCGGGTCCATATACTACATCACAATAGTTAAACTGTGAAAGCACGAGACTATCACAGAGCATAATTTTGGTTGCTTTATTAAATAATTGTCTATGTGAGAATAGAAGTTTTAAGTTGCAAAACGCTTTCTGAATTATTGATGAGATATGATTAGAGAATGTTAAGGAATCATCTAAAACGAGACCTAGGTTTTTTTCACAATTAGATAAAATTAAATTATCATTATTAATTTTCAAATGTATTTTACTTTTGACTTTATTTTTCTCAATTCTACGTCCAAATAGCATAGCTTTTGATTTTGAAGGATTTATGCTTAGGCAGAATTTATTAGAAATATCTACAATAGTCTCTAATTCTTCATTAATTTTCATACAAGCATTTACAACTTCTGATTCTTTAAAATCCACGTACAACTGTGTATCGTCGGCATAATAGTGAGCCTTCATATAATTAAAGTAATTTGAAAATTGGGAGGTGTATAGGGTAAATAGCAAGGGTCCTAAGATGGAACCTTGCGGAACTCCTCGCCATAGGTAAATTTTCCTAGATAATTTTTTATTTATAAATACTCTTTGAGATCTATGATCTAAATAGGATTGCATCATTTTTTGCGCTTGTTTATCAAAACACATATAGTTAAATAGTGACAAAAGCAGCGGGTGATTAATTTTATCGAATGCCTTTGAGTAATCTAGTAAGATTAAAATGCATAGATGGTTGGAATCAATATAAGAATAAATGTCATCCAAAACTTTGAGGAGTGCAGTAGTGCAGCTGTATCCTGGACGAAACTCCGACTGGTGTTCAGGTAGAAGGTCGAATTTAGTGATGTGTTGACGAATCTGTTCATCCATCACTTTTTCTAGGATTTTAGAAAAGATACACTGAATACTTATGGGACGAAGTTCATTGAAATCAGCAGGATTATCCGTCTTAGGTATGGGTAGAACTTTAGATTCTTTCCAAATTAAAGGAAAAACGGAATTTTTTAGACAATAATTATATATGTGAGTAATAAATGATAAAATATGTGGGCAACAATAGAGAATCATAGTGATATTAATATTATCCGGTCCAGCTGCATTTGAATTTATTGAAAGTATTTTTTCATAAACTTTTAACTCATCAATTTCCCTAAATTTAAAATTATCAACATTCGGTAGTTTAGTTGAGAGATAGTGGCTTAGAATAGCAGCATCTGGGTTATTGTCACCCCCAATGCCATTGATGAAATGATTATTTATTGAGTCGGGATCTTGTAAGTGATCAGGAATAACTGTTGAACTTTTTTTGTTATGAATGATGTTATGCTTTTTCATTTCTTTCCAGATATTTTTCTTTCGTTTCAGTTGAAATTCAAAATATGCCTTTTTCTCGTGTTTAATTGCATGATTGACTTCATTACGAATTGATTTATAGTAATTCCAATGATTCTCATTTTTTGTTTTTTTGAATTTTAATAATGCTTTATCTCTCAATTTCATCATGTCCCTCAATGTATCAGTTAACCATGGAGACTTTTTTCTTGTTATTTTAACTTGACGCAGTGGTGCATGTGTTTGGAATAAATTTGAAATAGTTGAATTCAAAATCTTGATTTTACTTTCAATGTCATCAAGATGATAAATTTGTTGAAGATCAGAAGCTATTAAATCCTGATGAAAATGATGCGGTCCAAAATTCCTAAAGTCGCGGAACGTAAATTCAAACGGTTTAGGTTTTTTGATAGATAGCGATCCAATGCAACAAGATGGAAGGGAATGGTCTGATACTAAGGGACATTTAGTAACATTTACATTACTGATTTTTAAATTTTCTGAACACAAAATAACGTCGAGTAATTTTGGTCCTCTTGTTGGTTGATTAACAATTTGAATAAGATTGTAAGTGTCAAAAAGTGACTGCAGAGTTCTACACTGTAGGCTGCTTGGGTCTAAAAAGTTTATATTAAGGTCTCCCGCGCAAATAACATAATCAAAAGATGGCGATAATGTGCTTAAACATAAATCAAATTCATTAGCAAAATCCTGATAAGGAAAATCATTAGGTCTGTAGAGTGAACCCAAGACATAATTTTTATTATTAAAACAAAACGAAATCCATAACTGTTCGGACTTAATGTTATTCAAATTAGTAATAAGTTTAGACTTGAATCTATTTTTGATATATATAACAGTACCCCCGCCTTTTCTCGGAGATCTATCACGTCTAAACATTTTATATCCCGGTAAATTTACTAATCTATTAACAATATGTGGTTTCAGACACGACTCCGAAACTGTAATTAAATCAAATTTGTCTAATACTGCATCTTTGAATGCAAGAAAATTCGCTAAGATAGATCTTGCATTTATATGGCAAACAGATAATGGCTCATTCATTTTATTACATGTACTAAGAGATATTACAAGCTTCAAACAAAATAATACCAAAATTTAAGACCGTTACAAATAAAAGTTCAAAATATATTATTACTATACAAAAACAAGACAATATACCACAATTATGACCTCTATAAATAAAGAGTAGAGTTGAAAAATAGCGTAAGTACCACTATAACCGTTATTTCTTATTGCCGCTTCTTGTAACTCTATCTAGAGATGACGGGATCCCTCTTTTCTTAATACTCTCGTTTGAAGGTGGATCTGGAATTGGTAATGGCGTCTCCGTTTGTTGAGCAACGTTTGGTGCTGTTGAGTTATCTATAGACTGTAGTTGATTAACACTATACTCAACACCATTTACTATTAAATATTTACCATGAATTTTAGCTGTATGTTTCTGCGTTCTTGCAACTTTAAGGTGCTTAATTAGGGTTTTTTGATCTTCCCTATCTTCCTTGCAAAGATCTGCTACGCTTTGGTCTAGTGTCATTTTTATTAATCTCATCAGTTTATTTTTCACTCCCATCTCATTCAGCGCTTTCAATAATTGATTCCTTTTTATTGGGTCAAATTCTCTTTGGAAGTCAATGAATAGTATCTCAATGACTATGTTATATTCGTTGGACTTTTCCAAAATTTGTTTCAGTATATGTATCGCATCTGTTGTTGACGTTAATCCGTACTGATATTCTCCACCTCTGTAATCTGCGTCATGCAGTCTTCTTTTCATAATTGTTGTTGTTATCTTATATGCTGCATTTAGTAGCGTAATTCCTCTGAAGTTTTCACAAACTTGTTGGTCTCCCTTCTTGTCTCCCACTTTCCATTCCTCTGGCATATCTTCTTCTTCCCATATTTTATATATCAATTGGTATAATTTTTCTAACAGTTTAGTCCCTCCGTATTTGATTAGTTCCATGTTGATTCCGTCGCTACCTGGCGCGTTTTCGTTCTTAATTTTGTGAATTATCTCTTTCATTTCTTCCTTCGTTAGGCTCTCGATTCCATCTTGTTTGTTCTTTGCTTCTATATCAAACTCCTCTATCACTTCTGTTTCTGTTAGTAATTCCCTAAAGTATTCCATCCATGTCTCTTTATATTCCGTATCTTCATTTACTATTCTTCCCTCTTTGTTTTTTATTCCTGTTGCTTTGTTTTTATATGTTCGGGTCTGTGCATTTATTTTTTGATGAAAAGCTTTTGTGTTCCTTGCATAACTAGGCCCTTTCTATTTCGCTAATTCTGTTTTCAATTGTTTTTCTCTTAGCTTGTTTTATTATTTTCTTGGTTTCTTTTCTTAATTTTTCTTTCTTCATTTCCGTTCGTCCTTATCCATTTTACCCATGCTTCTTTTTTCATTTCAATCATTTCTTTGCATCTTCCATCAAGCCATTCTTTCAGTTCTCTGTTTACCACCGTTCCTATTTTTTTGGTTTGCAGCTGTATTTATACATTTTTCTATTTTTTTCCATCCTGCTTGAATTCCACAAATTTCTTCTGCCTCATTATTAAATTGTTCTTCTATACTATCTCTATACTCGTTTTGTGTTTCTGTCTGTACTAGTTTTTTTATGTCCCATATTTTGTTGCATATTTTATTTTTATTTTTAATTTTTATCTTTTGTAGCATAGTGCCTGCAACCATGTAATGATCCGTATCAGCACACGCCCCTCTATATGTTCTGACATATTTCATTGACGACCGTTTTCTTTTTGTTACCAATATGTGATCAATTTTTGTATATGTTTTGCAATCAGGTTATCTCCACGTAACTTTATGCCATTTGGTGTGTTGGAACATCGTACTACAGATAATCATGTTCATTTCTACTGCCAGATTACAAATTCTATGTCCATTGTTGTTCGTTTTTTCATGTAATGTGTATATACCACTTATCTGTCTGTAATATTCTTCTTTTCCAATTTGCGCGTACAGGTCACCCAATAATATTATCGTGTCTGGTTTTGGTAGTTTTGATATTTCTTCTTCTACCTTTTCATAGAAAACCTCATTTTCGTCATCTTCTGCCACCTCTGTGGGTGCATAAACATTTATTATTGACAGATTGAAGGGTCTCGCCTCAATTCTTATATAGGCCATTCTCTCATTGATTGGCCTAAACTCCATTACATTTCCTTTCAGTTTTTCTCTTACTTTAAATGCTACTCCATATTGTCCTTGCTGTTCTCTTCCCGAGTGAAATCATTGATATTCCTTTTTCTCAATACTTCCTTTACCCCTACATCTTATTTACTGTAGCGCTGCCACATCAATATCATATTTTTCCAATTCCCATGCAATTTCCTCCATCTTTTCTGGTTCTAGTATTGTCCTCACGTTCCAAGTACTAATTTTAATTTCTATAGTCCTGCGTACTTTTTTATGTTATGATTTTCTTTTCGCTTTTCAATCTATATTGAAGTCTAGAATTAGAAAATTTAAATTAGTTGACTTGATAAATTTGTGGATATTAATATACTACCAAAACTGCCATCTATGGATGTCAGTAAAACTTTGAGCCATGTACACGTCTCAAGTTAAGACAGAATAGATAATTTGATTAACAATTAAAGTACCTAATCAAGTTTAAATCACCAAAATTTTTGAAATCACGTAAAATACCATGTCGTATATTAAATTTATCCACCTTTTTTTATTATCAATTGATACTTACAAAGAAACATTTTTCCAAATAATTCTCAATTTATTGACAGAAATTTATTCAGATAAAATTTTTATATATACATAGTTATATTCGAACTAACTTTAAGCTGATTTAAAAAATAATTTGGCAAGAAAAAAATTTATAAGACTTTGCTCAATTTTTGGTATAAGGCTAGACGTAGAAAATAATTTAACTACTTGGGAAGTACTACTCTATCATGATCTCTCGGGTTTTAAAGACCTTGCACTGTATACGATTGTTTCCAATTACACTGATTAAAGTATAGGTAACTCAAGAACCTGGTCCAACAAAATTCCTACCTAAAGTATTTTACTAAACATAACATCACAATCCAACAAATATCTAAAAATATAGATTTTTTGATCAAACTGATTATTCAGTGTATCCCGTGAAATTAGCACCATATAAAAACTATTGATTTTAGAAAAAAAAATTATTCTTTGTGAAAACTCTGCATGGTCTAAAACATAAATGCAATTACCTAACATAAAATGTTATAGCTAGTAACTTTTTTCTTAAAATTATTAATAAAACAGTTTTAGGATTTAGAACATGTAGAAATGAAGAATAACTTAACTAAAATCAATAACAAAAAAGTGGACACCAACTTACGGACAGGGGGGGCACACTGTGGGCAATTTAAGAATATGAATCCAAGTCCAACACAAAATCATAATCAGGATACTTGACTCGAAGATTGAATTAACGCAGGTTTAGCATTTTTTCCTCTATTACCCTCATTTCTTTGACATTTTTACAATTTCTTTCAGGACTATTATTTTTTCACTTTCATCATTACAATTACTTTCTTTTTAAGTCTCGCACCCCAGTACTTGACGTGTTTCTTTCTTTGATGGTCTTTTAAATGACTCTTCAACCGAGTGTTCAACTGGTTGATTCTTAAAAATCTCACTTTGATTTGGGGACTCTTTCTATGACTATTCTCGAATTTCTTCATTATTTGCTATTTCTGCAATTTTAGAATTTCAGTGGATATAACCAAATTTAAAGAACCACGTAATTCATACCTATTCCTATTTCATGCACATGGAATATGCTGTTGATTACCACCCAACCTGTAACATCTAGTAATCGTTCTTCAGTATCTGCTAAAGGTTTAATAGGATACCCTATTTCCTGTTTCTTTTGTGATAATTCTATTCTTTGTTGCGTTTGCTTCAACTTGACACTTCCAGTCAGTGAATGTCTGAAATTGGTAAAAATTATAACAAAAAACATATGTAATTACTGCTTTTATGGATAATACTAATAAAAAAAGAAAATCAAGTATTATACGTCCCATTTCCATTCTGCTGAATCCTTAATAGGACCACCTAAACTATTTAATTTGTCTGAAAGCTGTTTCCCTATGTTCTTAATAATACCAGGGCTCATAGCATCAAATTTGTTATTCCTAAACGGTTCATCTTTGTCTTCAATTCATCCAAATACATTATACATTGTGCCTATATTGTCTTGGTGTTTAAACTTTGTCTTTATCCATAATAAAAGTTAAGGGAGTAAGTGAATAAAAATCTTATTCAACAAAACCTCTATAAACAAATGAATAGGTAATATTTTCCTAACTTAACACAACAGCACAATATGTCAAAAAATATACCAACCTTTATAAAATTGTAAAAACATTATCGTTATGTTTTGTCTTTAGATTTTAACGGAACGATATTATTACAGAATCTACTCTGAAAAATTATCCTTAACATAATAATCATTACCATAACAGTGTTTTAAATGAAACTCACGGTTTCTAGATAATTCCACAATATAATAAAAATCGTTTAAAAATCTAAAAAATTGACAATTGTTCCGATAAATCAATATCATGACGATGATATTGATTTATCGAAACAATTGTCAATCTTTTAGATTTTTCAACAATTTTTATTATATTGTGGAATTAACTAGAAACCAAGAGTTTCATTTAAAACACTAATATGAGTAAATTCTACCAAGTAAGGATCGATACAGTTAATTTCATTACCATAACAAGTTACAGAATAGACTTCTTTTGCTGTTGGATCGAATACACCCTTCATGAAAATGTTCCAAATGAGTGAATTATTATTATTCGTGTGCCTCTTCAATTTGGGTTTGTAGAATTCATTTTTATAGAAGAAATTGATAAACATATTTTAAAAGCTTGTTTATATTTATATTTGACATAACAAAATGACAACTGACATTTGTATTGTAACGTCGACTGAGGCTGTTGTGAGGGACGATACAATTCGATTATTTTAGGAACGGTGCTCAAGAATATCATTTTTAGTAACTATTCGCAAATAAAGAATTCACAGCCTTGCGTATGCATGACATTGGGAACGACGTCAAGAATAACGAGATACAGGGCATCAGGGCGGATGAAATTTAATTATCGACCACCACACCTGCAATAAATGAATCACCGGTGGCGACATTGATTTTTCTAGCGAAATATAGGAACCACACATGACCAACGTACAACTTTAGAAATATTTTTACAAAAAACTTTTATTTTTTAGAACTGAACATATTTTTAATAAATACATGGAAAATTATCATTGATGCTCCAAATGGAAGATCATATATGAATTATATGGCAAACGTATGCATACTTTGCCTGTAGATAATATACTTTTTGATTAATTGAAAAAAAAAGAATCGCGGGGAGATTAAAAAGAGGAAATTTTCGGTAAAAGAGTGTCTGTCGTCTACCGCAAAAATATTTAAAAGAGGGCGGAGTCGAGACGTGACGAGCAGTCACTCTTGATAATAACAGAAAATTTTGCTACTATTACAACACTTTACCTTCGATCCCTGAAGACGATGACTTGGTTACCGGAACGCGCTTAACGCAATGTAATTGTAATTTTTTGGTAATAATTAGTATGTTCAGTATAAATATCAGGAAATTCCAACTCAGATATTAATATGGCTTTACATTAAACTATATTATTATTAATATATCGAATAATATGTTCGATACACATTTAATTTTGACGCATATTGGTTTCAGGCGGGAGTATTGGATCCCAACCGTATTTTTGGAGTAACGACTTTGGATACCGTTCGTTCCAATTCCTTTATAGCCCAAGCTAAAGGACTTAATCCGTATGACGTTAAAGTGCCAGTGATTGGTGGACATTCCGGTATCACCATCATCCCACTAATATCCAGAACTACACCTAAAGTAACTTTCAACGAAGACGAAATTACAAAATTAACCGTGAGGATCCAAGAAGCAGGAACAGAGGTAATGTATATATATGGAGTAGCCCATCGAGAACTTGACGTAGGAGTTATGGGTAACAATATGAGTGTAGTGGTTACTTAGTAAGTGCCCCTCGTATAGACTTCTTTAACCAAAAAACCATTTATCTTGGAGAAGTCTCGTAACCATTATTTAAGGGTTGAATAAATAACATCATTTGAAAACTCACTGGGATAAATAAATTTAGAATTATTAACAGTAATTATAACTACACGATACATACATTTATACCATTCAAAATAATAACAATGAATCACCTCGAAAGTTATCGATAATTTGCATTTATACGAAGCATACAATCTCACGAGTCAGTTACCCGTAGTTATGACCTTCCGTATATGTGAATGCGATATTTACATTTAATAGAAACGTGCTTTCCGTATGTGCGCCTGACCTTAATCAGATCGATGCCCGCTATTAACCCTTAAGTAGTATCATCGCATTTTTGTTACAGTACTACTATAAGTGGGTCTGAAAGACCCATAATTTTTTTACCAAAAAAAAAATATGTTTCACTGTCAAAATTGTCTTTATTTTCTTAAGTGGTTAACATAATCATATATAATGGTAAGAAATAATTATTTTTAACTATTTACAATTTGAGCAAATTTGAATGTAACATTGCAGACATATGGCTATTTTACATACTGAACAGACATAATTGGTTTTTCTGTCTTTTTTTGGGGGACACATTCCCCATCGCTTTCTTTTCTTTTGCACTTCATTTTGTAGAGGTTCTGCCTGATTAGTGACTTTGATTGCAAGGATTTCTGCCGCAAGATTTCAAATCTGCCGACGAACGTTATTGTTGTAGATTCTTAGCTTCATTTGTGGTGAATGTAGCCCGCTTCCCAATAAACCACGGGACACTTCTTTTCCATTTTTGGCAAATTGATAAATTATTCTGCTATTGATACCAGCTATATTTAAAACAGCAAAAAACAAGGTCATTGGCCATCTACGAGTACTTCTGATCCAAAGAGTCGACACCAGATTTTGTGGAGTTATAAAACAAATTAATGTCGGGTTCCTTTGTATCATTTATATCAACTTTATTATCATGGTGCATACTGGAGATCAAAATAACACTCTTTGCCTTTTTAGGAACATGCGATACAATTGTGATATCAGAAGTAAATCCAAAAATGGACGAATCCACAGGTCTTTGTCTACTGGGTAAAAATTCTGGTTGAATTTGCCTCTTATTCTTTTTGACTGTTCCTACATATGTGAGACCTTTCTTCTTTAGTTCACGAACAAGTTCAATGGATGTATACCAATTGTCACCTGTGACATTCTGATTAGAGTGATAAATCGGTTCTGTCATACGCAATACAACATCCGTCGGTTGTAAGAAATTTGATTTTTTCTGTTGAGTCTCATTTTTTCCCGTATAAACTCCTGCGTTACACATTTAAAATGTTTTTGAGTCTGCTAGAATTTGAATTTTTATGCCATACTTGACAGGTTTGTTGGGTATGCACATGCGAAAACTACATCTTCCCCTGAACGGTACCAACATTTCGTCGATAGTTAAAAATAGTCCAGGTGAGTAATTGTCTTCACAATTTTTGACAAAGGTATTAAACAACTTTGAAATAGGTGCCAGCTTATTCTTATTAATTTTGAATCGTTAATGAACAAGTACACTAGGATGTTGAAGTGGAGAGTAAAATAATCAGTTTTGCCGATGATACTGCTGTTATATACAGCAGTGTCACTTGGGAACGCTTAAAAATAAAAATAGAGTCAGATTTTCCAAAAATTATCGATTGGTTCAGACATAAAAAGCTAACAATAAATTTTGACAAAACTTATTTTATGTCATTCAGTAGTTATAAAAATTCCTTGCCTTCTTACACTGAAATTGAAATTGAAAGTTCACAAAATATTAATATAAAATCCACCCATGACATAAAATACCTAGGTATAAGAATCGATTCTCACTTAAAATGGGATGCACATGACATTGCGAGGTGTTTACGATTACTACTTTCAAAGTTTAAATATCTTAAATCAATTCTAGACATTAGCCAACTAAAAATAATTTATTACTCACTCGTAGAGTCAAGATTGAGTTACGGGATTCTTGGATGGGGTGGTATTTTACAAACACATTTAAAAACTATAGAAGTACTTCTAAAGAAAATTTTAAAAATTATATATAATAAAAATGGACTATAATTCTAACTTACTATTTTTGGAAAGTAGGGTCATGGATATCAGACACTTATATGTTTACTCTATTACATTGAACAACTATAAAAATAAGAAAATCTTACGAAATATTGAACACAACTACTCTACTAGGTTAAAAAATAAAAATTATGCAACTATCACTATAAGTAGGAAAACAATTGGACAAAGGAATATTCTATATCTATCTGCCAAGATCTTCAATTATTTGCCCAATATGTATAAAATTTATATAACAATTATAAATTCCTTGAACATGATTAAAGGATTTCTTAAAAAATTTGTCTTGAATTCAAACAGGCCAGAGCTTCTTGCTATTATAGACCAAAAAAATGATTAATAAAATAATCATTGATAATTAGGGAAACCATAAAACTTACCTCTCCACAAGTCACACGTTTCACCCTTTTTTATTGATATTTGATTATTGTATTGCTTCCCTCCTTTAATCTGTGATGCATTTTCGCAGGACTGTATAGGTCTATTTTCATGTTTGTATAAAAGAAATTGCTTGTGCACGACCATATCGGTTTTAACGAGCTGCAATACAGTCACTGTTTGATATGTTGGGTCATACTATCTCTAAGCCTACATATACTCTTACAATCTTGGGAATTTGAAAAGTGATTTTTTAAGAATTATGTTATGAAATTTTACGAAGAAAATATTGTTGTTAACATGTTATTATATAGTAGGGTGCTCTTTTTATGGTATTACAGGTGATTTTTGGTGTGATATCTGCGAAAATATTTTTTTTGCCGTGCCTTTCAGTTCGCACTGGGGAAAAATTTATTTTTGCAATTTTATTTTGTTTATTGTGATCTTGTTGCTGGTTGTTTTGTTTGTGAAGTGGTAGGTTTTTCTTCTGTATTATACCGTAAGTGATTTTGATATGATATCTATATATCTTCTGGTGATCTCTGCTAATACCAGAAGAAACTTTATTTTTACGGTTTTATTCATCGAAATCTATGTTATTTTTTATACTTAGAACCCACGCACAGGTTCATCCTTCTGTGGGAATTCTATATTTATTTATCTACATTTATTGATTGTTAAAAATCATTGTATAATTTAAATTGAATGGTAAATAAATATTATTATTATTATCTGTTTGCCGTCTCTCAGCTCTTGTTGTAAAATCATCAAACCTCAAACATGACATAATAAAGGAGAACCTAGCCAGTGTCATTGTGCATCTAAAAAGATCACGACCTGTTTCATCAGTCGCCCACATAGATCTTATATCCTCATGACCGGACGTGAAGATTCCTTGCATATATAAGAGGCCAATAAAAGCTTCAATTTCAACTGTATCCACTGGGTTTATAAATGCAGGACCAAACGTTTGTGGTGAATTTTTGCGCCGCTTAAATTTACCGTATTTAACTTTCATCGTCTCAATTCTCTGATTAGTGTGTATAACAATTTCTTCCATCATTTCATCTGTGAAAAGGACCTCCCAAGAATCTAAGGCACTAGTAGGACGAATTAACCTTGCTGGACCTTTCAGACCAGGCAAAACCGTCACAATATTTTCCTTTGTACTTTTAGTTCCCGATGGTGGGTTTTTTGACCATTTCATTTTGTCTTTGCCTTAGTAGTAATTTGAAGAATGTTCTATGTTTTCCGTTGAGACAATAGATTCTGATACTATTTCCACGGCTTCTTTTTCTATTTGGTCTAATTCATCTTCGGATCGACGCCATTCGATATCACTAGTCGAATCATGATCACTGAAAATCTCATGATCACTTTCTTCATGATCACTTTCATGTTCCCTCTTAATTAGTTCAATTCCTCCTTCTGCTTCATTGCTAGCTACTGAAAAATGTTCTGTTGAATTACTTGAGCTCTCAGTATCTTCTAAATCATTTGTCCAAAAGTCTTCAGATTGAAATAGCGCATCTATTTGCTCCTCGGATAATTTCGTTCCATACCTCGCCATTTTAACTGAAACGAAATTAAACTTTTACTATAAATCTACGCTTTAGCGTTAATACCAAAAGCTTGCAAAAATATATGAATTTACTTACGCACGGCAAAAAACAACAGCACTATATCACCAGCATCTAAAGGTAGACTAACTGTTTTGCACATTCACGGGACCAAGGAGCTAAACAACGCTACAGTGAGAAGAGGTGGGGTTACCGGCTATGCCATGAGTCTCTCTGACCGGGCTTATAGTAGTTAAGGGTTAACATTGAAACTATTATTCACACAATGTAATGTCTTTTCCCTATGATAATGTCTTTTTTTACGATACCGTCTTTTCGGGATGATCATTTGGGGATTCCGAAAATGTTTTATCCTTCTCAAGATAATTATATAGTTTACAAACTTCTTCAGGTTAAGATTTTGCAATCTTCGGCCGAAATACGGTAACCAATATTTTTAAATCGTTAATTCCAATTAAACTGTTTCATATAAATCGAAGATGTCCTTTCAGTTATTATTATTATTATTATTATTAGGGCTGAGTGGTTCAAAATTAATATATTATATTTCTGGTGTAAAACAAATCATGAAAACTGGAATAATTGTTATCTCTTGATATGGAAGCGACATATATTTTTTTTTAAATTGTAGACTATCTAACTAATATCCCATTCAAACTGAATATCCGAATCGAAAATATAGTTTTCTATCAACTGAGTCATCCACCCCATAGTATTTCCATCATCAAATATTCAGTTAAATCATATCGTTGGCCTAATTTGCAAACCTCGTTACTCACTTGACCCACTTTTTACAGGAGAGACAAAAAACTAATTTATTTTGTAACTAAGAGATATATAATCAATATTTAAATTGTCTCAAAATGTATTTAATAGCTATTAGACACTTAAATAATACCTTTTTATTCATTTTAAAGCTTAAGTATAATGAATAATTGATGGACTTACGAGTTATGCAAGTCAGAGATACGTGGTTTGGAAAACAACATTTTGGAGTTAAGTGGTCTTATTCAATATACTCTACCATTTCAAACTTAGATTTACTAATGGTTTAACTTAAAGGAACTAAATAAAATTGAATTGGCGTAATATAAAAAGTTTTATTAAAACATAAACCTAAGGCTATAATTCACTTAGACCACCTTGATTCACCTATAATTCACTTAGGCTTAATTAACCTTAGACTCATTGCTCTTATAAGAAAACTTCTAAGAACTTTTAAGGAACTTCAAGAAAACTTCTATTTAAGTTGTTCATTTCTCTTCTTTAAGAAAACTTTAGATTATCATAAAATTAATGATAGTCTTCCGGAACTGTGGTTTTCAGTTCTTGGAGGTGCTTTCCACCATCAATCATTAACTGTGTACTGTAGAGATTCCGGAACACTGCTTATCGGATGGCTCCTGTGGAAGATGGCGCTTGGCTTATGGGCTCTTGAACGTCATTCTCGGTTGTTCTGGATTTTCGGCTTGATTTTCATACTGCTGAACCTGGATCATTACGATTTGAACCAACTCTGGGCAATTCTTCATATTCATCACTGTAATTTAACTTATAGTAAATTTTTCCATCAGCAGTGTATTTAAGGCAACGGATGTCGGTCACTGTGGGGTCACCCTTTTTTGATCCCGGTCTGATGGACTTTGTAGAGTGTCTGAAAAAGGTATGCTCTAGATACTTAACTATGTAGGGTTTTTTCCTGGCATTTTTGCACACCTCCACATAATCAGCGGGTACATTAATCTCTCTGTTTCTCATGTAGCGCTCAATTGTTGCGTGCATGGAGTCGCACTCCATTTGAGTGTGGCCCTTTTCAAGATACTTGCTCTCAATTGTTATGTTGTTCTTAACAGCTAAATGCAAAAGTGCATTGCTCATCACAGCATTCCTGTTTTGGTAATTGCATCCATCGCTATAGATTGTGATTTCATTTGAATTGTTCCGAAGAGGTAGTTGTGATTGAATAAAATCACTCATAATACTTGCAAACTCATTGGCTGTTAATTCACCTTCAGTTTCATTCCATAAATAGCAATATCCATCATGTGTTTTCAAATCATACATACAAAGATTGTGTACAGAGAGTTTCCTTTTATAATAAATTGCAGATGTGTTTGACTTCGGGCATGTCAGCAGAGATTGTAAATCGACAGTATAAACATGTTTTTCATTTTTTTTATCATTTTCTTTTGGTTTATATGATCATTATAATTTTCTTCCATAATGTGTTTCAGTTTACATTCTCTGCAACAATCGCATTGGTCTTTTTTTGGCCTATATAAGGACAAATTGAGGTCTTCGAACGTTTTGTAAAAGGTGCATGAAAACAATGGTACAGAATTTTTTTCCTTACAATAATTGTCGCAATAGAACTGGTACAACTGAGATTTTCCAATTAGACTCTAAATAGAGTTTTTTTGAAGAGGCTCGGCAATAGTGAGATTCTACATTTGGAAGTGATACAAGAAACTCCTTTAACAAGTTCCGTCTGTTATTCAGATCTTTTTGCCTCGAGCACTTTTTTGACCGTCTATTCTCGTTGGTCGCTTCTTCAGACATCTCATTTTCTTCGTTTTCTATATCCACTATTCAGTGATTTACCATCCATTCACCTATCCCCAATGTAGATATCAATGTTTTCTTACATACTCCGATTTTGGACATTTTTAATGGTAAATAAAACTTGAACGAATATTTTCCGCGAGATTTGCTTTCATGTTTGCGGTCATGTGTTCTTTGAGTGAGGTTTACATCTGTCATGCGTTTTATGTACATTTTTCTCTCTTTCCAGGTTAAATTCCAGAAGTCAGTGAACATTTGTTGCTGTCTGTTTCTTTCAGTGTCTTACATTGAAATGTTTTTCCACTGCACTTACAGTGCCCCAATTTTTCTTTCAGGTCTGTTAACGAAACCTGTAACCTTACCATTCACAACTTTTCTTCCTTTATACTGTTCACCCTGTTCACGTGAAATTTTAGCTTTTTTGCTTTCTCATTCTTCTCCATCAACTTGGTGTCTTTTTTTCCTTTTGCGTTTCAAAATATTTTCATTGGTGCCATCATTTGTTTTTTCTTGAAGTTCATTCTCATGTAACGAAGTATTGTTTAAAATCTCTTCTTGCAGTTTTCCTTCATGACTGTTCTGTAGTTTTGGTTCTGTTTTCTTCGTCAGTCCTTCCGGTTTACATTCTTCAACTTAACTCTTAACTCGAAACATCTTCTTCAGTTTCCACATATTTTTCAATATTATTCTGTAATGTTGTTATATTCTTTATCTGTTCTTCTGGTCCATCATTTTGAACTTCATTGTTAAAAAGTAAATCTTGCCTCCAAGTACCGATCTCGTTTTCGATCACTACATCCACTTCAATAGTATTTTTATGTAACTTCGGTTCTCCCTCAGCTTTTGTCTGCTAAACTTCCTGGTTATCATTTCGATTTTGATCACCATGTTATATTATTTGGCTTATATCAAGATTATCTAAGTTTTGGATTGCATTGAACACTTCATTTTCCGAGAAATTTAACAATAATTCATTGGATGGAATAGTGGAGCTCAAGTCCTCACAAACTCCATGTTCGTCGACAAAGAATGTCCCTGTCTCAATAGGTTTATTTGTTCCACTATCTGGTTCAGCTTGTGGTATTTTTGCTTGGATTTTCTTTTCTTCATAATATAATTTTGTATTCTCCACTAACTTCAAAATTCTTTTTGTTCCTGACGACATAGTGACCTCAAATGTAAAAAAGGTATTAGTGGCCAGCAAAAAATGTATCACTGACCACCTAACTCCTGGGATACCTATAATTTGTTTGATTTTTAAGTACAAACCACGTATATCCGTTGAACACAAACATCGTGACTCCAAAAATAGTAGATCTACGAAACAAGTAACTCCAAAACTATAGAGTAAGGAGAATGTGAATAATAGCTTTATATTAAAATTGTACCCTTAATATATAAGGTACTCAATGGTTTTAACTACTGTCATTAATTTGATTAATTACCTTTTAAACTGTTAAAGTAATGTAATATAAAAATAAAACCACACAACTTCAACTTTTAATGTAACCTATCCTAAAAGTCAGTTGTCAACAAAACAAGTAACTCCAGACCTATTTTAAATTACGTTGTTCGTGTTCAATTTGATAATTATTACAGTTACTAACATTATAATAGAATTAGTGTATTACTTACTTTTCAATGAATATGCTGCATATAACAGTAGGCAGTTAAAACCCCATCTTGCTGTTATGAAAATGTAACCTCTGCACAAGTACATGCTAACTCATTGATACAGGCTGCCACAACTAGGAGTTACCAGGTTTGCAAAAAGGAAATACACTCTAAAATTATACGTGGTTTGTTTTTCCCATTTTCCTCCCCTTTACAATTTTTTTGGAGTTACAAGGGTTTAAAAGGTTGTGTAGGAGCCTTAAAGCTATTGAAAGGAATTAAAACCTGATATATTGATTTTTTCGAGTTACGAGGTTTGCAAATTAGGCCGACGATAAATCATACATCACTTATGAAAACTACTTTTAGGTAGTGAAAGCCAAAGCTGGAGCTGGTTCCGCTACACTTTCTATGGCTTATTCTGGTGTGAGATTTGCAAATTCTCTCCTTAGAGGTCTCTCTGGAGAGGAAAACGTTGTAGAACCAGCATACGTTATGTCTCAAGTTACATCTGCTCCATATTTCGCAACTCCTTTGCTCCTTGGTAAGAGAAATTCAATTCAATATTTTTTTTCATTTTTCAGAATAAACACAACATTCCATGATTATCTAATAAACATTCGAAATATACGCCAATCTGATTTTAACAAGCTTTATGGGGAATAATACGGGTTAAAATGAATTCGATATGTGTATATTGACTAAAGAACCTAATATATCCAATAATTACCAACAGATGTTAATTCTTGACTGGATTTTCTTATTTTAGGTATCATTAGTACCTCTGCTGTTTTCCATAGGATGGGAACATATCTGAGACTAAAAGATGCATTATCCAAGGTAATAAGCTTCACTATAGCTTTCCTGGGCAAATCATCACTAATCAACTCAAAGCTGGGAGCTTTTTTGTGTTGATGTTATTTTTTATTAATTTATGAACTCCTTTTGTTGTAGCCAATAATATGTTCTCAGATTCAGTGGCTTCCTGTTAATCGTCTACTTGAGTTTATTCACCATTTTGATGAGAGATGTTTTCAAAATAGTTAGCGAAAGCGTTCACTTTCTGTTTGGTATTCCTTGCCCATGTACCGTGATCTTGTTGCATAGGAGGTATATGTTCGAAATGATTTATTTTTCTTTTTGACTACCTTCCATAGGAAGTAATCAGTGCATTGATCATAAGTTAGCTCACTTAGATATTTTTTGATTTACTCATTTTTTATTTTTGTGATTTCTCTTTTTAGCTGTCGTTTGAGCCTAGATAACATATTTTTCTTTTTGCTATTCGTGTCCTTTGCCAAACCCTAGCCCCCCCTTCTCATTTCAATCAAGTCTCTAATTTCTTTTGGGTGATTGTATTCCAATGTTTATCTTTGTATTATGGGTGAGTTGTTCCAGGCTGCCTATTAAATATTAGTCATAAAAAGCTCAGTTTCTAGTTCCAATTGGTCTATCGTTTGGATGGAACCATTCAGCTCAATTACTTCAGTTTCAAAAATTCTCCGGTCCGTGAATTTGTTCGTCAGTGTAGGTTTAATTTCAGTGGTAGATTAGATTAGATTTTAACGGGGTCACAGTGCACTGAAACCAAGGGTTTATTGTGCCCGCCTTATCAGAGCTGTTCTCGCTACTGCTACAGCTCGCCTTCCAGTTCCAAGGTTCTAATGAAATCTAGTATCTGAGACGGATTTAACGAGGTTAGGTCCTCACTCTTACAAGTTTCTTGTCCGAAGTATTTCTTGCGTTGGCTTGCAATGGCGAGGCATTCCAGAACTAGGTGATCAGGAGTTTCATCCTCCTCCCCACAGAATCTACACTCGTCAATCTCTGCTGGACCTATTCTCATTGAGTGCTTCCTAAGGCGGTAGTGTCCTGTGAGAAAGCCCGTGAGGAGATGTAACTTATCTTTACTGAGGTCCAAATATTTTTTGGATCTAGCAGTGTCAAAGATCCCCAGGAACTTTTTGGAATGTTCCAACCCGGGAAGGCACCGCCAGAGTGATTCTCTTTCGGTTTCCTCTTCCCTCCAAAACTCTTTCTGGTAGGAGCCTTTTGCTACACCACAGAAAGCCTCCGGGCCAATGAAGGGCATTTGTGCTCCTTTCCTGGCAAGTGTATTGGCCTCTTCATTTCCCTTGATTCCCGAGTGGCCAGGAACCCAGACTAAAGAGACCCTGTTATTCTTGCCTAATTCATCAAGTTTTCTTCGGTACTTCCATGCCAACTTTGAGTCAATTACATGGGAGCTCAATGCTTTGATAGATGCTTGATTATCAGAATGGATCGATATGTCACATTTCTAGTTGTTTCTTTCTAGGTTCATTTCCACGCATCTTTCGATCGCAAGTATTTCTGCCTGAAAGACGATTGAGAAGGATCCTAACGCTAATGAGTATCTGGTGCCAGGCCCAAATACTCCAACGCCTGCTCCAGTGTGGTTTTTGAACCATCTGTATACCATCTAATGGTGTTTTCTTTGAGAGTTTGGATGGTGTATTCCCTCTCCCAGTCTCTCCTCGTATTTAGCATCGAGGTGAAATTCTTCTCGATGCTCACTTTTCTGATCATTTCGTCACTGGGAAGATTCGCTAATGAGATGTATCTTGTCACAGAGGACCATGCTCGCTGATTTAAAATACTCTCAATGCCTGAACCTTCCTTAGATATTCTGAGAATTGCCTCTTGGGCAGATCTTCCTATCACCAGATGTAGAGATGTGAGACCTGTAATGTTCTCAAGTGCCCCATTTGGATACGTTCTCACAGCTCCAGTCATGCACACACAGACAAGCCTTTGAACTTTGTCGAGGGTCTTCCTCGTCCTGTACTGACTTGCTTTTGTGTGCCAAACTATTGCCCCATACGTAATTGCTGGTCTCACAATCATGGCGTACATCCATCGCAGTATTTTTGGGTTACAGCCCCACTTCTTACCAACTCGATTTCTGCACGCCATCTTATTGCTCTACCAGCGGTTATTCCAACATGCTTATTCCACAGAAGCCTACTGTTTGGGGTTATCCCTAGATATTCAACCTCTGATTTCTATTCTATGATTTCCCCGTTTAAGGATATGGGTTCCATGGCTGGAAGTGTTCTTTTCCGGGTAAATGGAATTACTATGGTCTTGCATGGGTTAGTGTTTAGCCCCACTGACAAGCACCATTGCTCAATGATTCTGAGGTCCTTTTGTAATAAATCACACAAGGTGCTCTCGAACTTGCCTCTGACTATTAAAGCAGTGTCATCGGCGTTGCCCATACATTCGAAGCCAAGCTCCGTTAGCCTGTAGAGCAACGCATCTACTACGAGGCTCCATAGAAGGGGAGATATCACTCCCCCTTAGGTGTCCCCCCGAGTGGCTTTAACTGAGGTGGTTTGATTCCCCACCTGTGTCCCAGCTATCCTCGGCATGCTGACATTCATGAAATGGTATATTCTCCACATTCTCTGTTCTTATGCTGTTATCCACTACTTTCTTCATCGATTTGAGTGGAAACGATGTTAGACAGATGGGTCTAAAAGATTGGGGATCAGTCCCATATTTTTTCCCTATTTTTGGTATGAAGGTTACCCTTGCCCTCCTCCATTTTCTAGGTATTAGACCCACTGCTAGACTGCTTCTTGTAATCTACAGCAGGTGAGAAAGAATCTGCTCTATCCCTTGCTGTAGGAGTGCTGGAAATATTCCATTCACTCCTGGTGATTTATATGGTTGAAAGGTACTTATTACCCATTCCAACCATTGTCTGGTAAATATTTTCTTAGGAATGTTTCAATGTTCCTTGCGGGATTTTTTGGTGTAGTTCATTGCTATTTCGGTGCTTGTTGCGGGTTCACTACCTGGGAAGTGGATTCTAAGAAGAAGAATCGATCGTTCCTCTTCACCTTCCGTGTATGATCCGTCTGGCTTTCTTAGCGACATTGTGGGGTTAGTTCCCCCATTTGTCATGACCTTTTGTAGTCTGGCCGCTGTGTGAGTGGGAGTGATATTTCGAAAAAGGCTTGAAAATGAAGCCTTTTGGCCTTCCTAATCTCTTTATTGTACTGTCACGTTTGACTCTATTAAAGACCCGACGGACCTATTTTCTGAGGTTTGACAGGTTCTCATTCCACCAAGGAGCATCCTCTTCTGAACGAGCTTTTGAGAGTAGGCAACTGGAATGAAAAGCTTCCATTATTGCCTCATTGATCTGATCGACTCTTTGTTCCAGGTCGTAGTGCAAGTGATTTACCCCATTCACTTCGACGTGTTCCAAATTATCCTTCAGATTGGTCTTGTAAAGAGACTAATCAGTATTTCTAGTATTTCGGATTGTAGGAATCGAGGTGGTATTTTCCTCTATCCTATATTCGATGATCCTATGGTCGGAAAGTGATGGCTAGCTCATCACCCTCCAATCTTTTACATTTTTCCTAGCAGCAACATTAACAATTGTTACGTCCAGGACCTCTTCTCTCGCTCTCGTGACAAAAGTGGAGGCTATCCCCACGTTTAAGGTCTCAATATTATTTGCTAAGAGACATTCTTATGAACACTCACCTTTTGCGTTGTTATTAGTGCTTCCCCACACGGTATTGTGTGCGTTGGCATCACAACCAATTATAATTGGCAGCCATCGCAGTGTCTCACTAGCTCTTGTACCTCTACTGGCGGTATCATCGGCTCGTCTCCAGTGAAGAAGGCAGAGGCAATGACGATGTCTCGGTTGATACCCCCAATGTTGAGGTGAACCATGATTGGAACAAGGTCCCGTGACACCTATTCTGAAACACAAATATATTTTATGGTATTTCTTATGATTACACAGGCACGCGGAGATACTTTCCTTTGATCATAAATCAATTTGGAATCCTCACATGCTAAACCTTTGATTTGGCCTCCTTTGTTGATCCATGGTTCTTGGATCAGTACAATATCCAGTTGTAGTCTAGCGAACAACCTTGCAATCACGGCTGATGCTCCCTTCGCATGATGCAGGTTAATCTGAGGTACATTCGTGAACGTGAAGGTAAATTATTATGGATGAGGGAGGCCGAGTTACTTAGCCTCTATTCGTCCCCTTCTTTTCTTTCTCCCTGACCCTCCTCGACCACCATGGCAGTATCTCCCTCGGTAATCGAGCAGTCAGACTCTCCACCCCCAGGCTGCTCTGCATAGCTTCCTGGGATGTAGAGGCAGTCTCCGCATTCCCAGTCATCCCAGCAGAGCCGGAGGAGATCTCGGGCTGACCCAAGGTCAAGCTTTCGCCTTGTTCCCCCCTTCCAGAGGTTCCGGATGTGCAGGGTATCTCCATGTCCTTTGGATCCTCCGCGAGATTCTTCTTTTCTCCCAGCCTCGAGACAGGGATACGCCCAAAACGGAAGTTTAGCGCGTAACCTCCTGCCTTCAGAGCCTCCCCAGATTGATGATCGATCCCAATCATGATGATAGCTCCCTGTGCCTCTTCTTTAGAGTTTAGGATCTTTCAAGCCCCAGTACTGAGGAAGGAGTTCTGAACCTCGACAAGTTGAAGGATCTTCTCCAGTTCCATGTCTTGGCTTCTTCGGAAGAACACCGTTATCGTGACCGGCTTTGGGATGTCGTCTCCACTCCGAGTCACCAATTCGGGTCCTTCCCAAGAGTTTAATTTTTGCGCTGACCTCATAAGCCAGTCTGCCGATTCTTGTGACCCACAGTCCACCAGTAACATTCCACAACGGAAATGGATACCTGAGTAGTGGATTCCCTTCTCTTTAACCTGGCACAGCTCTTCCACCAGAGTGTCTTCCAGTGTGGAGAGCTGCTCCGCTTTCAGGATGACCTCAGGATAATCTTTGGGCATTATTCTCACCCTAAAAGCTTTCTCTGTTTTGACAGCTGATCCGTAACCAGTGGCTTGCTCGGTTACCGATGCAGCTGTTTTTGATTTCTTGCTTAGAGGCCGTAGCGGAGGAGTAATATGCTCCGGGCCTCTCTCAAGCTTTGTCTTCCCCGTTGGTGATTCCTTCGGGGGGGTTGGGCGCTAAATTACCTGCTTCCTGGCCTCTTCAGGGGATATTGCCTGATTGAGGAGTTGCAGGTATTTCCGCACCCCTGCTCCACTGAGGCCTTTTCTCAGTGGGTCGTCTATGGCGCCCGGTTCTCACGGTTTTGGGAGGTCGAACGGCATACGACCTTTGTGCCGTTCGGTCTTTTTCCCTCTGTGAGATGCCCAGATGAATAGGTGGAGGTTTTCTCCACTACGTTTCCGGTGAAAGTTTTACTTTTTCTTTCCATGAGTGATTCCACGAGAAGCTGGGGTCATTACGGACCACCGCTGCAGAGCCCCGCATGCAGAGGTAAGGGGTCCAATACAATGTAGTTTCCCCGGTGCTCAAAGGTCGAAACCAGTAAGGACTATTTTTCTATATAGCCACGCATTCTTGGGCCTGGTTTCCCACCAAGACTATGTGTTTTTAATGAGGTTGTCTCCTCTTGGTCCGGGCAGTAAAGCCAAGACCCCCCCCTCATCCCACTGGCCAGCGATACTTGACCCCAGACACCCAGGAGACATTGGTATAACAGGTGATTTCGAGGTACGCTTGAAATTCCACCCGGCATCGTAACCCTGTGTGCAATCCCTTAGCCACGATACTACAGCTGGGACAGGTAAAGTTGGTCCGCGGCAGGGTATTCGAGGGCTGCCAGTTGAGTTTTTAGACACAACGAGCCCCAGGTATATCCCCGCAAGCCTCCTCCTTATATAAATCATCTCAGAGGCCCTTCTCTTATCCGCCACCGGGAGACGCGCCGGGTTGGTACTTCACCCCTTCCACATCAATAAATACTCAGACGAACAGCGACGAACTACGTACATATCTACTGATGTGGACCCGGTGGTCAGTTTAGTGGTAACAATATGTTCACTTATAGTTAATAGAATTGTAGAGTGATTGGATATAAGTTCCTATACATCCTCTACTTTTATGAAATTTGTTGTCATATTATTGGATATGAAAACGTGCAAACAATCTGGAATTTTGTTCACATCATTTGGCCATTAAGTGAGTCTGCCACACATGTGTGTTCAATCACAACAATTCTTTACTTTTAGTTGTAGTGAGTCTTGAGCCCCAATATACTTTTTCCTACGCCATATCTTTAATGTACCTTGTATTTCATCGGTTTGCAGCGCTTAAAGTGGTTGTTTATGGTTAGAGTGAATAAAAAGTATAAAAGCGTCAAAAAAAGTGCCATGACGTTAACTTTATTTCACGCTTCCCATAAACTAACACAATGAATCTTGGCTGGGCATCGAGGATGGACTTTCATGAAACTTGGAATTCGTATAATTGTAATTTACCGAAGGAGCTTAATTGAAATATCCCAAATTTCTATTTGAATTTTATTTTTTTGTATAGGGCTGTAAAAAAAATAATGTATGCAACATGTGCATAAAGTGTCTTTTTTTCACTCATGGAATTTCGATTCGTGAAGAAAAGTACCACTTTATGCACTTGTTGCATAAATTACTATTTTTGCACTAAAGTCGGCACCCACTATATATTTATCACCCAGGCTTGGATTGAGAGAATTTTTTCACTGTTTATTAAATAATGTTGGCTAAACAAATAGATAAAAACTAGTTAATTTTGATGCAGTCACCTAGTGCTGGATACTGTTTGAGAAAACTTCGTTTGATAGTTTTATTTTCGTCTTGCGACTTACATTAACATTGAACGCCCTTTTCCGTATGTAATGTACAATAACCGAGAATTATTTCATCGATTTTTGTAGGAAAATGTGGTGTTGAAAAAAATTTAGGACTGGGAGAGCTCAACTGCTTTGAAAATAACCTGCTTGAGAAAGCATTACCAGAACTTGTGAAAAATATCGACGCAGGAATTAAATTCGCAAATACAGTGGAATGCAAAGAAGAGAAAATGAATTGATTGATTATCATACTATTAATAATTATATTATATAATAAATTTTAGACATAAATTTTCTATAAAAATTTCTCATTTCTCAATCTCGAATAAACTATATAATATTGCTCTTAAACTGTCAAATGAAAACACTAGTGCGTCCAGTTACATTCTTGCACAATGTAACGTAGCAAGAAATATGATACTTTTATTAAACCTATATGTTATAAAAAACAATATTTTGGTGGTAAGTTGTTTTGTTGCGCTCCAATGATAAAATCAAATTTTTAAAAACAAGCTTATCGTTTTCGAACTTTTAACTGGCGCAGTCAGTCGGACTTGGCCAAAATTGTATGGAAAGTGCCGAAATCTCGTACAGTTCTCCGTTTTAACGGTTAGTTAAGGCGAGCCTATGGCAATTCGAGTGCTCATAAGAACTCACCAGTGACCAGAGGAACAAGAATCGTCCAAAAGTATATAGCATAGTTTAACCAGGGTACCGGATCTACGTCGTCCACGACCCTATTGGCGAGGACAGAGGAACAAAACTCGTCCAAAGACCATAGTAAAGTTAGGAATATTCAACAAATGAAGAATACATTTCTGCTGTAAGTGTATCCATTTTATAATTAATTCCTATTATTTCATTTTTGTATAAGTGTTTTTGTGATTCTCATCGTGGAAGATATTATACATAGAATAAAAAAAATAAAATTGAACGAAATGGTTTAACCAAACTATCAATTAATTGAATACCAAGCTAATAATATTCCAAACTTTGATAGAAACACGAAACAACTTAACAGATTATTTAAAGCATGCCTAAATTTTTTAGTGAATCATCAAAATCGTGGTAATTCTAATGCTGCAATAAATATTTGTCTATTTGATACTATAATGGGAAAACTTATAAGTGGAGATGCTGACTTAATAGCTTGTAGAATAGAGTTAGATAATTAGGCAATGGTAAAAAATTTTGATTAAGTTGAACAAGTTACGACTTACGCCAGAGAGGAAGAGAACTTTCTTAGTTTTAAAAATCGAAGTTTTTCAAACAAACTCAAAACCAAGTGGTTATTTTCAGAATACACAAGGGTCCCAACCATCAGGGCGTTATCCGCTTAACGCTCAATCTTATTCATTCCCAAATTTTCATACTCAACCACAAAAGCCTAATTTCAGAAATTTTCAATATAATTAAAATTTTGGTAACCCGAGATAAAATTTTCAAAACTACTCTAGTCAAACACCTAACTTTCGAAATCCAAGACCTAATTTTGTATATGTAAACTCTCAACAATTCACTCCCAGATCTAAATGATCTGGGAGTGTTTAACCCTCGAACTCAACAAAACTTTCAAAATCGCTCAATACAGGCAAAAAATATCAATTTTATGAGACCAGAACCTCCTCTAATAATATGAGTGCTCGATTTTGATTTAATTACCAAATTCTCCATGATTTTTATTTCCAACTTCCCCTGTATAATACAATTCAGATATTCTCCTCAAATCATATAACTGAATATATCCTTCTTCTCAACATTCAATATTTCCATACATCAACAAAACATTCATCTTAACTTAACTACCACATAAGAAATACAGATAAATATCGTTTTCTGAAATTCCAATGAATATTTCAAAGTACCCGACACCTTATCGCTTCATAAAAAAACTCTGTTATCTGTATCTACGAAACCTTTTCAGGCCACAACAAAATCACCCTAACTGCAAATTTTCACTCGCTGTATCTAACCGTTACGTTTCAAGTTCTTTTATCTCATTGGCCAGATCCTAATATTTTGCTCCTTCCTCGCAACTACGTTAACCGACGTATAAATACGCCAACTACCTTACATTTGCCTCTTCATCATTTAACCGTCGTACATAATGGTACTCATGTTATAAGAGCACCCGGCGTTGGTCTCGGTAAATCACATGTGTAATTAATCTTTAATCATTCATTACTCCAGCAGGTTATGTGCTAAATAATCAAAGTGCAAAACGCGTATGATCAAGTGAGATTCTTAATTGTCTACGCAAAAGAAAACGTTATAACTTCCTACAATATAGTAACATTAAAGTGAAATAATTGTTTAACTTCTTCATCTATCATAATCGTACACCATAATGAATACAATATACGGTCCTTCGAGGAAAACATTTAACAATAAAGAACTATCCATTCCATCTATTAGCTCAAGTGAAAAAAAGGGTTGATTAGAACATGTTCATTTGAAGCCGGATTGAATCAGTGAATAGAAGATGGTCCAGATTTGCAGCCGGGTTGAATCGAGCAGGTGAATTATGTAACAGCTACTAAACCTAGAGGTCAGTGTCAACAGAAGCAACTAAGGTATTTATTACTATAGCAAGAACTCTTTATTTGATTATTGAACTTTTGAAATTTACATGAGACATTGTGATTTAAATAATTACACCTGAATATTGATTGATTATAATAACATCTTATATAACAAACATTTATTGAAGACAGGATCATTAATAATAATACATTTATACTATTTGAAAAAGTGATTCGATATTTTTTATGTAAGATACATTCATTGTACAGTGTCGCTTAAATAATTACATATTAATATTGTTATGGAACTATGATAACACTAGTCGGTATTGTTGTGTGAGAAAACCAGGTACAATTACAGTGTCATTTAAATTGCAACGAGCAGTAAAAAACTTGAAACAAAGGCACGGCTGATAGCAAATATAGAAACAAAAAATATATTACGCTGATACAAAAATAACCCTTGTTCAAACATAGCAAAGTCAAACATATAATCAATTCATCATTTTAAAAAATGGATTCATTAAAGACACAACGTGCTATTTCCAAAGCAGCAATTACTAGTATTCACAACTGGATCCATTTCGACAAGTCAGACAAGTATGCTTTCCAATTTCGAATAGCCAATTTAGAGAAATATTACTTTAAATACTCTGAGATTCAAGACCAAATTGAAACCGTAGCCGTAGATACTGAATTATAATTTGACGATAGAAGCCAGATTGATGAAAAATATTACTCATTACACTGCAAACTACAAAATGCTTTCGAAAAATTAAACTCTAAATTCAAACAAACTAATCAATTAACTGTACATCTTCAGAGTGAAACTCACCTTAGATTACCTTTCATAGAAATACCGATTTTCTCAGGAGATACCACTAAATACACTGCCTCTATAGATCTTTTTAATGCACTAATAGTAAACAACACCCGGCTTACATTCAGAACTGGAAAATTCTACTATTTGAAATCATACTTGAAAGGTGACCCGCTCAATTTAATTTCTCAATTACCGGTAAATGGAACCTATTTTGATGTAGCGTTGGATTTACTGAATTTAAAATACAATAATACACGGCAGATTGTTACTGCCCATTATAACCGTTTGACAACCTGTAATAACATCTCAAAATGTACTGCCCAACAATTAAGAACATTCACGTCCAAAGCTAGATCTATCGTAAAGTCATTGTTAAATCTAAATATCAATAAGGAAGAGTTATTTGATGCACTTATCCTTCACCCATTAAAAACAAAATTAGATTATAATACAAAAAGATCTCTTGAAGAAAAAGAGACTGATCAAAAGTTAATTGCTAGTGATACTTTTTTTGACTTTTTGAAGAAAAAATGTACGGTCTTAGAAAACTTGTTAACCCAAGATCCCAAACCTGATACATCCCATCATCGTAACCAGTCTTCTAATGTGACCACACCAACCAACAGAGTAGCATTATTTGCAAACCAACATTCGCATCCCGAACAAAACCCACATCATAACAATGGTCAACGCAATCAACCTTCGTCTAGCGCATATCCTATTTCCAATTATCCACCTTCAACACGCTCATTTTGCAAGGAAACAGGCCATACAATTCATGGATGTTCCCAATTCGGACGGCTTTCTATCCCTGATCGAAGTAAATACATTAGAGACAACAAAATGTGATTTAGGTGCCTAGGCTATAAACACTCAATATCCAATTGCATTTCGGTAAAAACCTGTTCAATCATCATCATACCTTGCTTCATTCAGACAACCCATCCATACAAATCTCGGATACAAGAACTTTTAACCGAAATAATAACCATTCACATCCTACATCTTCAGGACAACGTATCTACTCTCACTCTCATCCAGAAAATACAACTTAAACAATTAATGATGTTCCTTGAACCCCCAGGAATAGTCATGTCGTTCCATCAGAAGAGAATAACACTCAACCTCTCCCTAATTTGACAATGCTCAATTTGAATGGAAGCCATATGCTTCTCGCCACAGCCACATTCTTATTTACCCTCAATCAGGCCCCGAAATTACAGCTAGAGCCCTCCTTGACCCAGGAAGTCAAAATTCGTTCATTTGCTCCCATTTAGTTAATCAGCTGAATGGAAAAACATTTAAACAACCCCTCTGTGTGTCTGGCATCTGTAATTAAAACCAGAATATTGACTCAATGTTTAACCTAACATTTTACCCGACCACTAATGAATCATTCTCGTTTGAAACCACTTGTGCTGTTGTTAAGCAAATAACAAGGTCCCTTCCTTAAGTCATGATCGATATACAGTCCTTAGCAATACCAACTCATCTATTATTTTTAATAGCAGACCACTCTTTTGGTACCCCCTCCCAAATAGACGTTCTCCCGGGAGCTGACATTTATTACACATTACTAAAACCCGGCATTCACAAATTAGGCAAAAACCTACCTACCCTTATATCAACCTATCTTGGGTGGGTAATATCAGGTACGGTCCCCTCAGCTTGTATAAAAAATGACATCCCCATAGTCGCCATGACCCATTCCTTTCATTCCATAGTAAATGAACCGCTACTCTTTGTCAACACTTTATTAGAAAAATTCTGGGACCAAGAAGAGATTACTATACCCGATCAATTGTCTGAGGAAGACATGAAAGCTGAAACCATATACACCTCATCTTTACAGACCCTTCCCAACGGACGTTTTAAAGTAAACTTGCCCCTTATACATGAGTCGGCCCACAAAAATTTGGGAGATTCCTCTCTTGTCGCCAAACGCAGATTTCTGTCACTAGAAACTTGACTTTCAAAAAAACCCCAACTTAAAGAACAATATAAAAATATCTTGTTCGAATATATCAATCTACAACATGGAGAAGTTGTCTTACATAGCAAACACCGCTACTAGATCACAAATATTTTGTCCCTCATCTTTGTGTTTTTAAAGGAAGCAATTCAACAACCAAAGTCAGGATAGTTTTTGAGTAATCAGCCAAAACATTTTCCCAGATATCACTCAATGACATATCACTCAAAGGGCCCAGAGTCCAACCAGAACTACTCGACTTCCTAATAAGATTCAGAAATTTTAAATATGCCCAGGCAGCTGATATTTTTGGAATGTATCGTCAAATAGAGTTGAATGAACGCTTCCGATTCTTACAAAATGCATTATGGAGAGACTCTCCATCGGACCCTTCCATTTGCATCCAACTTAACACAGTATTATTCGGACAAACCAGTGCACCCTTTCTAGCATGTGGTGCATTGAAAGAAATAGCTTTACGAAATTCACAACATCCTGAAGTCCAATTGGCACTATTGTCACAAACATATGTAGACGATATATTGACAGGAGCAAATTCAGTCGATGACCTCATTCAACTTCATAAAAATCTAAAAAGCACTCTATCCCAATCAGGGTTTGGAATTCATAAAGTATGTTCCAACTCCTCTTAATCCACTACCGAACACTTAACAGACATCCCTTCTGAGAATAATCTCAATTTAGGCGATAATCCTAGTAAGGTCTTAGGAATCACCTGTAACCCAAAAACTGACGTCTTACAGATGTCATCCCCTGTCACATTCGATCAAACACTAACTGAAAGACTAATGTTATCCATTATATCCCAATGATTCGACCCTTTAAGCCTGGTCAACCCTGTGATCGTTCGAGGAAAATTAATCATGCAACATCTTTGGTTACTCAAGACAGCATGGGATGATCTCATCAACGATTTGGCACTCATAGAGAAATGGCATGAGTTTGTAGAAAGCGTGACCCAGTTATCATCGTTACACATACCTAGGCATATATTTGAAAACAAACAAATATCCCACGTCTAACTCCACGGTTTCTGTGATGCCAGTTCATTGGCTTATGGAGGCTGTTTCTATCTGAGACCAATTCACACGGATTGTTCCGCATCCTCACAACTTATCATTTCCAAATCCCGTGTCGCCCCTTTCAACAAACCAATCACAGTTCCAAATTAGAGTTATGCGCCATGGCCCTTGTATCAAAACTTTTCGCACGACTCCGCAACATCCTTGATCAACAATTAAAAATCTCATCTTTCATTTTATGGTCCGATTCTCAAATCGCCCTGTCCTGGATAAAAAGCATACCCACTAGATGGACAGTTTGTGTCTGCAATCGAGTCACTCAAATTCAACAAGCAACCTATTCCGCTACGTGGAGACATATTCGATCTCACATCAACCCTGCGGACATCCTATCAAGAGGCCAGCCCTTAGAATTTCCCAGTACCAAGTGGTTCTGTGGACCTCCTTTCCTATGGGAATCCTCCGACGACACGTCTTGTCACGATACCTTTTCCTGTCTACCGGACCCCCCTGAAGCAAATAAAAAGTCACTCGTCACGACAGCGAAACCAACAAACCCCTTCATAGTCCTAATAACTCGTTCATCATGTCTAACCAAACTAGTAAGAGCAATGGCATACATCTACAAATTTATAGAAATCATCCGTCATCCTGCTACTACACAAAAAACCTTCTCTAGACATAATCTAGACACTGCTTCACTTTTCCTTGTACGCCAGGTGCAAACAAAGAGCTTCCCAAACCTTTATCGCACACTACAAAAGAATCAACTACCTTCAGATAAACGTCTTATATCATTAAACCTTTTCATAGACAAGGACAATCTTATTCGAGTCGGAGAGAGACTCTCCCATTCTCCCGTTTCCTACGAACAAAAACACCCAATTCTACTGCCTGCTCATTGTCATTTCACTACCCTGGTCTTACAAAAAGAACACATACATTTAGGACACAGTGGTCATCAAAATGTTCTCGCCAATATCCGTCTAAAATTCTGGCCCATCGTTGGCCTGCGTGAGATCAAGCGCATCATAAACAAATGTCTAATGTGCCACAGGTTCAAGGCCATAACAGAACAGCAAATGATGTCTGATCTACGTGCACGTCGTGTAACACCTTCCCGTCCCTTCCAGACGACTGGAGTCGACTTCGCGGGACCATTCTCAATAAAATCATCTGATCTGAAGCGAACCCCGGTATCCAAATCTTACATCGCCCTATTCATATGCTTTTCGACAAAGGCAATTCATCTCGAGTTAGTCTCTGATCTGTCCACAGATTCCTTTATCGCTTCATTGAAACGATTCACTTCTAGACGAGGTCTTCCATCTGTAATTTACAGTGACAATGGCACGAATATTGTTGGGGCTAATCATTATCTTGCTGAAGTATCTCACTTCCTGACTAAGAATTTTTCTCCCATATACGACCACTTACTCACCTCATCAATAGAATGGAACTTCATTCCCCCCAGATCCCCACATTGGGGTGGTCTCTGGGAAGCCGGAGTCAAAAGCGTTAAAACTAATCTGATATAATTACTTGCTACCTCCACTTTTTTTTTTCGAACAATTCAGCACCATATTGACTCAGATAGAAGCCAAACTCAATTCACGACCCTTACATTCCCTCTCGACTGACCTTAATGACCTGCTGCCATTAACATCAGGTCATTTTCTCATAGGAGCACCTCTAATGGCACTTCCAGACAAAGGTTTATCCTCACTCCCTACAAACCGATTAAAATTCTGGCAAAAATGTACTCTTGCTCAACAGAACTTTTGGAAACGGTGGTCTGTCGACTACCTCAACCAATTGCAAAACCCTCCCAAATGGACTACCCCATCTAAAGATCTCACTATAGGAACCATGTTCTTAATCAAGGACGACGACTCCCGGGCCTTTAGCCCGCATAACAGACGTCACAGCTGGTGAAGGCGGTAAAATCCGTTCAGTCCAAGTCAAAACCGCTTCAGGTACTTACACTCGACCAATTGTCAAAATCATTCCGTTACCCATGCCTGATGCCTCAGAAACATAAATAAGAAAAGTCATTTACACCTTGTCAACGTGCTTCTCTCGTTGCACAAATAAAGAACCTTATACGTAAAGCCGATCTCTCTTACATTTACTCTTATATTGGTGTTCACATTACTTGTACTTATACGATCATGTCATTTCATTAATTAATCACACATCAATTTTTCAAACATTAAAACATTACTCTCTCACACTCACCCTCACTATACAATTCATTCCTCCGAGTAGAAAGGGAGTAGCGCAAGCTACATTGGAGTTTTCACATTCTCCGAAGAAAAAAGTTCCCTTTCTTACCCAGCACCATTCATTCTGATACAATGAAAACCCGGAAAAACACCCACATGAGCTTTCCATGCTCTCTCATGGAATTTCACACCCCTTCACAACTTGGTCCCCCTTTGTGTTTACATATGCCCGAGGTTCCTGGACCGTTACTCCTTAAACAAACTGGTACCACAATTGCTTTAACCTAGAGTCGACGCTTGGCGTGACGTAAGTCGCTAGGCCCCAATCGGACCGGGTAAGCCTCTGCCAGTGGCGACTTGCGCTGGTACATAGATCCAGTAGGCCCGAAAAAAGAAACTGCCGCTTGGCCCTTTCGTATCTCTCTCATTCCTTCATCTTTCTTTCTCATAAAACTTAATCCAATCCTTACTCTTCTACAACATAATCATGTATTCACTCACTTACGCTCTCTCTTTCCTATTATAATACATACATTCTTATCGTTTACAATTCTAGTCCATTTCTAGAGTATATTGCTTACATTCTTATCGTTTACAACTCTAGTCCATTTCTAGAGTATATTGCTTACATTCTTATCGTTTACAACTCTAGTCCATTTCTAGAGTATATTGCTTACATTCTTATCGTTTACAACTCTAGTCCATTTCTAGAGTATATTGCTTACATTCTTATCGTTTACAACTCTAGTCCATTTCTAGAGTATATTGCTTACATTCCTATCGTTCACAACTCTAGTCCATTTCTAGAGTATATTGCTTACATTCTTATCGTTTACAACTCTAGTCCATTTCTAGATTATATTACTTACATTCTTATCGTTTACAACTCTAGTCCATTTCTAGAGTATATTGCTTACATTCTTATCGTTTACAACTCTAGTCAATTTCTAGAGTATATTGCTTACATTCGTGCCCTTACAAAACAAGAACTAGCATACATCTAGGCCTCTTAATTATTCTTACATTCGTGACGTTAGAGTCTTCACACCACTCTAACATCAAAACCTTATCAATTTTTACATTCATGATGTCAGAGTCCTTACAACACTCTGACACCAACATTAGGTTACTTTTACATCCCTATACATTTACTCATATAATTACATTCACAATTATTCACTTTCATTGATAATCCTGCATCAGAGCTTTATACACTCTCACGCTATCTAACTCTTTCACGGACATCAGCATTCGATGTCTGAGAGCAGCCATCTCTCACATTTCTTCCATTCTTCCCGCGCCCCCAATATGTTCGAATTTGATTTAATTACCAAATTCTCCTGTGATTTTTATTTCCAACTTCTCCTGTATAATACAATTCAAATAATCTGCTCAAAACATTTAACTAAATATATCCTTCTTCTCAACATTTAATATTTCCTTACATCAACAAAAAATTAATTTTAACTTCACTACCACATAAGAAATACAGATAAATATAGTTTTTCTGAAATTCCAATGAATATTTCAAAGTACCCGACACCTTATCGCTTCATGAAAAAACTCTGTTATCTGTATCTATTGTAATAAATACGGATACCTAAAAGATAATTTTATTGTAGAAAATTTCAGAACACACGGTAAAACATATTTTATTTTAAATCATAATATTAACTGGAATGCGACCCACATTATGTTTAATAAAATAATAAGTCAAAACAGAATAGAAAAAAATAAAACATCTTACTGGGTCAAAGCAAAATAATTGTTTTGAATACAATTATTTCGATAACGAAAACTAGCACGATTCAAAAAACAAATAGTTGTTTTTGCAATTCGACAAAAACCCCAAAACCGAAGTCGGATGGAAAGCAAAAACGGGTGTACACAGACCAGGAGCGGCAGTGTGTACCGGGGGCCGAACACACGAAGGGAAAGGTTTTTCCCTTGCCACAGTAACGGTACTAGTGTTTTTTAGTGTTAGCGGTACGAGAGGTAAAAATTCTCTCCGTTGTGTTAGGAGGTGATAGGGATACTGAGATTATTCCTTGACGGTGAACACTGTCTCCTGTTTCGATACACTAACGGTAGAATTACCCTCTACGCTAATTTCCTTTCGACATAGCACGATTCCGTTTATTGGCACGACTCGTGGTGAACAAGCAGATAGCGAAAATCAAGAAAATTCCCGGCGCGACGGAGGAAGTTTGACAACGCAGTAAGTTTTTGAATTAAATTCAGATTGGGATAATTTTTTTTACTAGTGATATATTTACTCGTTATTGGTCGAGCTGGATTCTGAACTTGGGAGTATAAGTCAATTGTTATATACAAGGCGTAGCGATAGCAAATATATTTATTTGATTTTTTTTTGTTGATTTTCAAAGAGACTGGACACAGCTGTTCACTCTCAGTCAAGTTTTTCGTCCTGATAAATATATAATTTACCGTGTGTGCTGGAATAATTAAAATTTGCAGAGTTTCACCAACCTGACACCAGTTAGGTTTCATTTTGTTAAGTAGGAGTTATCATTTTGTTGAGTCACATATTCTCTTCCACCTCGTAGGCAGGAAAGAGATAGAAAGTTAGGCGAGGTTAATTTTGTACTTGGTAACACAAAGGCCGGAGCGTATGTTTTCCATTTTTCGTGGGTCTAGAGTCATTACATTTACATGTTAAAAAAAAAATCTAGCGATTATTAGAGTGGTGACAGATTTTATTAGATTGGTGACAGCGATTATTACACTGGTGACAGCGGTTTTCCGATACAGGGTTGTTCCGTTAAATTCTGCACAGCGGTTGTCCGATACAGGGTTGCTTGGTTACTTCGTCACAGAGGGTTTTCGTTACAGATTTGATCTGTCTGGGTTTCACGGCAGTTTTCTCGACACAGGGCTGAATCGGTTATTTTTCAGAAGCGACTTTACATATACAGGAAGAAAACGATTAGTCGTCAAATCGCGAATCTACAATACAGGGTTGTAAGTCAGCAGGAATGCCAGATTTTCACACAAGATATTCCTGTCAGGCCAAGATTATATGCCAATCTTGCTACAGCACAAGAGAATACAGGGAACGGTGAGGCTGTACGCTCTGTAACCAGAGGCTACAATAGGCAGTAAACGGGGCATACAGGAGGGAAGAAGGCTGGAAAATATCGAGAATTAGCCGATACTCTCCCACCATCATCACAGCTACCCACAGGTACGACATTCATCAATTAAGGGGACACATAACTTTAAAACAGATTAGTTGTGGCCTACTGCTTCCTCATACAATTGAATTTTTTTTTGGGTTGTCTTTTCGTCTTCAGTTCCATTCGTTAGAATAAATCAGACTCCCAAAAGACTTAGGCTTCAATTTTACAAAGGGGGAAGTTAACCCATCCTAAAACATCCTATCCGTGCACCAAAAGCTATCCATTTCAGGCGTCGTAGAAGCCAGAAAGGTAGGAGTAATATAAGTTTATAAAATTAGAAAATTTCATTTATTAAAGAAAAAAAAAGTAACCAAGTTCAGACAGCGTTATGCCACTCGATTTGCAAAATAGGTTAGGTACAGGCAGTCAAGGAGGCCCAGAAACCACGGGAGACACAAGCAGCATGCCACCTACATTGAGGGTAGCACAGGCACAACCATTAGGGGTCATAGCGGCGACTTTAGCCGATTTCACAGGTGGAGATGCGGCTAGATACATAGAGAAACTCGAATTAAGGTCTAAATTAGACGGGTGGACGGAATCAAAAACACTAACATTATTGAAATTTAAACTTGCGGGCGTAGCACACGATTTTTTCAAGGCGGATCCTAGGTTAGACACAGTGTCGGAAATTTGTACCAAAAAAATCGATAGCAGATTGGTGGATGCAACTGGTGCAATGCTACCAAAGACACGATGAGGACGTAGCGTCGTTCTGCACCAGACTAAAATTAATTGGAAACAAGATACTAGAAGAGGATATAAAGGGCGCAAATAGGGATCAAATACCAAACATACAAAAAAAACATAATTCGGTATTAATAAACCAATTCAAAGTAGGGTTGAGAAAAGACTTATTAAGGGAGGTGGGTTTTTACATTTCACACAAAGACGACATGACACTAGAAGAAGCGGAAGAAATAGTTAGTTGTCAAGAAACGGCGATAACTATGACAAGCGGCAGAAACAGTAGTCAGAAAGTCGCATTTATGAGCGAGCAACTGAGGTGCACAACGTGCGAAAGGTCGAATCACACTTCGGAAGAATGTAGGCAGAACGCGAAATGTTTATTCTGTGGCAGACAAGGGCATTGGATGGCTAATTGTAGGACGAAGGAAGCAAAAGAAACAAAAAGAGAGACAAGATGCCAAATTTGTAAAAAACAAGGACACTGGGCACCGGATTGCAGAGAGAAAGGGAACGAACCAAAAAATACATGCTATTACTGTGGGAAACAAGGAAATTGGGCAAGAAAATGTTCGCTAAAGCTAACAAACGGAATACGAAGTACGACAGATACAACGACTGATAAGTAAGTCCAAGGAAAACGGAGAAAACTAGGTATCACGGGGAAAACCAGGAAACAAAACAAGGAAACCACAGAGAATATAACAGACACAGAAACCAAAGGGAAGAATATCATAAACAAGAAACACAGTGGAGGTCTCAACAAAATAATTTTGGGAACTACGAGAGAAACAGACGCCAAAAGAAGACAGTCTGAAGAAAGAGGACACACAAGTAATAAAGAATGGACGAAACATTTAAACTAGTAAGGACCACAGTTAGTCCCCGGTCAAGTGGCCGAGTAAACTTAACAGGGGAAACAGATATAAACAAACCACAATGGGAAAAAACAAACCAAGAAGCAACGAATAAGGATAAACCGAGAATGGAAAAAAAGAAAAAAAAAAGAAATTATGTATCACAATGATGCAACGTCAGTAACAAACGTGGACGCCCCATACATAGTAATGTTTAGGGTGAATGGTATAAACAGACCATGTATGATAGATACAGGGGGAGCGTACTCATTAGTAAATAGGTCAATAATTGCAGATTGGGAATTAGACACAAGAATCATAGAAGAATTAACTCTAAAAGGGATAACAGGACACACAATACAGCTGTATGGATCGACGAAATTGGCGATAAGCACAAACGAAATGAACTACAACATTTACGCAAGAGCCATCGCAGCAGAAGACGAAATAATGGGAGAAATACCAGTTCTTTCAGGAAGAGATTTTCTAGAAAAACAGAAAGCAATCATATCATACAAAGGAGAGCCTCCATTAGAAATATGGGAAAGAAGAATACCATTGATAAACGCAAGGCAAGTTGAGAGCACAATAGATAACGGTAGAAGCACAGGAGCAAATGACCAAGTGACAACAATAAGGAAAAAATCAAACACTACAGAAATGAACAATTGGCAGAAATGGGTAGGAATAGTGGAAACAATGTATAAAAGAAGGGACACAGAACACATAACAATGGAGAAAAATGAGAAGGCAATGACAAGAGAAAATAAATCAGGAGCAAATCAAACAGACAAACATAGGCAAAACGGCTACAGAGACGAAAATATAGAACTATACAGAGTGAAGAAAGAAATCGACACAAAGAAAGAAAAAAGTCAGGAAACAAAAATTCACGGAGAAAGAAACGGACACATAGAACAAAAGAAGAATAGTGCAGAATCAGAAACAGGGAAAAAGAAGGGAGAAACAGAAACCAGGGAGAAGAACAAAGGAATAAAAGAAACAATAACTAACAGAAACTTCACAGATGTATACATAGAAGATAGCATAATTATACCAGCACTAACCGAAGTTCACACAATTGGGACACTAAAACATACCATAAAAGGAAATACGATTGCGTGTGAAACACAACACAAAGGACCAGAAGGAATAAGGCTGGCAAATAACATAGCAAATAACGGGAGAAAGATTCCAATTAGAATAATAAACACATCAGTACAAGAAATAAACCTAACAAAAGGAACCAAACTAGGAAAAGCATACGAATGTACAGAGGACACAGTACCACAAACAAAAACACAGGACACGATCAGGAAATTTGACAGAACAGATGAATGGATCAGAAAAAATTTCGAACTAGGTCATATAGATACAAGGTACAAGGAAGAACTAATTAAGTTAATACAAAAGTACCATCACTTATTCACAGACGACGATGAAATTCTAACAAGCACTACAAAAGTAAAACACCAAATAACCATAGAAACAGGAAGCCAACCAATATGCAAAGCTCCATACAGAATACCATATTACCAAAGAGAAGTGCTTCAAAAAGAAATAGATAGGCTACTAGAAGCTAAAGTACTCAGGACATCATCCAGCCCATGGTCAGCGCCAGTCGTATTAGTGGTAAAACAAACTCCCGAAGGAGAGGAGAAAGTGCGAATGTGCATAGACTACAGAGGACTAAATGCAGTAACAAAAAAGGAATATTGCTCTCTACCAAACATATCGGATTTACTACAGGGATACAAAGCAGGAGGAGAAACGTTGTTCTCAGTAATTGATGTAGCAGAAGCTTACCACCAAGTAGATATGAACGAAGAAGACATTCCACTAACTGGATTTAGCACATATCAAGGGCACTACGAATACACCAAAATGCCATTTGGACTGCTAAACGCACCAGCAGCTTTCCAAAGATTCATGAACGCAACCTCAAGAGGCTTAACGGGAATAAAATGTATGGTTTATTTGGACGACATAATCATATTCAACTATGCAGGAAAAAAGGACCATTTAGAAAAATTAGAAGAAGTATTCAATAGATTAACAGAAGCAAACATTAAACTGAAACCAAAGAAATGCAATTTTATGTTAAAGAAAGTGAAATATTTAGGACATATCATCTCACAAGAAGAAGTAGCTCTAGATCCACAGAAATTGGAGGCAGTACACAAATACCCCCTACCAAAAAAAGTAAAAGGAGTAAGAGGTTTCTTAGGACTAGTAAACTGGTACAGACGGTTCATACCAAACATAACCGAATTAGCAGCACCATTAGTAAACCTAACCAAAAAAGACACACCATTCAAAATAACAGAGGAAGTAATTAAGGCAATGGACCAACTAAAAGAATCGCTAACGTCAGACAAAGTTCTAATCTTCCCAGACTTCTCCAAACCGTTCATATTATCGACAGATGCATCGAACATAGGTGTAGGAGCAATATTAAGCCAAATAAGGGACGGTAGAGAAAGACCAATAGCGTATGCAAGCAGGACACTAAGTAGAGCAGAAACAAATTACTCAACGACTGAAAAAGAACTTCTAGGAGTGATTTTTGCCATTGAAACATTCAGATGCTACATTTACGGGACAAAATTCACAATTATCACAGATCACAGAGCATTAAAATGGGTACTTACACTGAAGGACCCAAATTGAAGACTAACACGATGGGCCTTAACCTTAGCAGAATACAACTTCAAAGTAATCCACAGAGTAGGACGGAAACACGGAAATGCAGACGCGCTAAGCAGAATGTTCGACAAAACGTGCAACTACATAGAGACGTCATACGAAGATTACTTACAATACATAACGGGAAACGAAGTACCAGCAAAAGACAAAATACTAGAAAAAGAAGGAAAGTTAGTATCCATACAAGAAGAACAAGCAATAGTACTATTTACAGCCAAAAATAAGCCAAACCAAGATCCATTGCTAAAGGAAATAGAAGCCACATATAATTTACCGGACGTCGCACAGAACCGAATAGAAGAAATTAAAGAATGGGACACGTTGGACGCAAAATTTTACTTAGGGGTAAGCAGAGCAGCGGTGAAAGAGGAAACCTCGTATGAAATCATGTGAGCATAATACAACAGTTGAAGACACTATGCGAAGAAAACAAAGAGGAGAGCATAACCTTCATAGCAAGCAAAGACCAAATTCCAGGACTTTGTTGGGACGAAATTACTAAAATGATCCAATTTACATTCTACGGTATACCCACCAAAATAATCATGCTACGACCAGATAACACAGGGGAAACAAAAAAAATTTACGCGATAGAAATAGAAGAAGGTTGGGAGCCAATATGGGACAAAGGCATGCTGAAAAAAGCACTAAAACGAGATGAATTCTGCAACAACACCTTACAAGAAATGGACAAGGTCGAGGGAACAAATAGAAAATACTACATCGACAAAGAAGGTATTTCATATAGACAAGAACAGGAAGAACATAGAGATCAACTGGTAATACCGAGAAGCTATATCACCAAAGTGATAGAAGACTTTCATGACTCACCCATATACTGTCAGAAAACATTATTGGCAATAGAGAGACGTTGTTTTTGGCCAACGATGAGAACAGACATAATGAATTACTGCAAACAATGCGACGCATGCAACAGACGGAAGACGTCACCCCACTTCAAGAAAGCTCCATTACAAAAATTTACAAAAGTCACAGAACCATGGGAAATAACCTCTATGGACATAGTAGGACCACTACCAACCTCAAGCGAAGGAAACAAATACCTACTAACATTTCAAGACCATTTTACCAAATTCTGTGAAGCAATTCCGTTACCAGATCAGAAAGCAGATACAGTAGCAAGAGCATTCGTTGAACAAATAATATCAAGACACGGAACACCCCAGAAACTGTTAACAGATAGAGGAACAAATTTCATGTCAGAACTAATGCAGGAAACAGGCAAGTTACTAAACATAAAGAGGCTACACACGGCAAGTTATGCGCCAACGACAAACGGTCAAATAGAAACATAACACAGAGTACTGAAATACATGCTAGCACACTACATAGCACCAGATCAACGAGATTGGGACAAATGGATACCATACGTACTTATGGCATACAGAGGAAGCGTACACACTTCAACAGGATACAGCCCATACTTTTTACTACACGGAAGAGACCAATCATTACCATTTGAAAAATTCATCACACCGAAAAGAATCAAATACGACATCGACAACAATTATGTATCAAAATTAGAAGCTAGATTAAGTCAAGTATACAATACAGCACTGAAAAACACAGAGAAAGCAAAAGAAGAAAGGTTAGCCAGATATAACGAAAAAACAGCACTAAGAGAATTTGCACCAGGAGATTAAGTATACATACTCGACATGAGCACGAAAGTAGGAAAATCAAAGAAATTACAAAACCAATGGACAGGACCTTTCGAAGTGAAAGAGAAGGTAGGACCGGTTACATATCAAATCATTTCACAAAAAAGAAAGAAGACACAAATATTACACATCAACAGATTAAAAACATACCTAGGAAAAATAGAGGACAAGGAACATAAGATACTACAAGATATAGATAACTTGGAGAGTATAGAAGAGCTAGAGGAAATACACGAGCAGGAAGAAAATGAAGTAGATCTAGGAAAAGTAGCAGCACTACCATTATGGTCAACGAACGAGAATCTACAACCACCAAAAAACAAACCATCATCCCAAACCAGACATAAAGGGAATAGAACAGAGCAAAGACCACACTTATCACTACGACCTCCACCGGAGATAAGAAGCTCTGCCAGAGTGAGAAACAGGATACAAAGTGCACCCAGTTACACAAAAACATTTAATGCCGAAAGGAGACTAACTCGATATACAGGACAAAGACAGACGACTAACTATAAAAGGAACAAGACCAAAATAAGTACCAGATGGATAGCGATGAGCTTGAAACGACGTAGCTAAAACGTCGCGACCAAGCATACATGTATATATTAGTATATTATTAATCCAAACAGATTTACGGGTTCAATTCATAGGTTAAGCCAAAGTGAGGGGATAGGAATAATTAAGTAAGCTAGGAATCATAACAGAGTAATGAAATAAAAGACCATAAGTCACTATAACCAAGTATATAGGCAAATGATACTAATAGTACGATTAAGTAAATGATTTCACGCAAGTAAGTTCTTTTTCAATTCATAAATACAAGGGGACTACAAAAGTATCGAAATACAGAAGTAAATAATAGGGAAACAAGCTCACAGGGCATAGGTTTCAAGAATATTTTTTCTCTTCAATAGAAGAGAGTTCATTTGACAGTCCTAAATTAGTGTGAGGCTCGGTAAAATGAGGAAATGTCATATAAATATGAAAAAAAAATTGTAGGTAACATAGTATTGTAACAAAGAAATGTTTAATAGACGGTTGTAAGAAAGATAAGTCGTATTACCAATTGTAAATTTAAAAAAAAATTTTAGGATAACAAAACCAAATCAATGGCACGACAAAGTACTATCCTGACGTGGGTGACATTCGTCATGTGCGGGCTACATATAGCAGTTGGGCTAATCGCGTATGAGTGTTCGCACCCAAACACAAATATCACAGTGTTATCGCTAAAAGACATTCAAAAGTGTCCGGAACCAGAAAAAACGTACGCGAGTGAAAAAACAGACATACAAGTGATTCAAAGAAACGAAAAAAAAATGCAAAAAGTATGGTCATGCGTAATAGAAGTAACAAAATTTATGTTCTACTGCGGGATGCACAGCCACACATCAGTCGTCAACGAAGGACTATCAACCTACATCCACAAATTGAGAGCAGAAGAATGCAGAAACACCCAAAGATATAAAATAATAAAGTTGTACCAACAAACAATAGACAATATACTAATGAACGGTACCACAACAGCGTCAATCAAAATAGGCGGCACACTCGACAATATGGGAACATGTAAAGGTATCACATACCAGGAAAACGGCAGAAGTTGGAACGACGTAGTAATAATAGCAACAGCCAAAATAACAACCAAAGACTATCTAGCTAGAGTAACGCTAGAAACGAACAAGATCCACTTACAAGGAGAAATAACTTGCAAATTCACGAATGGTTACTGCTTCGACTCCACGGTAGGAGAATCCACCTGGTCCAGTTATGAGCCAACAACATACGAAGACCATCTGAGCCAGTTATACGAAGGCATAGGCAACAAAATCACGAACACAAAAACACAAGAATAACTAATAGTAATTGAAGAAAAAGACAAAGTATTCGCACTAACATTACAAAAAAGAAACATACTATGTGGAATAGAAGTATGGCAAACAGAACACCCACGAATTGTCATAATACTTCAAAACACACAAAAATTACATCCGACAATGCCAATTCTAACACAAAATGTCGATCTAATGAATTATGTAAATAGTAAACTACTCTATATTGAACAAGCATATAAACGAGACGTAAACATGCTTTACACAGATACAATACACCGAAGATGCTTAACAAAACGAGAAATACTCAAAAATAGATTGCTAATGGCACATACACTGCCTAATGCAGTCAGCCAACTAATGGAAATTGAACCTAGACACATAGGCAGAATATTAGGCGAAGTACTTTATATCATAAAATGCATACCAGTAACAGTCGAGATAAGACGAACAAACAGATGTTACAACTAACTACCAATAAAAGTAAACAACTAAACAAAATGTATGGCTCCACTAACCAGAATAATACAAAACCACGCAGAAGAGATATATTGCAATAACATGATACCACCACTTTATTTTATAGATGATCAATCGATAGGTCTAACGCCACACCCCACTATAGCCAACCAACCAAAAACAATAAAAGTAGAAGAAGAAATAAACCTACATTTCGACCCCATTCAACCACTAGGAGCGAAGGGTCTGTACGCCCAAGAAGAAGTCAACGCATCACAAAGAGCCCTCACGTTCGAGACAGAAAGAAAAGCAGTAGAGAACATAATTACTCCCAGAGCAGCGGGAATGAATGCCAATAGTCAAGGCTACACCGTATCAAACATATTCGATACAAAAAAAATCAAGAACCTCGCGGAATCCACCCTAAAACACACATGGGCATGGTTCACAGAATTAGGTTTAGTCATAAGTGGAATAATTGGAATATACGTCACATTCCAAACCATTAAATACATAGCAGGAACCATACTAAATGGAATTCGTATCCACCAAACAATAGGATGCAGTATAGCACTAATAGGCAGCATATGGAACTCCCTAACGGCATGGATAATTCACTCACATCAGACGAGGAAACCAGAGGAAGAAACAATAGAGATGGACCAAATAACGCAGCAAGAGACGAGCCACCCAAGGTCACAGCATTGGACAGACAGAAGTCGCCAGATGAACGATCTACTGAGCAGCAGTGTCGCGAGTGTAAACGGTCGCGACCTAGGTCAGAGAAAAAAAAGGGCAATAGCGAAAAAATTGCCAAATACAGTGCCGATCATAAATATTGAGAAAATGTAACATAAATATGTAAAATGTATAAAACTGTAACATTAATTTTAAGATTATAGGCCACTATTGTAAGCCGACGGCCACATATAATTGAGGGTAAAAAAAATAGTTGTACATGGGTTTGGAAGAAAAGGTATTGGACCAGGGAGGTCGCCATACTTTTACAAAGGGGGAAGTAATGTAATAAATACGAATACCTAAAAGATAATTTTATTGTAGAAAATTTCAGAACACACGGTAAAACATATTTTATTTTAAATCATAATATTAACTGGAATGCGACCCACATTATGTTTAATAAAATAATACGAAGTCAAAACAGAATAGAAAAAAATAAAACATCTTACTGGGTCAAAGCAAAATAATTGTTTTGAATACAATTATTTCGATAACGAAAACTAGCACGATTCAAAAAACAAAAAGTTGTTTTTAAAACTCGACAAAAACCCCAAAACCGAAGTCGGATGGAAAGCAAAAACGGGTGTACACAGACCAGGAGCGGCAGTGTGTACCGGGGGCCGAACACACGAAGGGAAAGGTTTTTCCCTTGCCACAGTAACGGTACTAGTGTTTTTTAGTGTTAGCGGTACGAGAGGTCAAAATTCTCTCCGTTGTGTTAGGAGGTGATAGGGATACTGATATTATTCCTTGACGGTGAACACTGTCTCCTGTTTCGATACACAAACGGTAGAATTACCCTCTACGCTAATTTCCTTTTGACATAGCACGATTCCGTTTATTGGCACGACTCGTGGTGAACAAGCAGATAGCGAAAATCAAGAAAATTCTCGGCGCGACGGAGGAAGTTTGACAACGCAGTAAGTTTTTGAATTAAATTCAGATTGGGATAATTTTTTTTTACTAGTGATACCTTTTCTCGTTATTGGTCGAGCTGGATTCTGAACTTGGGAGTATAAGTCAATTGTTATATACAAGGCGTAGCGATAGCAAATATATTTATTTGATTTTTTTTTGTTGATTTTCGAAGAGACTGGACACAGCTCTTCACTCTCAGTTAAGTTTTTCGTCCTGATAAATAAATAATTTACCGTGTGTGCTGGAATAATTGAAATTTGCAGAGTTTTGCCACCCTGACACAAGTTAAGTATCATTTTGTTAAGTAGGAGTTATCCTTTTGTTGGGTCACATATTCTCTTCCACCTCGTAGGCAGGAAAGAGATAGAAAGTTAGGCGAGGTTAATTTTGTACTTGGTAACACAAAGGCCGGAGCGTATGTTTTCCATTTTTCGTGGGTTTCAGCGAACTTGCGCTGATAAGTAAGTTTATTATAGAGAAACATGGTTATCAGTCTTTTGTTCAGCCGTGATTATAAAATAAAACTTTTCCTTATTTTATCAGTGTAAATGCATAAATTATCGTAGGTAATTTAATTACTGGGGAATTTCGCAGCTTGTGACACCAGTGTCGATAAATAATTTTATTGTTTTCCTTAACTCAGCAGAATTTTATAGAACAAAAATTTCACTCTCGTTCCCTGAAGGTCAATGGCGACCTGAAACGACGTAAGCTGAAACATTGTTGCGATTAAAGGTATTTACACATAATATTTATTTATTTTCTCGACACCGGGGACTAGAAAAGTTGGGAAACGAATATAATAAACCATACGCCCCTCACGCACTTTGAAAAAGACCAAGCCGATAAGAGTGTTGCCGCACCATCGCACAAACGAGAACTCTGTTCATAAATTTGTTTTTTTTTGGAATAGTTATATGATATGCAGGAGTAGGATTAAAAAATCAATTATAGATAAATATATGTATAGGTAGACTTAGTCCAGGGAATCTTAGTTGATTGGGTCATATGGGATTGTATTTTTGGGTTAAGGTTATATACATCTTTAATGTGTAACCAGAGAAATTATTTTTTTATTATATCATTTTTTGTATAACGTGGAGGTTCTACCTTATTTTACCTATCATCCCTACTCCATAATTTCCCCTCTGGAGAGTGTAACAATCGTGGAAGTGTGACAGAAACTAGGAGGACAACCCTGTAGTGGCAAAGGAAGATTAATCCGTTTTAAGACCAGGCGAACTTAACTCAAAAATCGGACTGGATTTGCCTTACACGCTCAGCCGCTCATTGGAGACAGAAATTGGTGGAATCGAAGGACGGGATCAATACAGAGTGACCAAAAAAAAGGTAGGGGTATTTTGGTATTTTGATCAAGATATTGTACATCTGGTGACAGCGGTTTATTTTTTGTTGATAGACAACTCGGTAACAAAGGGTAGAGTTGTACATCTGTTGACAGCGATTTTAAGAGTGTAAAAAAATATGGTCTAGAGTCCTTACATTAAAATGTTGAAAAAAATAAGATCTAGCGATTATTAGAGTGGTGACAGATTTTATTAGAGTGGTGACAGCGATTATTACACTATGAAACCTTTTCAGGCCACAAAAAAATCACCCTAACTGCAAATTTTCACTCGCTGTATCTGACCGTTACGTTTCAAATTCTTTTATCCCATTGGCCAGATCCTAATATTTTGCTCCTTCCTCGCAACCACATTAACCGACGTATAAATACGCCAACTACCATAAATTTGGCATCTTCATCATCTAACTGTCGTACATATTGGTACTCATGTTATAAGAGCACCCGGCGTTGGTCCTGGTAAACCACATGTGGAATTAATCATTCATTACTCAAGCAGATTATGTGCTAAATAATCAAAGTGCAAAACGCGTATGATCAAGTGAGATTCTTAATTGTCTACGCAAAAGGAAACGTTATAAATTCCTACAATATAGTAAGTAATATGAAAGTGAAATAATTGTTTAATTTCTTGATCCATCATAATCGTACACCATAAGTGAATACAATATCCTGCGAGAAAAACATTTAACAGTAAAGAACTTCCCATTCCATCTATTAGCCCAAGTGAAAAAAGGGTTAATTAGAACAATGAGTAAAATGACGAATGAAGAATCTAGTTTTTCCAAGAATAAACCACAAAAACCGCGCAATTTCAATTTTGAAGAATTATAGAAAGCACAACACTGGTAGAAGTGTGAGGTCGCCTACGTCCGATCACGGATATGGCACTGTAAGAAGAATATGATCAATTTGTAGAAACACTACCTTATGAAAATGAACCATCTTGTAGATTTTCACAATCTAATCAGAACATAAAGCTCCAAGAAAATAGTTACGTAGATTATTATGATGAAATTTTTTTATCAAATGTTCTTGAAAGACTATGTCAAATAATAAATATAAATAATTTCGTTTATTTAGCGTTGCCTAAGGTTATTATAACAGAATTAAATGTTGAATTTCTCATAGATACAGCGCCAGGCCAAAGTTTTCTCAAACCGGATCTTGCCCAGAAAATACATAAAACGTTTATTAGACCTGGTAAATTTTCTGTACATAACGCTCATGCAATATCTATTCAAAATGAAACTATCATCATTTCTATATTCATCCTCTATATCCATCTCAAATATATCATGTAAGGAAATAGCAGTAAGTAAAACGCAAAATACGTACTACAGCATATATTATTACAAGTTACGGGGCAACTAGTTTCGGCACACTAAGCTATCGCCAGGGCTCAAATGTATATATCATTCACATGAAAAGTATTATAGAAGGAAAGTTGTCACATGCCCGTGGCATCCAGCAGAATCCAAAATGTGTCAGTAGGTAATATGGAAAATATATTTGTTAAGTATTCATTAATTTTATTTTAATTAGTTATGATATATAGTTAATATGTAAGGTTATTTAATAATAAAATTTAAATGTTTAAATCTCAAGCAAATCGTTGGTGGTATTTTTATAACTAGCGGACACACGGTATATACACATTATGTTTAATTTAAAAAACCCAGTTCTCCAAACACACAGAAGCAGAACAGTTGTCGAAGTGAACAGTTCAAAGTAGTGTATTTACCGCGCTAGTGCCAAAGACCTTAATAAAACCCATTGAACCCCTGATACAGTCCATTATATCACTTCGAAGAAGGGTTGCAACCCCGCAGAAGATCGTCCGGGACCTTCAGGTAAGAATACCAGTTTTGGGCGATTTGCTTGTATAATACTTTATACATGTAATTTGTAACCTTTCATATGTAACGAAAAACATTTTCATTCTCCGAAACAATATTGTAGGAAATTTTTATTAAAATCAGGAAAATTTACATAATTATGCAAACGTCAAACATAATTCAAATCAAATTATTGTATTATTAAAAGAAAAAGAAGAAAATATGGACTTCGTCTTACGGCAGAAACCGTCTGAAGCAAGAAGTGCAGTAATTGAATAGTCGTATTAGGAAAATGAGCAATAGGGAGGACCGAATGCGGACTAATGAAAAACCACTTTTGCGTTCTGTTACTCCGCATGATAGTAACTATATACTCAAAACTCATATTTTTATACTAATAATTCACACCATTCGTATATTCATAGTCGTAGGAAAAATAGAGTTCATAACTCGTTAGAAATTGTATTCCCTGCACTCGTCCGGAATATGTCACTTTCCACACTTCTTATACTATGCTATGCAAATTCGAGTCTATGCATTGGGATCATGGTAACAGTAAGAGATATAGGGATAGTTAAATGGGGGCAAAATTGTGTATTTCAGATCTCATTTATTTGATTCAAGACAATCTAGCGTCTTTAGTTCTGGAGTTATACCGGAAAAATTTTGAAATTCTTCTTTTGCCTACATTTTTTTTAATTTTGCGAGGATTTTCCAAAACATTGTCATAACAACTTTTTGTATATTGTACTATGACCAGAACAATTTTAACCTCTTTTAATATTCCATAACAGCTGTAATTAAAAAATATCAGTGAGTAAGAAGTGGATCAATGCCAAGTTGATCATACAACAAGATCTTGTTTAATTATTGTAGATTTGAAATTTTACCGGTAATAGTTCAATATTTCCAAAACAGTCTGTAGTTCAGATTTGAATACTACGCCGATATGCATTCCTGATACAGCTTCAATATTATAAATTAATTTTTCCGTGAGTTCTGAGCTATTATGATTAACTGGTTTGCCATCGTGTAGCCACGATATTGAATTTTGACAATCTCGGGCTAAATTCGTAACCTCGACCCACAATTGGACAATAATCACAAATCTCGTCCGCCATTCTGGATCCGCCATGTTGAATTTATGAATTTTGACATAAAGATTAATATTTCAGGTATTCAAACATCTGACTATAATTTAGGGTTCAAATGGAAATTCAATGTAGTTTGCTTTTTTTCAAATAGAATAACCTAAATATTTTTCATTATTTGGATTCTTGGGAACTTTAAACATGTATCATACTTCATACTCTATCTTTCGCTATGACGGTTCCAAGACATGTTATATGAGTCGCCCATTTTATCAGTTTGAAATAAAATAAACTATAATACTAGAAATCCTAAATATATTGCATTGTAATTTCGGCGGCCTTGTATGTTCCAGTACTGAAAGTATTCCTTCCGATTCTAATGCTGTAAAATTTGATATTCAGAGGCTGATTTTGAAAATAACTGGAGTCCCATTTTCAGGAAATGTCAACGTTATAAATTATTCTCATGCAGCCATTAATTATCATCATCATATTAATAAAAATCCCAACATTGTAAATGTTATCATGATACCTCTGATAATCGAAACTTTAGACCTAGAACACTCTGGAAGATTTTGAATATAGGGTTCAATAGTTGGCTTCCACTTGAAATAAATATTGGACGTCATCAACATCTGACTGTCAAATTTAACACCACCTCTTGTAGAATCGGGAGGAATGTTATTGTTCTTATCATACCTACATACGTATGAAATGACATTGAAAAATAATATCGGACTTCTCGCACACACTTCCACTTTTTGTTAGGGAGAATAAAATGTACGACTCAAACATCGTCAAAGATAAGTCAAGGATATGATAATTGTTTAACATACTTTTTTTTAGAATTCAAATTTAAAAAACATTTAGGGAGCTCCTTCCGTAATGACGAAGTTCTTTAAGTTTCCGATTGAACCGGGAATGACAGTCAGATGTTTAAACACCTGAAATGTTCATCCAATGTACCTATAAAAATCACTCAAATTTCAAACAGACCGTCCATTTAATAACAAAATAGCGGGCTGGCTAGTAATTTCGTTGGCAAACTATACATAAATAGAAAATATGTTTAATTGGTATATGTACTGGTTATTTTTTGTACGGACATTTGTATAAGTTTCATAAAATATCTTTTCATGTCTATTCCATCTAAAACGCACAATAGAAAGGGTTTTAATGATGATACTGATCTGAAAACTTGTAGTCAGTCATGATGGATTCCTCACTACTTCATTATCTCTTTAGATTCCTTATTCTATTGATATGATCTTCATTAGCGTTACACCTAAGTCTAGCAATTCAAGTGAATTCAAGGCGTTTTTTTTTAAATTTCGTGTTCACACTTTTCTTTTTGAAAACCTGTTCCAAATTTTTTCTTCAAAATTCAGAGTCTAACTTTTCACGGGTTTCGAATTATTCAAAAGTATGAAAAAAACCTTCATCAAACTTACACGGTATATAAAGGAAAGTTGATTTCAATCGCCCTATTGTGAGCTCTAGTTCACTCTGTAGGATTATTTGTATGTTGGTCTGGGCCACCCTGTATACAGACATCACACCAGTAGAACCATTAGCACATGTTTAAGTTTTGCATTTATCCGATTCCCTATATATTGGAACATAGCTTTCATTTTTGCTCTGCACTATTAGGAACCGATGGTGTAGTAATGAACAGACCCAACCGCTATGGTGTTGAGAAAAAAACTCTAGTGTATACATAGTTTTTGTTGCCCTCTACAACTTTTATTTAAGACATTTTTTGCCTTAGATTTAATGAAGATGCAGTTATCGTCCATACAGTTATCATTGATACACCCTGTATATGCCAGAGAGAGTTTCAACGTCTCCGAAATTTTTGTGAAATTCAATATTCTAGGTCAACTACTATTAATCCACCTAGTAATCTGATTGCATTTAGGTTTTAGGAATTTTCACAAAAAAAAACTACTTCTGCTATAGTGAAGTAGAAAAATATACCCATTCGAAAATTAACCTGAAAATAGTAGTAATTTTACTTCATATCGTGATTTACGTTGGAAAATTCAATTCATTTTCCCCTTATTTACACAAATTCAGAATTCTTTAGTTTCTTCTATCGCCAGCATTATTCATCTTTATCGCCAGTAGTTTTTTATTTTGCCACAAAATCAAATTTAAGTGAATTGTAGAACGAAAATATAATTTTTCTAATAATAACGGTAGATATTAGGCAATAACTAGCATCCTCCGCACTGTCAACAATGGTATCAATAAACTAGAACAGATGTAAATCATCACATTCAGTGTAAAACGCTTTCTATAACCAAAAGTGAGATCGGCAACACTGCCAGGATGCCACTATGCAAGAAAAATGCATATACAGACGCCAAACTATACCGTTCTTCGATATGTATACTGACGAATGCCACTTTGTGCGTCAGATGTATAATAAATATATAAGTGTGCTACTATAACGCCGCGTACGAAGAACCTGTGAACCTTGGTGTATAGGTTTATACAAAAAACAACCAAAGTGACGTCTTGCTGATTTCATCAGCAATAGATTCCCAAGCATTCACTGAACCGTTTGCGATATATTGGAGCTCGATGCACTGTGACGTCCGTATATCGGATGTCATAGTGCCGCGGACGCCACAGCTACCGCGATTTTAACATGGGCGGATGCCACTTCACGTCGTGAATGTATATATATATATATATATATATATATATATATATATATATGCTATATTCACAAATTCACATTAAACTTTTTAAAAATAAATTTTATTGAGTTACACAGTTTTATGTTATATAAAAAAGAATTAATAGTTTGAGATTATAATTGTAACTAACTATTTTACATAAAGTCAAAGAATTTATAGATTTGGTTAAATCAACGTCAGCGTTTATTTTCATGGAGAACTCGATGTAGCGTCGCTCCCATGAAAGTGCAGAAATCATTATTCTTCTGTAACATGATATTTGTGTTACTTAATGTGTTTATTCTATAAAAAAACGCAACGTAGCATCGTTCTCATGAAAATACGGGAATCGTAACCTGATGTTTGAAATTGCGTAACGTTACTTAAACATAAGCATTTTTTCCTATATTACAACTCCACCCTTAATTAAAATTGTTGTTTGATAAACAACAATTTTGAGAATAAAAATCAAAATACATAAAATATAAAATGGACAATACAATATATACAGGGATTTCAAGATTGAAAGGAAAATACACAAAATACAAAAAATAAAAATATAAAGGTATACATTAAACCATGAAATTGTCAATTCTTGTTTTCCACTTCCTCAGAGGCTTCGGTTTCAAGTTTGGGTTTTCTTTTTGGCAGAATGTTATGAATTTTAATAAAAACATCATTTGGTTGGTCCGGAACAGGATTCCTGGCGATTTGTTGAATTTAATATTTCTACACTTGTAACAGGTGTAGAGGACGATCAAGGCAACGATGAGTGAGATCGTAGTATATGTGAACCAAGAAATATTTTTCTCAACAAAAGGTTGGTTTATGAGTTCATCTAAACTTTTTGAGTATTGGTCCAGTTTGTGTTTTGTCACTTGCAGATCAGTCAAGTTAATGTTATTAAGATCTAGTGGTTCTATTTTGGGTACTTCTACTTTGTTTGGAATGTCCAGACAACAGTTGTAATCAACTATTACAGGATGAAGTACATGAGGAATGTTTATAGTTTTTCTGGTACTAGCTTGTATTTTAGTAATGCCAACAAAAGCGGAACATCCTGAGTATAGCTGTAAAATAGAATTTTCATTTACGGTTAATGTTTTCGTTTTTGTGTCTGAGAGACTTATGGTCACGTGTACCGATTCGGCAATCGTCACTAGCCACACGTTTTCTTAGAGTTTTTGCACATTATGACCTTGTTCGTTGACTACCGCACTTTTACAATTCGCAGGAAATGTCTTATATTGTCTTAACAAACGGGCTTCGCATATCGCGTTATCGTCTATAGGGTATGCGTAAACATTGCGACACAACTTCTGATGCGTAGATAACTGTTTACATTTTTGTAAATCGTGGATTGGAATGTATGATAAAGAATCATCATCTCGCGCTAAATATTTTTGTGAAAATGATAAAATGTGGTGAAATCCAGTTCTATTATCATGAATTGGTATTGGGTATAGGTGGAATAAAGTAAATACTTGTGGTTCAATCAAAGGTATTTTAAGAACGGAAACAAGGTCTGAATTTGTTTGATATGCTTAGAGATCGATTATTTCCAAATACTGTGAAATTTCAGAATATTTTATTGGTAGCGGTAAACCTTTCCTTACTGTATTTTCGGATATTTTCTTAAGAGCAGTGATCAAATTTTCTGGTTCAATAATATAAGTATGAATTATTTGAAGCTGTGCAAAAGTGATAGATTTTAGAATATTATTAATAGTATTTTCAAGATACGAATAACTCTCCATTAGTTGTTCGCAAATTTCTAAGAAATTTAATTTGGCTTCGATAAGCGCAATCTCGTTTGTTGATTGTCGAATGGTGGCTTCAACTTTTTCTATATAAATATTTCCTCATTTAATTTTAATTGTCTTATGGTACTGTTGAGATTTGTTATGACTGGGCTTGTGATTGACATTTGATATTTTAATAAGTTTTCTATCTGGTTTTGATCAGTTTTTAATTTACTAATGCAGTCCATATAATATTCACCGTCAGACGCATCGATATTTCCGGTTATTCATTTAAATATAGTAACAATACCATTAATTATACCTCGTTTTTGTCTTTTAACATCGAAAAATATTTTACTAAATTTACCGCCAATAGATTTTGTAATTTGTTTTAATAATGCCAAATATGATTTTACTTCGGATTGGAAGGACTTCATACTGGAGTAGTTTGAAGTAAAGGTATTTTGAATTGTGTCAAGAATTCTACTATTTCTTTCAAAAGTTTAATTAAAAGCTGATATATTTTTATGCACTAATAAAGTCCATTCGTCGTTCGAAACCATTATTTTGGTTTCGTCGTGGTAGTAGATTCCAACTGTATTGTCTATGGGTTCGATTTTATATTGACATGTTGCTGTTCCGATTCAGAAACCTGAAAATAAGTCAATTTTCAACATAAGGTTACATAATATCGAAATTTATTTTTGATTTGTTATTTGTTTCTAAATTTAATACTGTTGCGGAATTTCTGTGTATATCTAGTATTTCAAAAGGGCCATTAAACTTATTTTCTAATTTGTTTTTTATTTGAGTTTCTTTTACGTAAAGTTTTGTTACGGTTTAAAATGAGTTATGAAAAGTATTCGCTATAAATGACCAAATGCTTACTTTGAAAATGGAAAAATATATAACTTTTAATTCGTCTATACTGATTCACACTTTGTAAAACAAAATCATAAATATTACAATGTGTTGATTTTAATGTGAAAAATAACCTTTATTGTTTACAATCTAATGTTCTTTTTCATTGAATTATTTGTTGATTTGTTATTATTAAGTAAAACAGCACTCAACGTTTTGGCTCACTAATGACTTCTTTATAGGTTAATTAGCCCTACCTGGCTTAATAACATAAACATTCAATACCTGTTTTAGAAACCTTGACTTGTACCTTGTCATTCTTTATAATTTTTTTCTTTTTGGAAATGGCTGCTTTTTGAACCACATGGGTTACAATTTTTCGAAGCAATTTTGGATATAAAATAGCCTGAAAACAAAAAGGAAAATAGTAAATTAAACTTCTGAGTAATTTTATCTTCAAGAGAGTTGGGGAGAAACCCTAAGGGGGATCTTTACTTGGTTTAATTTATTTCACATGAAAGCCACACACCACCCTTGGTAAGTTAATCAAGTTGCTTGTCATTGATTGTTATTCTTTCAATATCAGACATCTAGTTATAAATTCTATAATTCTTTTAGGCTTTTTTCTTTGGTTTTGATTTATTCATCTTATAACTGACTAACCTATACGTCCTGCTGTATGGAATAACCAGAGTAGACACTTATCAATAAATAACTGAAGTTATAGTGATTATCAAGGTAACTTAGACTTTTTAATATATTGCAATCCAGGTATATATCGAGTATACCGATTAGAGGTGCTGTTTCGAAAATTTTGGAGGATAACAGACTCTCAATAAGTAGTGTAGCTATTCAGTTATTAATAAACCAATAGAATATTATATGATAAACTTACCCAAATTTAAGTTCTGTACACCTTTTAGTACTAAAGGGGAAATTTCATAATTGTTAATGATTGATATCTTCATATATGTGAGTTGAAAGAAACCATATTAATCCAACAATAAACTATTCACTACCACCTTTCCTTTTTTTTTATGTTAACTTCTGATTTAGATTGTAATGGTAGAGACGAACCCGTAGGCCTTCTTCAGGTAAATCACTTTTGAATATTGACACTGTATACATTTAAAGGTAGTAAGGCTGAAGTGGGTGCAAACATTAGCTTAACCCTTATTATTAAAATACATAATAATAAATGTAAGTAATAGTTTGTCACCTACTTCATAATTTGGTTTGTTTTCGGAGACATGTTTGTCAAATCGGTCTTTAGCTCTTTCTTTTTGCTTTATGGTTTTTTCTCACGCTATTTTATAATAATAAGATATGCGGTTATTTAGATCTCTAATATATTTAGTAATTAGTTCTTTTTCGTTGTATAATTTTTCGGGAGGTCTACTGGACGTGTGTCCAAATACAAGTTCGTATGGTGTGAATCCGTGTGTTTTGTTTATAGAGTTATTATAAGCGATAATAGCAAATGGTAAAATACTGAAGGGGTGTTCATTGGGGTGGTCTGCTAAATTTATTCGAATCATTTCTAACATAGTAGCATGTAATCTTTCTAGAGAACCGTTACTTTGCGGTTGACCGACACTTGAATGTGTTGACTTAATATCGAACATATTACAAAGGTCTTTCATCAACGCATTATTGAATTCGTGACCGGCATCGAAATGTATGCGAAGTGGTGCACCAAAATGCTGAAAATAAGCTAATAATGAAGTAACAATGGATTTGGCACTTTTATCTTCAAGCGGATATGCTTGAGAAAATTTTGTTAGTTCGTCTCTTATCGTAAGAGCATAATTTCTTTGAGGTACCTCTAAAATATCAATATTAATACGTTCAAAAGGTGTTTTAGGCGTTTCAGTTATAACGAGGGGACTGTCCAAAGTTTTGCGACATATTTTTGTGTCTTGGCATGCCCGGCACGACTTAATATAATTTTCGACATCTCGATTGAGGCCGGCCCAATTATATTGTTGTCGTATTCGCCTAATAGTTTCATTAATTCCGCGGTGAAGGTGGCTTTTGCCATTATGGAATTGATCTAATATAATAGGTATTTGATTTTGTTCTGGTTCTTTAGTGATATTTTGACAAATAGTGAGTTTTACGTCAACTTCCGAAAGAAGAAATGATAGTGTTTCTAATATTGGTAGGTCAGGATTATTTTCGATAAAATATTTTTCTAAAGGTTTAAAAAAATCTCGATTTCTGTAAATTGCTGCAAATAAGTATTCAGTAATACTGTCTGGATCCTATGGTATAGCAATAATAAGGTATTTTCTATTTTTGACAGTTTTACTACTAAGTACATTAATTTTTGCATAAGAAAAATCGGGGTTTTCCTCAAATATATCCTCAATTATTTTTTCATGAGAATATTGTAGATTATTTTGTTGAAAAATGTTAAAATGTTTTTATTTTGTTTGTCTAGTAAATGATTATTGGAATATTCTATTTCAGAATACTCGATCAGTGATTTTGTTTTATAAAGTTCGTCAAAAGACAAAAATTCTTCTGCAGCAGCAGTGAATTTCAGGTTTATTTTCAGTTTGTTGGGATGACCATGCTTCTTCAATAGCGAGAAAGGGCATCGGCATTTTTATTAGATTTGCCAGATTTGAATTCAATTTGATAGTCGTATTGCTCTAATTTGAGGCGCCATCGTGCTAGACGACTACCGGGGTCTTTTATTGAGAATAACCAAGTAAGTGGACGGTGGTCAGTTATAAGGGTAAATTTTCGGCTATATAAATAGGGTCTAAAGTGTTTAACTGCCCACACAATTGCCAAAAGTTCTCTCTCTATCGTAGAGTATTTTGTTTCTACTTTGCACAATGTCCTAGACGCATAGACTATCGGTAAATCCTTACCTATTGGGCCTTGTGACAAAACCGCACCGATTGCAAATGCGCTAGCATCGGTAATTAAAAGAAATCGTTTTTCAAAGTTTGGGTATATCAATATCGGAGTAGAGGTAGAGCATTTTTTAATTCTTGGAATGACTTTTGACATTTGGAGTGAAAATTAAATGGGATATCTTTTCGTAAAAGTTTTGTCATTGGTTTGGAAATTTTAGCGAAGTTCGGTATAAATCTTCTGTAGTAACCAGCGAGTCCCAAAAAGGATTTTATTTCCTTTCGGTTCGTAGGTTGAGGGAATTTTTGGACGCATTCAATTTTTGCCAGAAACGGCTTAACGCCATCTTCCGTGATTAAATGTCCAAGGTAGGCGACTTCTTTTCTCAAGAATTCGCACTTGTCTGGCTGAAGTTTTAAATTAGCTTTTTGAAGTCTCTTGAATACTTCTGTTGAGCGGGTAATATGTTCTTGAATTGTCGGTCAATAGACGATGATATCATCCATATAGACAAGACATCGCTCGTTTTGAATTCCAGCAAGGACATTGTCCATGACCCTCTGGAATGTTGGAGGTGCATTTTTTAGACCATACGGCATTCTGAGGAATTCGAAATGTCCGTTTTCAACTGTGAAGGCGGTCTTTGGTATATCTTCAGGCATTATTTCAATTTGATGAAATCCTGATGCAAGATCTAGTGTCGTGAAATATTGACACTTACCAAGCTGGTCAAATAAATCTCCAATGTTTGGTAACGGGTATTTGTCGTCTACAGTAACCTCACTCAGTTTTCTGTAGTCTACGACAACACGCCATTTTTGTTTACCTGATGCGTCGAGCTTCTTGGGCACAACCCATACGGGAAACGGTCTTGGAGAATTGCTCGGTCGTATAATGTTTTGTGAAAGCATTTTATTGATCTGATCTTTCACCTCTTGTTTATGAATTTGGGGATAGCGATATGATTTTACATAAGTGGGCTTAGAATTTTGCGTATCTATAGAATGTTTTATTTCGTTGGTGAAAGTAAGTATGTCTCCTTCTAAATAAAAAATCATGACAAAGTTGGGAAATTAAGTCTCGTTCTTCTTCATCAAGATGATCAAGTCTTAGTTGATTTTTTAATTCCGATGTTCTATCGGTGCACATTTCTTGGGTAGTTAGTTGAATATTATTTACAGTATTTATTTCATATGGTTCTAAGTTAAGTTTTGAAAATGTTACAGTTTTAGGTATACAATTAACATTTAATACTGAAACAAAAAATTCTCCTTTTTCATTTATTTTAACTAATGCGTTTGGTAGTTTAACTTTCTCTACTTCTTGACCTACCAGTATAGCATCAGTATTAACTAAATTGCATTTTAGTTTAAAGATTTGCTCAGTCCTAGGTTCAATGGAAATTGTATATTTGTAAATTTGTGTAAATTGGTTTTCGATTGAAATATTGGTAGTTTCATTATCTGTTACTTTAAATAATGGTACAATTTTGAAATCAGTAATAAGTTGTTTATTTTTTAGATCAACTATACAAATATAATGTTCTAAAAAATCCATGCCTAATAATCCATCAAAATCAATATCTAAATTACAAATAAATACTCTGTGTGGATCGTTGGGTTTAAACGGAATAAGGGTTGATTCGTTAACTCTTGTTTTTTGGTTCGTTATACCTTGAATAATTACATTTTCAGGGGATCGATTTCTATAATTTTCGCATGTTCTGGGTTTGAAAATTGATAATCCAGCACCTGTATCAATTAGAATTTTATGAGTGTTTGTTCTGTCTTTAATATAGTATAACTTTTTAGAATTTACGGGTGAGGTATTTTTTACATGAACATCTGTTCGAGGCAGTCCGATTCTGGACTGTTCAAACTCATGGTTCGAATTTGTGAACTGAGGTCTGGGATCGACAAATTTGAAGTTTGATCGTTTAGCGTATCTGGGGGTTTCGTTTATAAAGGGCCTTGTCGAAAATCCTGATAATAATCATGATTTGGATAAGGAAGGTTATAAGAATCAAAATTATAAATATTTTCATTATTATAATTAAAATTGTCTTGTTCGATATAGTTATAATCGAAAGTTTCGTCTTCATTCGTATTGCAAACAGGTACACCATTATCAGAGTTAGGATCACTATCAGCAGTATAATAGTTTTCCTCTATTCCACTATCAACAGTAAAATAGTCAGGAGCACTGGGGTTAATTTCTTGGTGATATTCTTGATAATCAAGTGAATTATCGGAATATTGTTCTTGATTTTCATGATAATTTTGACTATCATCTGTATAATAGTCATAACTGTTATGAGAGTGTTTGTCAAAATCATGATTTCGATTGAAATGAAAAGTTCTTTGTTGATTAAAATTTGTGTTGGGTCGATTTCCCGGCGGTCCTTGAGGTCTAAAACTTGGATTTGGTCTAATTACAGATAGGCGATTTTGATTTTGTTGGTTATTTTGAAATTGTGGCCTTTGTTGAAAATTTTGGCCTGTTTGGTTATGTGAATTAGGAGTTTGATTTGGTCTAAAGGAACCCTGGGCTAAATTTTGAGATTGCCTTTGACGTGTGAGACACTCATTTATAGTATGTCCTATTCTATGACAAAAATTACATTGTTTTGGTGAATTTGGGCTAAATATACGAGTAGGTATATTATTTGTATTACGATTAGTCTGAGGTTTGTGGTTTCCATAGTAAGTTAATTGAAGTTCTCTTCTGATTCGTGAAATAGCTGATAAAACACTTATTGGATTACTAGCTCTAACAATTTGACCAATTTTTGGATCTAGAACCGTTAATAAAGTATTTAAAGTTAATGATTCTATAAGACGTGTTTGTGCTACTTTTTGATCTGTTGTTTACTTATAGCTGAATACATTTTTGCTTCCAGAGTTTGTAATCTCGAGACAAAAATTGAAGTCGATTCGTTTGGTAATTGTTTCATTCTTTGTAGGTCTTGAATTGATGAATTTAAGCTGCGAGAATCTCCAAAGTGAGTATTTAATAATGTTTTAATTTTTTCCCAATTTGAAGGGTCGTGTGAATTAACTAATTCAGCGGCTCTTCCCTTAAGTTTGTTTTTTATATGAAGAGTTAAAAGTACTTTTTGGTCGTTGCCGGCCATTCTGTAAGCTGTTTTACAAGCATTTATTTATTTAAGAAATTTGATTACCGTCATATTACGGAATTATTGAAAATATTTCGGATAATCTGTAAGGTTCTAAATTTGACGCTTGATCGGTTTGAGCAACTGGAGCATTAGCATTGGCATTAGTGTTTGTTGCATTACGTGTTTCAGGCATTTTGCTTCATATTAAAATGATTGTATTCAAAATAAAAGTAAATTATGACAATAGAACTTGTAAAAATAGAAAAAAATCGCAAAATATTAAATAAAAATAAAACGACATGATTCTTACGTAAATATTTTCATTCCTTCCTTGGCAGCTGAAATCCTTATCCGTGAGCTTTGCTACACCTGGTTAGCAGTTTGCGTGCTCCTGGTGCCGGAGAGACCGTCTGCTTCTTGAAGATCTCGAGCTGGTACTTGAAAATTCCTTAAAGGTTTAGGAACCACCACACTTGTTCTAAATGTGTTTAGGAATCCTACTGACTGCGCCACTGTTATATTCACAAATTCACAATAAACTTTTCAAAAACAATTTTTATTGAGTTACACAGTTTTATGTTGTATAAAAAAGAATTAATAGTTTGAGATTATAATTGTAACTAACTATTTTGCATAAAGTCAAAGAATTTATAGATTTGGTTAAATCAACGTCAGCGTTTATTTTCACGGAGAACTCGATGTAGCGTCGCTCCCATGAAAATGCAGAAATCATTATTCTTCTGTCACATGATATTTGTGTTACTTAATGTGTTTATTTTATAAAAAACGCAACGTAGCATCGTTCTCATGAAAAAACGGAAATCGTAACCTGATGTTTGACATTGCGTAACGTTACTTAAACATAAGCATTTTTTCCTATATAACATATATATATATATATATATATATATATAAGTATCACGGCTGAACTATTAACAAACAAAATTGAAAATATCACGGGAATTGCAGCCTAAATAATATTTATATTCTTGTTATACAAAACCGAGCGCTTTCGAAAGACTATTTCTTTCTTTTTCAAGGTTGCATGTTAGAATTATAAGAAATCAAAGAAAACAGGATACTTAGTAATCACATCCGACTTAAGTTAGAGCTAAAATCAATGCCTCAACATTGAATTAAAATGCAATAGGAAACCAAAAAATTGAAAAAGTGAACAAGTAAAAAATTGAAACATTGAAAAATTGACAAATTGCAAAATTGAGTTTAAATTAACAACACAAAATTAATATTTAGCTAAAATCCCTCCTGAAGGAAACACATTTTGGTTTTTTTAACTTCCCCACTACTACATTTTGACAGAGAATATTTAAAACTGATTCGGTTGTTTCAAGTGTATCTAGTTTTTGGATAGACAGTAATGTTTTTTACTTTACCATACCTGCTTTCAGTCGTATTCTCTTCAAACGAGTTTGTTTTATTATATGTCAAACATACCAGGGTAGTTAGAAAATTGCAAAGTGGGATACCAAATGTTGCACCAAAACTAGCAATGAGATTAATATTTAAAATTTTGGATCTTGATGTCCAATTACTGTTAAAAATTTTTTCTTCTTGCGAAAAAATTCTTTTTCTTTCATATAACAGTTACCTGCTGTTATCATTTGGTAGGTTATTTATAACAAGGAGTTGAATATGCTCAGAGCCACCAACCAGCATGAACTCTCACTTCATCCGTCCCGCGGCTGTGAACACATCCAGGCAGTTATCGCGTGTAAGAAAGCACAGGCTAAAAGAGGACAACACCAATAGGTGGTAAGTTTTATCATCACAAGAGGTTTCCTTACAGAAAAGAAAAAATTAATCAAAGTCCAGTCTCTCACCCTGGAATTTAAGATTCTGAAATTGCCAACTTCAGAGGCTGTCACCCTCTGAGTAGCAAGAGTTTTTTTATATTTCAAATTTTTTAATTTAATTATACAACAAACTTCAAAGAGGGAAATGGCAAGCCCCACACCCTGTCAAGTTTGTTAGTCCCGACAGAGGTAGGAACTCACCACAACCTCCCCGAAATGCTGTTGGTTTAAGTAAGTACTCTCAATGCCTGGTGTTATTTGATTCAACATGCTTTACTATTACTTTTTTGTGAATTATGTTATAGTGTGAAAAAATGTTTATAGCGGAGTTAGCTGATAGTGCAACGCCCGTGAAAGAAACGCCACAATTTCCACACAGACATCCCACAGCAACTAACTAAGGGAAGAATCGTCGCTGCTAGCTGGGTTGACATTTGTAAAATGTAACAAATATGTATAAATCTTACTTATATCATCGATGTCAGATTTTTTATTCATAGTTGGGTCATTAACTTGGATGTGGTACATTTCTAAGAATTTACGTTTATTTCTATTTCTTTCAATTTCCAAAATCTCACAATTTCCAAAATCTACGTGATGTGTCTCATCTATTATGTGTTCTGCAAGAGCACATTTTCTTTTCCCTAACCTACTATCACTTTTATGTTGTACCAAACGATTTTTTAAATTTTGTGAGGTTTCACCTATATACTTCTTCTCACAATTCATACATGGTATTTGATAGACCACATTTGTACGTTGGAGGGTTTCATCTTTGTGTTTAAGTTTAGTGAACAATTGGTTTAAAGGCTGCGCTGATTTTTGATTAATTTTTTCTTTTCTGTAAGGAAACCTCTTGTGATAATAAAACTTCAGAGGCTGTCACCCTCTGAGTAGCAAGAGTTTTTTTATATTTTAAATTTTTTAATTTAATTATACAACAAACTTCAAAGAGGGAAATGGCAAGCCCCACACCCTGTCAAGTTTGTTAGTCCCGACAGAGGTAGGAACTCACCACAACCTCCCCGAAATGCTGTTGGTTTAAGTAAGTACTCTCAATGCCTGGTGTTATTTGATTCAACATGCTTTACTATTACTTTTTTGTGAATTATGTTATAGTGTGAAAAAATGTTTATAGCGGAGTTAGCTGATAGTGCAACGCCCGTGAAAGAAACGCCACAATTTCCACACAGACATCCCACAGCAACTAACTAAGGGAAGAATCGTCGCTGCTAGCTGGGTTGACATTTGTAAAATGTAACAAATATGTATAAATCTTACTTATATCATCGATGTCAGATTTTTTATTCATAGTTGGGTCATTAACTTGGATGTGGTACATTTCTAAGAATTTACGTTTATTTCTATTTCTTTCAATTTCCAAAATCTCACAATTTCCAAAATCTACGTGATGTGTCTCATCTATTATGTGTTCTGCAAGAGCACATTTTCTTTTCCCTAACCTACTATCACTTTTATGTTGTACCAAACGATTTTTTAAATTTTGTGAGGTTTCACCTATATACTTCTTCTCACAATTCATACATGGTATTTGATAGACCACATTTGTACGTTGGAGGGTCTCATCTTTGTGTTTAAGTTTAGTGAACAATTGGTTTAAAGGCTGCGCTGATTTTTGATTAATTTTTTCTTTTCTGTAAGGAAACCTCTTGTGATAATAAAACTTACCACCTATTGGTGTTGTCCTCTTTTAGCCTGTGCTTTTTTACACGCGATAACTGCCTGGATGTGTTCACAGCCGCGGGACGGATGAAGTGAGAGTTCATGCCGTTTGGTGGCTCTGAGCATATTCAACTCCTTGTTATGAATAACCTACCAAATGATAACAGCAGGCAACTGTTATATGAAAGAAAAAGAATGTTTTCGCAAGAAGAAAAAATTTTCAACAGTAATTGGACATCGAGATCCAAAATTTCAAATATTAATCTCATTGCCAGTTTTGGTGCAACATTTGGTATCCCACTTTGCAATTTTCTAACTACCCTGGTATGTTTGACATATAATAAAACAAACTCGTTTAAAGAGAACACGACTGAAAGCAGGTATGGTAAAGTAAAAAACATTACTGTCTATCCAAAAACTAGATACACTTGAAACAACCGAATCAGTTTTAAATATTCTCTGTCAAAATGTAGTAGTGGTGAAGTTAAAAAAACCAAAATGTGTTTCCTTCAGGAGGGATTTTAGCTAAGTATTAATTTTGTGTTGTTAATTTAAACTCAATTTTGCAATTTGTCAATTTTTCAATGTTTCAATTTTTTCAATTTTTTACTTGTTCACTTTTTCAATTTTTTGGTTTCCTATTGCATTTTAATTCAATGTTGAGGCATTGATTTTAGCTCTAACTTAAGTCGGATGTGATTACTAAGTATCCTGTTTTCTTTGATTTCTTATAATTCTAACATGCAACCTTGAAAAAGAAAGAAATAGTCTTTCGAAAGCGCTCGGTTTTGTATAACAAGAATATGAATATTATTTAGGCTGCAATCCCCGTGATATTTCCAATTTTATATATATATATATATATATATATATATATATATATATATATATAAATTTATATATATATATATATATATATAATGGATATTTTTGTGGGGATGTGGCAATAAGACTCCAGAGTAAATTCTTTCAGATATTTATTCCCGAGCTTTCGAATGATTTTCATTCATTATCAAGGGCTATAAATAATTGGTCAATGTTATCATTATTAATAATTAAATGAAATAATAAATACTTACATAAAATCTATAGCGAATTTTGGAATAGTTGTAAATTTTTATGATAAATTCTTTTTAACATAAATCAATGTTAAACAGAATTTATTGTACCAACGCAGTTAATGGACTACTTCGGATAATTTGAAACCCGTCGAAGTAGGGGCGATGGTTTTGATAAGAGAGGACAATCTCCCTCCCTCGCAGTGGCGTTTAGGCCGCATATCCGAATTATTCCCGGGACAGGACGGAATTATAAGGGTTGCGGATGTAACGACCATAAAGGGCCTCTTCGGCGACCCCTAGTCAAGCTGTGTCCGTTGCCTATCTAGATTATGTAATTACTTTTCTTGTACATAATTTATTAATAGAACTTGTTCAACAGTCCCATATTTATTTTTATTTTGTCAAAATGCACCTTTGTCAGTTGCATCTTGGTGGGGGAGTATGTTGGATTTCATTAGACTTGAATTTAAGTTATTTTTCTGCGAGGTAGATAACCCGAACCACAAACGTTTCAAAACCGTGGTTGCCTGCATGCCCGCTTTAATTAGAGATTCATTTTTTAATTTTTCGAAAACCTAAAAAGACTTCAGCTAACCATTGCTTGGTGAAGAACAATGAGATTTCGTGTCCGGTAATTCTGAATAATTTTGTTACGTTTAAATTCAAAAGGCCGTTTTGTGTTATGGTGAACGACGCTGCATTGGAGAGAGCTCTCTGAAGAGAAGTTTTATGAGTCAGTGGGAAAAGAAAACCTCAGGTGAGTGAATCTCTATTCGTCGCTGATCGTTTTTTTTAAGTAACTGAATTTTTACATTCCCCTAATTAAAACCAAAAATCAAGCAGTATTTTGGGGGTAAATTGTACAGTCCTAAACTTAACTCTCCTAATAGGAGCTAGTGAATTGGAGATCCATAATACCGGATCGCACACAATATATCTCGCTGAAAATTTTTTGACATTGAATCAATTAATTCATTCTGAAATTGATTGCTATGATAATAAGGTATATTTTGACACAACTCCTTGTCCGTAGACCTTCGAATATTACTCAGATGTTCCGTTATAACTGGATCGAATTTGGCAATCATTGCAACTAGTTCCAAAACATTGCCATTATTTGGTTACCAAAGATCTGGGCTCTCTCCTCTGGAAGCTAAATTTTGACCAGCCAAATACTGCACAATACAAATAATTCTTTTAATGATTGCACCCCATCGCGTTTTGTCAATTTCATAATGTTTTAGTTGCTCTTTATCGATAGTGAATTCTTTACTCTAACGTAATTTTAATTTGTGCCATTTTTTAGCGATTTTCATAGCAAGAAATATTTTATTAAAGAGAATGAAATATGTATCACTCTATATTATCCAATAATTTGCTGCTTTCATGGACCAAACTACTTCATATTGTGAAGTTCACTTTGAAATACTGGAATGTCTATAGGAAACTACAACATTTTCTAGCACTAACGAAATATATGAAGTGTCGGAGAGAACCCAGACGAATGAAATTTTCGGTTTATAAAAGTTGCCAGCCAGTATTCATCTCGTTGTTTTCGACAAGTTCATTTCACCGACGGCGTTGGGTTAGTAGTTGCTATAAATTCAGAAACAGTCAAGAGAAGAACATCTGTTACAGTGAGTGGGCTAATTTCTCATTTCAATTTCTGCTCGGGTGGCTGAAATATATTTTCAGTATTAATAAATTCACAGTGTGTGAACTACACCTTATTTCCTCAATATTCCTCTGAAAGTTTATGGTTTTTCCATTCCCTGGGAAAAGGGCGTTTCAAACCATGTTCTTTGCGAAATATTTCTCTAATTAAAATCCCAGTTTTAAAAATAAAGTAATGGTTAGCATTACAAAATTTAACCGTCGATCCTCAAAATTAAATATAGGACTGTTTTAGATATATATATGAAGCAAAATGTTATTCTTGACGGTAGATAAATAAAAAATCTCTCAATATCTTGGGGATTCCGTCGTAAGTAGGGCTGAATTAAACTCTTATTTACTACCCAACGTTTCTTTTTCAAGGCTGAAATATGGACACACATTTCATTAATTAACAATTTTTTTTATACTTACGTGTAAAGTGAGTTAATAATTATTGAAACAGTTCATACTCGGAACAACAAAAAAATATATTTTATGTATAGATACTTTTTAAGTACTAATTCAAAAGGATCTTTTCGATTTGAAGGAACATTATAGGTTTGTCAGAGTGTCACAGTTTGAATGACAGTTTTTTGGTTGAGATATAACCTAGTTGATGTGTTCAACTTTATGACTTAAGAGACAGTGTTCATTATTAGTAGCATGACTTGTCACTTAATCATGATCCTATGAACAAAGGAAGTCCTATATATCATATATTCTCCCTTGTCAACGAGCGAAAGTTGTAAGGTATATTACTCTCACTAATTACCCCACTCAAATCCCACGATAACAAGAGTGAATGTAGTATATACACAACAACCACGTTATAACTCATTAGTAATATAGATGTTTATATTTATAAGTTAGAAATATCTACAATTTAATTGTTCTTATGTTGTTGGTTAAATGAAAGAAGATATGCAAAAGTGTGATTAAAATGGTTGCTTTCTCTCTTTTTATTCAGTGACTTTTCATCTAAGGCAGTCTCAAACATTTCTAGGCAGGATCTTTTGTGATAGTGGGATTCCGGATGTATAACCATGATGTTATTATAATTTGGATGATGCCCAGTTTCTATGCTATGTTTTCGTTAAAATATTATCAATTGTGAATCTATAATTATAAGTTAGTTTGATTTGATTTTTATGCTTAAAAACGTTTAAAATATTCGTTGAGATATCCTGTATATATGGAATCGCTATATCTTTTTTAGTTTCAGTTTCTTGGTTATTCTCATTATTATTATTTGTGATTCTTTCTTCTTGTATTCTGGTGTTGAAAATTAATTTTTTTAATAGTTTAGGTGGATAAGAATTATTTATGAAAATTTCATACAATTTTTTTAAGTTTTTCTGTTGTAATGTTGGATGGCAAATTTTTTGAATTCTATTTTACATAGTCAGTACTGAATTGATCTTAATCTTTTCTGTGTGGTTTGAAAAATAATTGATGTACCTTTCAGAACTCATTGATTTTCTATACCAGTCTAACTGTATTATATTATTTTCATTTCTTATCAATCTGGTGTCTAAAAAAGGAATGCTATTTTCTGCCTCATGTTCAATAGTAAATTGTATGAATTTATTGTATGCATTGAAAATGTTTAAAATATGATCATGTTTGTCATTATGTATTGCACAGATAATGTCATCAACAAATTTTTTTAAAAAAGGAAGTTGGAAGTTGAGTTTCGCTATGCAAGAATCAAGTAGATCATCCATAACATACTGTGCAGCTATTGGACTTATAAATTGTCCCATTGGTGTACCTAAAATTTGCTTAAAATATTTTGCTTCGAAGGTACAATAAGTGGAATCAAAAATGAAGTCTAATAAATTAACAAAGACATTTTTTGGAATATTGGTGTAATTTTTTATACGATCCCATCTTTTTTCAACACTATGTTTAAAAAGTTGTATAGGAATATTACTAAACAAGGAAACCACATCAAGACTAATAAGTACATAACCTTTTGGTAATTGTTTGTCATTAATAAAGGATGAAAAATGAAAAGAATCTTCAACATAATAGTCTTTATTACAATTGTATGCATTTGTAAGGATATCAGTTATGAATTTGGTAATATTACTGTTTGGTGCATTAATCGATGAAACAATAGGTCTTAAAGAAAGGGTGGGCTTGTGTATATTGGGAAGTTCATAAAACTTAGGAGATGTCTGATTGTAAGTTGTTAAAATTTGGCTTGTTGTTCAGAAATAAATTTTTGTTTTTCAAGTGATGATACTAATTTGTTTGCTTTTTGCTGTAACGTAGAAGTGGGATCATTTTTGAGTTGTTTATAATATTTTCCATCATTTAATATGTTATAGGATAAGGTTATATATTCAGATTTATCCATTATCACTGTTACGTTGCCTTTGTCTGATCTGGTAACCATTATTGAAGGATTATTTTTTAGAAAAACACTACTTTGCCTAAATTGTGTCTGTAAATAATTATATGATGTTGGTTTATGAAAAAAGTTGGTTAATATATTTGTGACACTCTGACAAACCTATAATGTTCCTTCAAATCGAAAAGATCCTTTTGAATTAGTACTTGAAAAGTATCTACATAATATATATATATATATATATATATATATATATATATTGTAATAAAAGAACTTCAAAATCTCACTTGGTTATTGGAAATCATATATGAGTAATTAAGAATATTAAATATTTGAAGGATTGGAAATATTACAAAATATATATATATATATATATATATATATATATATATATATATATATATATACATTCACGGCGAGAAGTGGCATCCGTCCATGTTAAAATCGCGGTAGCTGTGTCGTCCGCGGCACTATGACATCCGAAATACGGACGTCACAGTGCATCGAGCTCCAAAATATCGCAAACGGTTCAGTAAATGCTTGGGAATATATTGCTGATGAAATCAGCAGGACGTCACTTTGGTCGTTTTTTGTATAAACCTATACACCAAGGTTCACAGGTTCTCCGTACGCGGCGTTATAGTAGCACACTTATATATTTATTATACATCTGACGCACAAAGTGGCATCCGTCAATATACATATCGAAGAACGGTATAGTTTGGCGTCTGTACATGTATTTTTCTTGCACAGTGGCATCCTGGCAGTGTTGCCGATCTCACTTTTGGTTATGGAAAGCGTTTAACATTGAATGTGATGATTTACATCTGTTTTAATTTATTGATACCATTGTTGACAGTGCGGAGGATGCTAGTTATTGCAGAATATCTACCGTTATTATTAGAAAAATTATATTTTCGTTCTACAATTAACTTAAATTTGATTTTGAGGCAAAATAAAAAACTACTGACGACAAAAATGTATAATGCTGGCGATAAACAAACTAAAGGATTCTGAATCACCGTAAATAAGGGGAAAATGAATTGAACTTTCTAACGTAAACCACGAGATGAAGTGAAATTACTACTAATTTCATGTTAATTTTCGAATGGGTATATTTTTCTACTCCACTATAGCAGAAGTAGTTTTTTTTTTGTGAAAATTCCGAATACCTAAATGCAATCAGATTACTAGGTGGATTGTTAGTAGTTGAGCTAGAATATTGAATTTCACAAAAATTTCGGAGACGTTGAAACTCTCTCTGGCATATACAGGGTGTATCAATGATAACTGTATGGACGATAACTGCATCCTTATTTTATCTAAGGCAAAAAATGTCTTTAATAAAAGTTGTAGAGGGCAATAAAATCTTGTATACACTTGAGTTTTTTTCTCAACACCATAGCAATTTGGTCTGTTCATTACTACACCACCGGTTCCTAACAGTGCAGTGCAAAAATGAAAGCTATGTTCCAATATATAGGGAGTCTGATAAATGTAAAACTTAAACATGTGCTAATGGTTCTACTGTGGTCTTCGTAGGCTAGTGGAATGGTGCTCTGTCTGCTAACCGAGAGGCCCCGGGATCAAACCCGGGCCTAGTTAACATCATAATCAAAAATTCGGAGAGCCACCTGTCGGAAGGCAATGGCAAACCACCGACAGTATTCTGCCTAGTACAGCCTCTCAACATAGACGTTCGGATCCGTCGTTAAACTGTAGGTCCCTTCTATCTGTGGTAACTGGAGATCACAACACAAATAGAAGTGAGAGGTCGCCTACGTCCGATCACGGATATGGCACTGTAAGAAGAAAGAAGAATGGTTCTACTGGTGTGATGTCTGTATACAGGGTGGCCCAGACCAACATACAATTAATCCGACAGAGTGAACTAGAGCTCAAAATAGGGCGATTGAAATCAACTTTCCTCTACATGCTCCATTGAGCCGTGTAAGTTTGATGAAGGTTTGTTTTCATACTTTTGAATAATTCGCTACCCGTGGAAAGTAAGGCTCTGAATTTTGGAGAAAAAATTTGAAACAGAATTTTAAAAAAAGAAAAGTGTGAACACGAAATTTAAAAAAAAGCCTTGAATTTACTTGAGTTGCTAGACTTAGGTGTAACGCTAATAAAGATCATATGAAAAGAATAAGAAATCTAAAGAGATAGTGAAGTAGTGAGGAATCCATCATGACTGAGTACACGTTTTCAGATCAGTATCATCATTAAAGCTCTTTCTATTGTGCGTTTTAGATGGAATAGACATAAAAAAATATTTTATGAGACTTATACAAATGTTCGTACGAAAAATAAACAGTACATATTCCAATTAAACATGTTTTCTATTTATGTATAGTTTGCCAACGAAATTACTAGCCAGCCCGCTATTTTGTTATTGAATGGGCGGTCGGTTTGAAATTTGGGTGATTTGTATAGGTACATTGGATGAACATTTCATGTATCTGAACATCTGACTGTCATTTCCTGTTCAATTGGAAACTTAACAAACTAGATCATTACGAAAGGAGCTTCCTAAATGTTTTTAAATCTGGATTCTGAGAAAAAGTATGTTAAACATTTATCATATCCTTGACTTATCTTTGACGATGTTTGAGTCGTACATTTTATCCTTTCTAACAAATAGTGAAAGTGTGTGCGAGAAATCCGATATTATTTTCCAATGTCATTTCATACGTATGTACGTATGATAAGAACAATAACATTTCTCCCGATTCTACAAGATGTGGCGTTACATCTGACAGTCAGATGTTGATGACGTCAAATATTTATTTCAAGTGGAAGCCAACTATTGAACCCCATATTCAAAATCTTCCTGAGTGTTCTGGGTTTTAAGTTCAGATTTTTAGAGGTATCATGATGACATTTTCAATGTTGGGATTTTGATTAATATGATGATGAGAATTAATGGCTGCATGAGAATAATTTATAACGTTGAAATTTTCTGAATATGTGACTTAAGTTATTTTCAAAATCAGCGTCTGAATATCAAATTTTACAGCATTAGAATCGGAAGGAATGGAGTACTGGAACATAGAAGGCCGCCGAAATTTCAATATAATATTCTTAGGATTTCTGATATAATAGTCTATTTTAACTGATAAAATGGGCGACTCATTTGACATATCTTGGAACCGTCATAGCTAAAGATAGAGTATGAAGTATGATACATGTTTCAAGTTTTCAAGAATCCAAATATTAAAAAGTATTTAGGTTATTCTATTTGAAAAAAAAAACTTCATTGAATTTCCATTCAAACCCTGAATTATCGCCACATGTTTGAACACCTGAAATATTAATCTTGATGTCAAAATTCATAAATTCAACATAGCGGCTCCAAAATGGCGGACGAGATTTGTGATTATTGTCCAATTGTGGGTTGAGGTTACGAATTTAGCCGGAAATTGTCAAAATTCTGCTGTATCAGAAATGCATAGACTAACGAGACGACTATAAGCATAACATAAAATCATAAAAAAACTTTTTAATGAGAAACATTTATTCAAATGCGCTAGAAAGTGAAAAATAATTTCTTTGGATGTATAACGTGAATTATTCTGTAGGTTACAGATTGAAAAGCTTTTGTATTCGAACTAAAAATGTTGAAGCATGCTCTATGTGAAAAAAAATTATATACAAAGTATCGTTAAAATTGTGCCACCTTCAAGTTTTTATTTTCAAATACGAATCTATATTTTTAATTGCATTGATTCAAATGCCAAGAGTCATGTTTCATATAGGCGTAGTATTTACATCTGAACTACAGGCTGTTTTGGAAATATCGAACTATTACCGGTAAAATTTCAAATTTACCATAAATAAACAAGATCTTGTTGTATGATGAACTTGGCATTGATCCACTTCCTTGGCATTGATCCATTTCTTACTCACTGATATTTTTCAATTACAGCTGTTATGGAATATTAAAAGAGGTTACAATTGTTCTGGTCATAGTTCAATATACAAAAAGTTGTTGTGGCAAAGTTTTGGAAAATCCCCGCAAAATATAAAAATGTAGGCAAAAGAGGAATTTCAAAATTTTCAATTTTTCCGGTATAACTTCAGAACTAAAGAAGCTAGATTGTCTTGAATCAAATAAATGACCTCTGAAATACACATTTTTGCCTCCATTTAAGCATCCCTATATCTCTTACCGTTACCATGATTGCAATGCATAGACTCGAATTTGAATGGCATTGTATAAGAAGTGTGGAAAGTGACATATTCCGTACGAGTGAAGTAAATACAATTTCTAACGAGTTATGTACTCAATTTTTCCCACGACCATGATTATAAAAATGGTGTGAATTATGAGTATTAAAATATGAATTCCGAGTATACAATTACTATTATGCGGAGTAACAGAACGCAAAAGTTGTTTTTCGTTAGTCCGCATTCGGTCCTCCCTATTGCTCATATTCCTAATACGACTATTCAATTACTGGACTTCTTGCTTCAGACGGTTTCTGCCGTAAGACGAAGTCCATATTTTCTTTCTTCTTCTATTAATTATACATTATATCAATTTTAATTATCTAATTTTAATTTTGTTTGATGTTTGCATAATTATGTAAATTTTCCTGATTTTAATAAAATTTTCCTACAATATATTGTCCATATTACCTACAGACACATCTTGGATTCTGCTGGATGCCACGGGCATGTGACAACTTTCCTTTCATAATACTTTTCATGTAAATGATATATACATTTAAGCCCTGATGATAGCTCAGTGTGCCGAAACTAGTTGCCCCTGTAACTGTATTTTGCCTTTTACTTACTGCTATTTTCTTGCATAATATATTTGAGATGGATAGTCTTTTTCATTAACATTAATGTACGTTATAATTACTGATAAACTACAAATACAAATTGAAAATCATAAATTTGGTTGTGGTAAAACTAAAAAGTCAATTATTTATTAGTAGTTTGTTTGTTTACAGAGCTGATTTCAAGTTTTATTTCGTTGATATAGATGTTAAGTAGCTCTAAATATGATGAAAGAATATATAAAATGAGTAATGTGTCTCTCTCATTTGTAATAAAGTATGTCAATGTACGCACCATTATAGAATCAATATTCGGTAAGTAACAGCTATTTCTTTTGATGGATACAGTCTCCATTGTGATAAGAATCGTAAAATATTATCGTTGTTCCAACAAATTATCAAGAAAAATAGTTCATATTCATAACTGGGTTATGAGAAATGAGTTTAATTTAAAACGAATAATAAGATTTTTGTAATGTTATTTTAGGTTTCTAAAAACTATTTTTTATGTATAAAGTATAGCTCCGCATGGATTTGTACCAATCGTCAACATCCCTTTTACTGGAAAATATGTTTCATTCTCCTCTCTCATAAGAAAAATAAATACATATTTAAAATTACTGGAAGTCACTTCGTACGCGATCTATATACAATATACAGGACACACCGATTCTTAAAGAAATTCAAATCTACCTACTAATAATCGATCAGGGTCCCAGTGTTGCCAAATAAAAGGAAGCCACTCTGTGCGTGATTTCTATGCATTGGGGCTGTTCTATATACATATTGTGTATATCCCCCACCAAGATGCAACTGACAAAGGGGCATTTTGACAAAAAAAACATATAACAAAATAAAAATAAATATGGGACTGTTGAACAAGTTCTATTAATAAATTATGTACAAGAAAAATAATTACATAATCTAGATAGGCAACGGACACAGCTTGACTAGGGGTCGCCGAAGAGGCCCTTTCTGGTCGTTACATCCACAACCCTTATAATTCCGTCTTGTCCCGGGAATAATTCGGATATGCGGCCTAAACGCCACTGCGAGGGAGGGAGATTGTCCTCTCTTATCAAAACCATCGTCCCTACTTCGACGGGATTCAAATTATCCGAAGTAGTACATTTACTGCGTTGGTGCAAGGTATGCGAATATTCCTTGCTCCACCATTCCCAAAAATGCTTATGCAATTTGTTGAGTAGCTTCCATCTTAAGAGATGAGAGGCAGGAATAGGATTCTGTTGCAATGGCTCAAATACAGCGGAAAGCGGCTCAAGATTTAAGAAATAGCCCGGAGTTAAAACAGACAAATCATTAGGGTCTGAACTCGTAGGAGTCAGTGGTCTAGAATTAAGATAGGATTCGATCTGAATTATAACGGTATTAAGTTCCTCATATGATAAAATCTGATCACCTATAACCCGAGCTAAATGCGTCTTCACAGATTTGATGCCAGCTTCCCACAATCCTCCAAAGTGTGGTGCAAAGGCACCATTAAAATGAAACGAAATATTTTTCTTTGACGTAACAATTTGCATATGCTTAAGGAAGTTAGCCGCACCAATAAAATTACTACCTCAATCTGAGTACAAGTTCTCAACTTTACCACGACGAGCTATAAAACGTTGCAAAGCTAAGAGGAAAGTTTCACTTAACAAATCAGATGCTATCTCTAAGTGAAGAGCTTTGGTGGCCATGCAAACAAAGAGGCACAAATACACCTTACAAGATTTAGCTCCTCGGTAGCGAGTCATTACAACAGAAAACGGACCACCAAAATCAACGCCAGAATTAGGGAAGGATTTAATCTGAGAAACTCTAACTAAGGATAAATCACCCATAACAGGTTGGTAATGCTGAGGATTTTGCTTCCAGCATGAAATTCATTTAGACAAAACCGAGCATATAGCTCGCTTGGGAGATAGAATCCAAAAAGATTGGGCAAGTAAAATATGCACGGTACGTGACCCGGCATGAAAATATCTTTTATGATAATAGTCGATGAGCAAATGAGTTAATCTACTTCCGCGAGGTAACATACAAGGAAATTTTTTATCAACAGAAACAGGTTAATATCGAAGACGACTTCCGACCCGTAATACCTTCCGATGATCAATAAAACAACACAACTTACGAAAAGGTTTATGAAATCCGTTTCCCTCTAACTTTTTCTCGAAATATCGATATTGAGTATATTTAACTAAAAGCATCAGTGACTCATGAAGTTCATTGGAACATAATGGACCCGCCTTTTCCTGCAGGGGAAACTTGGAATTGTGAACAAATCTCAAAATTCAAGCTAAAAGACGTTCAATAAACACAAATTCAGAATTGTTTTGTAGCAATGTTTCAAAAAAATCACCATCGGCGTAACAAACCAAGGTTACTTTTCGCACCTCCTCAAACATTCCGGCACAATCAGAACAAGGAAGGGACGTGTCTGGAAGTTGAGTGGAATTATAAAAGAACTTGAAACCAGCGAACCAATGAGACTGCTCCAACATCAACGCCGGTAAACACCTCTGGAAGCCAAATCAGCGGGATTATGAGCAGAAGGAACATGGAACCAACTATCAGAAGGTATACGTTCCTGTATATAAGCTACTCGATTGGAAACGAAGGTCTTCCATCGATGAGGAGAGGATTTTATCCAACCGAAGGCAATCTCAGAGTCGGACGAAGCCACTAACTTCTCAATTGTAAGCTTAACTTCTGAAATTCTGACTACAAAAGGCAAGAGTTTGGCCAGTAACACAGCGGCAGACAACTCCAAACGGGGAATACTAACAATGCGAATAGGAGCCACTTTCGACTTCGTACATACAAAAAAGACACGAATCTGACCATCTGGTAACACCAAACGCAAATAAATGACCGCAGCACAACCCTTCTCACTACTGTCACAAAATCCATGCAGCTCACAAGTAGCATAGCTTGACACGGACATAAAACGAGGTACTTGAAGATGCACAAGAGATGAAAGCTGTTCCATGTATTGGTTCCAAATATCACAAATTATTTTTGGAGGAGAGTCATCCCAATTTATTCCAGATAACCACAAACGTTGAATAAGATGCTCAGTAAACAAAGTCATGGGAGCGAGAAATCCTACAGGATTAAATACTCTGGCCAATTCTGACAACATACTTCGCTTAGTACAAAACTTGTCCAGAGCAGTCACCTGAAAGGAAAAACAATCCGTTTGTGGATTCCATACAAGACCAAGGATTTTCAAAGGAGAAGAACAACTACTAGCATTATCAAAAGAAATGGGTTCCCTACCTATATGAGACTCAGGTAAACCATCTAGTAAGCGTGAATCATTACTGGACCATTTGCGCAGTTCAAATCGACCTCGGTCTAATAAGGATATTAACTGGTTTCGAAGATCTTGCGCCATTTCTAAAGTATCAGCACCACCAACGATATCATCAACGTAAGTACTGTTACGTAATACTTCAGCGGCAAGCGGAAAATCCCTTCCTACATCTTCACACAGCTGCAACAAGGTCCTTAAAGCCAGAAAAGGGGCTGACGAAACACCCTAGGTTACTGTCAACAACCGAAACACCTGCAAAACTTCATCAGGAGAAAACCTGAATAGGATCCTTTGATAATCAGAATGAGTTTTATCAACTTGTATTTGTCTATACATATGTTTGATATCAGTAGATAAGACATATCTAGGAAGTCGGAATCCCAACAAAATAGTAAACATATCCTGCTGCAGCCTTTTTCCAGTAAGCAAACACTGATTCAGAGAATTCTGATTGGCAACCTGCGCAGAAGGGTTAAATACCACTCTCAATTTGGTGGTCAAAATATCAGGTCTTACTACAGCATGATGAGGAATATAGTAACAAAACATAGGACGAGAGTTCTCTGACACAGCCTCCATGTGGTTAAGATCCAAATATTTTTTCATAAAGGATGAATATTCCTTATACAGAGAGGGTCTTCTTAAAAGTCTTTTTTCCAGACAGACAAAACGATTGACAGCAAATTCATACATCCCTGGAAAAACAGAAAAAGGCTCACGAAAAGGTAAAGCGACGGTATAACGACCATTGTCATCTCGACAGACATTATTAATAAAGTTTTGTTCACAAAGAATATTATCAGGAGAATAACATTCTATTTGAGGAACAGATTCTAAACTCCAGATCTGTTGAACACACTCCTCCAATGAGACAGGTTGATCATTATGACAAAACAATGATGTGGCCGACGTCATAAGAGCAGAGTGGCAACTACCCATAAGCACTTATCCAAAAACGGTATTAACAGCGTTCGGCATCCCAGCAGGAGCCCTAACTTCGCCATCCAACAAAATCTGAGAACATGTCAGCTCCAAGCAGCACCTCAATTTTACCAGGTAGATAAAAACGAGAATTGGCCAACTTCAAATTAGCTAAGTGGGATCAGTGGTCAATATACAAACTAGCAACAGGTAAATCCTCACAAATTTTTGGCAAAACAAACGCCTCACAGTTAGAAACAGGAACATTTTGATCCACAGGCTTTATCATCATTACAGCTCGGCCAACCACCGTACTTCGAACGGTACCAATACCTTGTACGGATTAAGTGGCAGAAGAGTTTGTGAGACCTAAACGACGCATACAAGACTGGGATACAAAAGAAGTCATACTACCTCCATCAATTAAAGCTCGAACATGTTGGTACAGTCCACAACTATCCATAATTTCTACCACCGCAGTAGATAACAAAACGTTCGAACTTTGAGAGACAACACTGCCTAATGAGGCAACATGTGACCTCAAGGCTCCATCAGCGGCCTGAGGATGGACAGAAGTAGAAGGCACCGAATCACAAGCAGGGGCCACACTTTTACTAGCGTGAGGACCACCATTAGCGACCTTAAAATGCAACAGATTATGATGAGGCAAATTACAATGGCCACAACGAACTGTGACAACGCAAGTGCGCGAATCATGCTTTTCTAAACATTTAAAACAAAGACGCGTTTTTTTACAAAAGTTATAACGGTCATAAGGAGACTTATTTAAAAATGAAGACCACGTTTGCAAGTAGTGACTTGCGTTGCATAGCGAACAAGTCACTGTAATAGGCTTCGAAAAAAAACTAGAACGATTACTAAATTTACTAGTATTTTTACTTAAATTTTGTTTAAAAGGCAATGTTTTATTTTTTCTAGCAGAATTCTGAATAGAGCATGGCGACAGCGAATATGAGTCGAAAGAAATGCATTGACTTTCTAGAAAATCAGATAATTCAGTAAAAGTGGGCATTTCACAAGACCCATGTAATAATTCAAAACGTTGCTGAGTCTCGTCATCGAGATTAGTTAGAATTTTATAAAATAATACGAAATCCAAAATGTGATAACCTAAATTTTCTAACGCAGAAAGAATTTCCGAAAAAGTGTCAATTAAATTACTGAGCTATCAAAATTTTTAATCATAGTATATGAAGCATCCTTAGTTTTGCACCAATGGGCCATTGCACGAAACCGCTTATTCATATATCGGTTTTTCAATTTATTATAAATTCTTACATAATTGTCCCTAGCTAAAAGCAAATATTTAGCTAACCTTAAAGGAGCACCTTCTAAACTTTGAATTAAGTTACTCAAATTTTCAGTGTCATCAATATTATTTCGATTATGTACGAGCGCATCAAATAAATCGAAAAAGGTAATCGCTGAAGTGAAATAACCTGAAAATTGATTAAGTTCCAATTGAGGCAACCGAGCATTATAAACTTGTTGGACCGATTGAGGAACGACCACCTTACTCTGAGCGTCTTCATTTTCAAACAGATCCGCAAAATTAGCTTGGATTTGAAAATAATCATTCATAAATTGTCCACGAAGAATTTCCTCAGATTCTAATTGGGCTTCAGTACTATCAGCGCCCAACAGATAGGAAAAAATGTTTTGATGATGCTTATTAAAGTTTTCTAAAACATCATCTAACTCTGAATACCGAATACGAAAGAGCGATTGCTTATTTAGATCAGTTACAGCAGCATTCGAAAAGCGCAACAAAGCTTCTAAATCGTTAAGAGTTGTTTTCCTTTGTAAGGTGTATCTTTTTAATTTATGAGCCATTGTACACCAAATCAAGAAGGCAATGTTAAACAATAAATAAATATTATTTTACCCGTTTACAAATTCTGTAACAAATAAACTCACGTGCCCTTGTCAAGCTGCCACTGGTATAAGAGAATTCTAAAGTTATTTATAAGCCTGCAATATTGGTTCAAAATTAAAGTTCCATTACCTTTATTAGTAGTAGTATATACACGTATGTTCTGTGACACTTTATCGGATGAACAGGCGGATGGCCTATGGGTGGTTACCGATAGGAAGAAGTTTCCAGAGGATTTACAAGAAGTAGAAGAAGTCTCTAGATGGTTAGCAAGTAATGAAGGTAACGTCTACGGGGGTTATGCAAAAAGTAAATAAGTGTGTATGTTGTTACGTGTATAAGGTATCTAGAGGGTGGTTTAGAAGAAGCGAAGGGGTTTTTAAGGGTAACGTCCACGGGGATTACGAAAAAAGTAAATAAGGGTGTATACAAGAACGAGGGTTATGCAAAAAGTGAATAAGTGTGTATGTTGTTACGTGTATAAGGTATCTAGAGGGTGGTTTAGAAGAAGCGAAGGGGTTTTAAGGGTAGCGTCTACGGGGGAGGGTAGCGTCTACGAAGATTACGCAAAAAGTAAATAAGGGTGTATACAAGAAAGGGGGTTATGCAAAAAGTAAATAAGTGTGTATGTTTTTACGTGTATAAGGTATCTAGGGGGTGATTTAGAAGAAGCGAAGAGGGTTTTAAGGGTAGCGTCTACGGGGGGGTTGCGTAAAAAGTAAATAAGGGTGTATACAAGAAGTAATTAGAAGAAAGAAAATATATGGAGGATTGTGTGTGTAAGAGATGAGGGGTAGTGCTTACGAGGGGGAGGGGCTATGCAGTTAGCTGATTTTTTGAGGATTCTATATTCTGAAATTCTCAAAGGAATGTTATTAGATTGATAACCAACATTTTTTTTAAAACGGATAAGTGTGTGAATTCATATCATTCTATAGAAGTTTTTTTTATATTGTAATAAATGAAATCTCACATTATATTAAATTCGCTTAGTAGGTAATATTTATGCGTTATTTCTATAGTTAGGAAGCACGTGCAGACCAAATCATTTATTCAGACAATAGTGAACTTGTTTCAAATATGATTAGATTGGAATGTCATGATTTCTGGTTTATAATTGTTAGTTGAAATTAGTTGTTATAATTTAAAACGATACAAATACTAGATATCAAGTATTAAGGGTATATTACTTTATATTACGAAATATTACTTTAGTATCTTTTAAAAAATATATGATATCAACATGATATTGTATTAGTCATTTACGATAAAATCTAAACTGAGTTTATTCATGAAACAGCAGAATTTAGTTTCCTATCAAATTAATAAAAATAGATTTTATGTTGCAGTATTTTTAAAATCATATTTACCTGATGTCTTTCTCTTATACGGGGTATTTTGAAAGTCTTGAAAGCATGCGCATGATTTCTTTTATAATAAATGAATGAGAGAATTGAGTGTTAGTATCGCAATGTCATCGGAAGAGTATAAACGCAAATTGGAGGAATTTTCTAAAAGCGTTCGAGAATTGAGTAAAGATATTTCAATTTATGAAAATAAGATTAAACTGAAAAAGCGAATGTGCTTGGAGTATAACGTCTTCAAAAATCGCCGCCTACAAAAAATATCCACAGAATTAAACCGACTACAATATGATGAATAATACAACTCGGGAACAACAGGATGCCATCAAGGATGAAATTAATAATATTTTTGCAATGACATGTATAATTTTAACATCAGTATTTATTTTAATATTGATAATTATATTGAATATTGTAAAACGAAAGTTTAAGTCTTCATGTAATATAGACATAAATGAGAATACAATGTGTTTCAATAAAACAACTCATCAATTTTTTCTATTTATTTAAATAAAATTACAATGGTATTACATTTAAAAACCAATATCGTAATCGTTCTACATTAATTTGTGTAGAATTGAAAGTCCCATCGACATGACAAGCATTCGAATGTTTTTTTTAAATTTTTCATGGCTGAGGACGTTCTATCAAACTTGCAGACATCAACAACAGTTGTCGTAGAAATTCCATATTCTTCACATTTCTTTTGTAAAAATTCATATTTCTGATTACCGCGAACGTTAATACAATCGACATTAGACATTGTACTTTTCAAAATCTCGTCCAATTTTGAATAATCAACATCGCCAGAAGAATACTTGATTCCATGGATATGGTGTTCCAAAAAGTTGTTTGTTGTTTATCTTGATTCTCTAGCAAATGAAAGGGTTGTGGCGCCTTAAATATGTAGTGTCTATGTTTATATCCGATTTCGATGGACAATTCCTTAGGATGGAATGTACCCTCGATAATGAAGCATTGAATGTCAATGAATGCTATGCTCATCGTGGTTTATTTGTAACTGCCTCGCTGTGTATTTCAACACTGGTATTATATGATCGTTTTGATAATTTCCGTTAGGGGGTAATACTCCAATAAACAGTCATGTATAATTATACAATATGCTCTAGTATTTGCAGGAAATCCTACACCTACTTCAATTTCCACTTTTATATCAGGTGTCGATGCCCTCATACCCTCCTCCTGTTTGGAACAGTCTATGACAAAGAGAGCACGATCTTTGAATGCTTCATAGTCCAATGTTGGATGTACTATGCTGGAATTGGTATAGCTTCTATAGAATGAGGCGTAATTATGATAGGCAAGAGTATAGTCGTTTTTTCCGAAATCCATCTTTAATCGTTCGGTGGGCCAAAAATCTCCGTTCAAAGCCAATCTTTCATTGTTGGTGTTCAAGTGATCGAATTGCGAAGGATCGTTTGTCTTCTTGTTGCGTCTATCTATTTGAAAGCATACGATAACATATCGAGGTCTCTTGACAGACGAGCTCGTTTTAACTGACAAAATCTCATTTTTAGCGTCTTTCGTTAACGTATGCAATACACAAAGTTTTCATTTCCTGAACGGAATGAATATTGGTCGATCACTTTTTATTTGCTCCATCATATGTAATTTTATTTCATCGTTAGGATAGACGTGTTTAACTTTCAATGCTATCTATAACAAACTTTATTGTAGTGTTAGATGTCGTAGTACCTGTTGTTACTTCATTTACTATTACAGTATCGTTATCATGACGAGCACGTATGAATCGAAAAGTTTGTTTTCCATATGTGATTTTAGTATAGTCATTGAATACATTGAAAATGTGTTTTAGAGGAATCAACAAACTAAACGATTTATCAACATCATTCAATAGCGGTTTATTGGGATGATTCCAGTCAGCTAAAGCCATTTCTTTGGATTGTGGATTATAACACAACGAACTTCTTGCGGTACTTACTATACCGGGATCTCGTACTATTTCTATTTACTTTCCACTTTGAATGTAGGAACAAGAATCGAAGAGGAATGCACCGCAATTTGGCGTTAGATTAACATGTCCTCCTCCGCCACTAACTTCTAATTTTCCCTTAATTTCAAGTTGAGTTTTGTACATGAGAAAAAATGCGTCAGTTTGTTGGATGTCAAATTCCACAGAATCGCTGTTATTGAATGATTTCACATAAGGAACATAGGTGTGAAAATCTTCTTTTCTTATCGACTCATCATATTGTGGATCGCGGTAAAGGTCAAATATCGAAGATATTTTCGTTGATGGTGGTATCCTATCAGAACGCACGTACTTTCTTTTTTGTGTCATTCTTCTTCAACTTTAATCCGATTGCTTTGAGATACGCCCGATGTGCAGGAGTTATATGAAGCTTCGTTCTTTTGAACGATCTGCAAGAGACTAATTTTGTTGTAGATGATGAGGGACTTTTATAATAGTCGTTGTTGATAAGTAGACCCATTAACGTTCCAATAGATGTAAAAGTAACGTGCTCTTTTCTCCTCGAAAATTTACTGGTTCGAGATCTTGGTTCAACACACTCACGGTAATGTTGGTGACTTCGTTTGTGCTGCTCACAGCTAAGTAAATCGGATTGTTCGGTCGTTTGTTGATCGCATAACCAGGGTCCACTGTAATTGGGAAACTGAATATTGTATGAGCAGGCTTATCTCCGTCAAACGATCCTTCAGCAATATTGCAATCGAATAGTAAAGTTGATATTTTACAAATGTTAACAGGTAGATCGGAACGGTGGACTTTACCAGGATCTAGTATCTTTGGAGAAAATCCTAGTATTTTACTCAAACTATCAGAGTATTCAAAATCGATGGCGTGCTGTCGACTGTAAATTTCACACTGAAGAGTATTGTTGTTGGGCTTCAAAGATATATCGGCCACAGTTGTATCCGTCTTCAATTTGAATTGATCGATGAGATAAGCTTCAATATCTGTGATTTCGTAACATCCTGACGGGAAGTTAATGGGGATGAGTCCTTTCTTACGATCATTTTTATTGTAGAAATAAAATTTCTCACCATCGATATTCGGTATAGAATGATACGAATGAAACGCCAACACACCAATAAAGTATTCTTTTTCAGGTTTCAATATGATCGGTGTGGGAGGAGTGAAGGAGAATTCATTCGATGTGGACGTTAAGTTCAACAGTTGAGACATGACTGTGATGTTTATGGGAGTGGTGTATTTAAATAATATTGCTAGATTAGAAAAAATAATTTTACTTTCAAATAATAATTACATGCATGACAGTTGCGTTGTGAGCTAACCGGACCATCGACATGAGTACGTTGATCCGGTCGATTGTAATGCACAAAACAAGGCAAGCAAATTTGCAAGTTGAAATTCGATTGATATTCTTCTGGTGATTTATGCCAATGGTCTAATAAATCCCAAGGCTTAACTCGCTCTAACAAATACTTTAGAGGAGTAGTTTTCAATTCGGCACTTGTAAAAGACGACAACAATTGTGTTTCGCCAACCAACCATGCTTCAGACATTATAGAGGAATTGCAAACACAAATGTCCACAGTTGATCTGATTGTAATTTTGGTATTGCTCGTAATTGTAAAATATTTTACTGCCAGCAAGATAAGTGACAAGTTCTCTCGGAGGCTTCAGATTACCAAATGAATCGAAATATTCGACGCAGTCATTCATCTTTCTATATGCTACCCAATGCGTGCCTGAGTTTTTAGACACATCCAAATTTAGTATTGCTGATTCACATCGTCGAGGTCCGTTTTTCGGTAGAGAATCGCGCATGTACACATCTCGAAAATATTTTATTTTCAATAATTTGGCAAACTTGATTAATTCATAGTCGAATAATTCTCTATTGGGTAGCTTCAATGGTAGTTTTTTTTCAAGAATAATCCATATCCACCTTTAGCGTTCTCTCGCAAATACAATCCTTTACCTATAGGCTCCATAGCTTTATTATGACGATGATCTTCTTCCAATTTCTTTTGAGCATTTTTTGCATCGATCACAGTTTTCGCAATTCCCGCAGCACCGCTTGATAATGCTCCCAAAGCTGAAAGTCCAGCGAAAAGAGGTATTAGAGGTAAAAATCCTCCAGATGTAGCTACAGGTATTATTCTAGGTATTGGAACATGTTTCCGGCCTCCGAATTTTTTAATAAGAGATTTTGCTGCTCGCAATGCAAACATCGCTGTATCTGACAGCGAAGATCCTTTTTTCATGGATTTCTTCACCTTCATAACAACATCACGATGAAAAGATCTACGACGCTTCGGCTTCATACCCATTCCCAACTTGCGTTTGACCTTCATTACGGTGGTAACGAGGCAGGCGGCTGCCTTTTCACCAACTTTAGCGTCTTTTGACTGTACTCGCTTCCAAGCGGCGTTTTCTAGTGCAAAATCAGCTTTGCGACGATCTATTAGTGACTTGTTGGCTGCGTATGCGATATCGTAATTTTTGCAAGCTGCGTCGAGAGTGTTGACACCTTTATCTCCTCGTAGTAGTCTTTTTTTCAGACGCGTTCCAGCTGTAGTAATGATAAAGGATTCAATATTGTGAAAATGAAAATGAAAATAACTTACGTCCACAGTATTGATAGCCGGGAAAATGAAGTTCAAAAGGTAAATGGTTTATAAGCGAATTTAGCACACCTTCACCTTCGTGAATCAACATGAAGACTGGCTATCTGATCATGATGAAACCTATAATTATATTCGCACTCTTTCACAAAGTATCATAAGATGGAGATTGTTAAGCAAGAGCAGACATTACCAATTGAAAATTTCGATAACGTATCGAGGAGTAGACATAGTTTTCGATAACGTAGCGAGGAGTAGACATAGTAGTCATAAACATGGACCTTCATTACCGGATTCGTTTCGTGCCATCATTTGCGGTCCCAGTGGATGTGGAAAAACAAATATTGTGTTATCTTTGTTGTTCAATGTAAACGGTGTAAAATTTAAAAATGTCTACGTCTATTCTAAATCTCTATATCAACCAAAATACCAATTGCTCGAAGAAGTATTGACCGGTGTAAAAGGTGTGGGATATTATCCATTTAAAGAAAACGATGAAATTGTAAGTCCTGCAGAATCCAAACCGAATTCGATTTTCATTTTTGACGATGTGTCATGTGACAAACAACAAATCATTCAAGAGTATTTTTCCTTGTGCAGACATAAAGATATCGATGCTTTCTATCTATGTCATACTAATTCGAAAATACCAAAACAGCTAATACGCGATAACTGCAACATGATTGTAATGTTTAAACAGGATGAAATCAATCTCAAACATGCTTTCAACGAACACGTTTCCCCCGACATGTCATTTGAAGAATTCAAGAAAATGTGTTCCGAATGTTGGAATGATAAATATGGTGCTTTGGTTATTGTCAAAGACTTTGATTTACACGATGGTAGATATCGTAAAGGATTCGATATGTATATAAAAATATTCTAATTACTCAACCACATTCATTTTTCATTATGATGTCACCCGATGCAGACGCTGTACGAAAACGAAAAATTGCAGATCTGAAACGAATTATTAGGAAAAAGTATTTATCTTTTAAAATAAACAAAACTGAGCACGATGAGACGCTAAATAGAATTTTCAAACCTATATCTAATCCACTCATAGATATTGTGAATACTTCCAAGGAAATTGCAAACACGTCCAAAGAGATTGTAGCCGCAGCAGCAGCACAGCGTCCTGACTCTTCATCATCGTCGTCTAAAGAGAAAAAAAAGGGCCTGTTGTTCCTAATTTTCTCACCAACGAGAAATTATTCAAATATGATCCGAAGGACGAATCAGTATTTACGGACAATGATGATGGTGGTGAACCTCAAGCAAATTCAAGCAATGAAGCTTTCTCTCCACGAACAGTAAACGAGTACATCGAACAATATCCCACGATGAGTCGTCAATGTGTCATAGATTTCTTTAACGAAGACTCAAAAATCGATTATTTGTATGGTCCAAAGTATAATGTAGAAAACGATCAGTGGACTTTGGGAAATAAACGCATCAACTTTGACACAAAAAACGGTGATATATTGGTAGAAGGAAATAAAGGATGGGAAAGAACACCGGCCACTCCAGGTTTTTATCAATTAGTTTTCTACGAACACTCCATATATACCGAAGACGATTTACCTGAATACAAAATTTTATTAGAACGAACGGAGGTTCATTTGAAAAAAGATAAGACACTTAAAGGTTCTCAGCGTTGGAAATATATTAATATTATTAAAAAGCAATTTATTATAAGACGTAACACTACCACTAGTATTGTGGGTAAAGGTAACATCATAACCTATAATGATAAGGATATAGAATACGTTTATTGGGACGATGTAAACGAGATTGTTGAAAGACTTAGAGAGTTAATAGCTTCCAATGATGCAGGCAACACTTCCAATGATAATGAGATTGTTGCCATTATACATGAATTTCGTGAAGCCGATTATATACATTAACCATCGATTGATTTATGTTCATTTTCAAAATGAGTCTCGACAAGTTTGGTAGACATTCTGACGCATATAAAAAGAAGTATGATACAAATCTCGAAGCACGATTAAAAAAAATCGGAATAGCTCAATTGTCGTTGAACACAAGTATTCAGCAAATAAATGATAAAATAAAATCCTTGATCAATAATGGATCAACTCAAAAGTATGTAGATAATGCAATAGAATCAAATAGAAAATTTATAGTGCACATACTTGACAAAAAAATGAAAGATACATTGGATGAAATACATAGAAACTATGATTCAAGGATTGCTACTCTCAATACAAACATTCCGATAATAAAATATGTCGTTAATCTCGTTCCATCGACAAATATCAGCAGACAGATACACCAATTCGCAGAAAAGTATCACACAAAGTGTCTGATCAGCTTTATGGGCACGAAGAAATTCAACAAGAACTTTTAAGTTTTGGATACGGAAGGTACGGCTTTTGTATTCCCTTTTGATTGTAAAATTGAAAATTGTAAACATTATGCTTCTGATGGCAGCGTTTTATTGAAGAATAATATGGAATATCAGTATCAACAGTTAAACGGCCTTAGCATAAAGAATAACGATAAAATAGAATTCAAATTGGGTAGTAGAGATTATTTTTGTATGGATCTTCTCGTACAGTGCAATTTAGAAGAAGAACAATAATTGACCTTTAGATATATATATATATATATATATATATATATATAACAAAATAAGCTTCTTTGTTCACTATACATCATGTCTGCAGACAGGATTCAACTTGTTAAAGAATTGCATAAACCGATTCGACGAAATTATCCACGTCGACGAACAATAATCAAAGGTCTTGATGACTTATGGCAAATGGATTTAGCCGAAATGAGACCTTATGCAAAGCATAATAAAGGATTTAAAATGATTTTGGTGGTTATCGATTGTTTCCCGAAATTCATGTGGACTTGTCCACTCAAGACGAAAACAGCCGAAGAAATAACACGAGCATTTATCAGGAGTCGAACGCCAAAAAATCTACAATCAGATCAGGGAACGGAATTTTACAATAGTAAATCCAAATCTCTAATGAAAAAACATAATATGAATCATTATAGTACATTTGGTACGAAGAAAGCTGCAATTGCAGAAAGAGTTATTAGAACGCTCAAAACGAAACTCTATAAACATTTCAGCTTAATTGGGAAATACCAATGGATCGATATTTCACCTCAAATCACAAAGAAATACAACGACACAAAACATAGTAAAACTGGATACAAACCATCAGAGGTGAATGGAAGTAACGAAAAATTGATTTTAAATAAGAAATTCAGTTATTTGAAAATCGCCGGACCCAGAAAATTAAATGTGGGGGGTATTGTGCGAATAAGTAAAGCGAAACATGCTTTTGAAAAAGGTTACACTCCCAATTTTACAACTGAACTATTCAAAATTACTAAAGTCAAAATAACGAATCCTGTAGCGTATTTGATAGAAGATATGACTGGATCGCCTATTAGAGGTTGTTTCTATGAAGAAGAATTACAAAAAACCAAAAATCCCCACATTTATCTCGTTGAAAAGGTGTTGAAAAGGAAACGTAACAAAATGTACGTTAAATGGTTAGGATTAGATGAAAAACATAACAGTTGGATTAACACTGATGACGTAGTAGTATAGATCGCCAGCAACCAATCAACTTCAATTGAGTGGAGGACAGAGATAAACATATGAATTGATCGACATTAGTTTAGAAGTCATCATAATGAGTAGTCACGATTCTGGGTATTATAGTGTTAAAATGTCATGTAGTGATAATAGTAGTTATGATGAAGAACCAAATTATGATCGTGATTTAGATCCAATTGTACTCAATTATGAAATTGCAATAAGAAAAGAAAGACATTATTTATTGCATACAGTTTTCAATGTTGGTCATCGATTTGAAGTTGGATGTTGCCTGCCAGAACTTTTGCACCTACCATCATTTTATCATCGTTTATCGTGGGACCTTCAAATATGTCATTCAATACTTTATAGAATGGGATGAGATCATAGAAGTGCTGCATAAAAGTAACGAGATATTCTTCAATTCTCCAGATGATGCTGTTGTAGATTCTAATCCCATCATGTTGTACCAAGATTTTTGTCAAATAACTAAAGTTATTCATGATAATCAAAAATTTGTGAAAATTCAGAAAGATGATGTAACAGTTTTCCTCGATGAAGAAGAGGTTTAAGAAATTCTACGTGTTCATGAGAATTTGCTTCAACATCACATTTCAATTTTAAATAAAGTGAACTTTTGCGATTTTTATTATAATATCATTAATTTATTAAAGACATTTATATCGAATCCAATATGTGGCTTTTCCAATTGTTTAGATTAATTGTATGCTGTTTGTGATATTTATTCTTATGACAACAGCAGTTTAATAGGAAGAGCACTTAGAGAATATCTGTACTATTACAAAGTCCATGTAATCAATGATTTAACATTATAAAATTATGAAAATATTCTTTGTTTCATTCCACCTCTAACACAAGTAATGTTGATGATGGAAACTTTTATGTTGATTTGGAATCAGTATTGAACATCGAAAGTGAAGGATGTTTCTTTTATTATTAATAATAATTCTACCTTTAGTGGCATCTGAGAAAATTGATGTAAATTATCGAAAGATTTGGATATGTTAACAAGTCGGAACATGATATCACAGATATGTCATCGATTTTAAAAGATTTCCAAGAGAAATTAAATTTTCCTGTAGATGGCACTCTAAATCCTGCAACTATTCAACTATTAGAGCAACCTCGATGTAGTCTAAATGGAAACGATCATGATGGTGAACATTCGTATCGCGTTAGAACAAAATGGGAAAAAGACTAACCTACATCGGTATTTTCCTCAAGCATCACCGTCATATGTTGCTGAGAAGGCATATTTGGCAACAAAATTCCAAATATTCAATTTGAACACCAGTCTAAAGGAACAGCACTTCTTACTCATGTACTACTTATGAAACTTCAAATCGACGTCATAACGTTAAAAATTCTTGAGAACCTGTGGGGAAGGAGCTAGGATAAAAAATCAAGTTTCAAGGTTATATGAATATTGTTTTATTAATTGTATTTATATACATATTACATCAAATAAAAAAAAACAGTACATATTACATTAAAGGCAAAATGAAAATTATAAATTTGACAGTACATATTAAATATAGTTATACAGATAAAAAGATACAGTGAAATCAGTAGGGTAAATCTGCTGCAGCCTCTAGACACTCAAAATTATCTCGTAGTATGAATTCAACTGCCTCAAAATCATTTTGACACCAATAGTGTTTCAGAATTATAAAATTCTGTTGAATTTTCTGAAGTGCTCAGACTAATTTTTTTCAAAATTAATTTTTGCGTGGGATCTCATCAAAGTATTCAATTCTATATAAGGCTTCAACCAACAACTTTGCTGAAATTTAAATACACTATGAACTTTCTTAAGCAATAATCCATGAGCTATAGCTTGCTTTAAATTTTTGTAATGTATAATATAATTTTTTTTATTATACAGAGTAGTCATTAATTTTTTTTGTTTAGAATTTGGTGGTGAAATATGTTCTGCACAGAATGGCAGATCTTTGTGTAGATCGTGTTTATTTTTTGGATACTCTAAATCAACCTCGAGCAGGTACCCTTCAGGGGAATCATCTGGAATTTGAGTTATATCAATATTATGATATACCCATTTAAATCCTCCGTAGAGAAGCTCCTGACTCATAGCCAAACCATAAAGATTATTAATATCTGTATATAAAAGATACTTAACATTATACGTAGGCATATACTTGTTGTTAGCTTCACCGTATCGATTACAACACTGATATATTCCACCAAAATAGCAGCATGTCAATATCTTGCACTGTCTCTAATTCACAATGAGTATACTTGAGCATACAATCCCTAGTATAGCCAGGAACTGTATAATAATGACCAGGATCCAAACCATATGTTTTCCAGCAAGTATTACGAAATGTTTCAAAAACAGACGCTAGAAGTAAAATATCTGTTTTCATATACAAGTCACTGTAATCAGCAAGGGTTTTCATATTAAATGCTAACCAAACCAATTTTGCATGCCTATAGTCAATATCTTTTATATGTTCATCGTTAAGTTTGTTGTGAAAATATTCTTTACTAGGTAATGCAGTTTCATATAATCGCTTTATATCATCTAAATAATCATAAAAGAAAACACCTTCTCTAGTTAATAAACTAAATTTTTCAGTATTTAGATTAGAAAATTCTCTTGTAAGTGGAATGAAATTTTCTGGTTCTAATGTTGATACCAATTAATCTAATAAACATCCCATTAATCTAAAAGAGTCTATAAATCTAAACTTAATATTTGTATTATTATCCCAGATTGTAAAACTTATGTATTTTTCTTTATTAACAGGTAAAAGTTAAACATAATTTCGGTTAGCTAAATCTCTAATTATGAAATGTGAATCATAACCACTTAGGTTGTGAAAAATTACTGGAATGACAAATGATTTTTTATAATTAAGATTACAGTGGTTGTGAGCAAAACCTCGAAAATTACCTATTAGGTGACAATGTTCCCTAACAATCTTATCACCTTCCTTAAATATCTCCTCACAAATATGACATTTATCTGAAGCATCTTTTAAATTCACTTCAACATTCATTGGTTCAACATTTTTTAATTTTGACATTACAAATTTTGCAATATTTTCAATTTTATCTACAAACCATAGCATACAATTAGAACTTCGATTACTATCATAAAATGACCAGTTATCGTTAAAATTACATTTAAAATATAGTCCAGCACTATAAGCTTCATGTTTTTGATACCTAGCACTTCTCGTTACCGACTGTGAACCATATCCCTTTTGAGATTTTATTCTAGCATCTACATCAATATAAGGAATACGTAGTGGTTCAAAATCTGCATAAATAATAAAAGATACTTTTTCTTTGTATACAAAATTTTTAAACTTGACATATGGATCTTTAGAAAACTCAATTTTACAATTATTATCAATTTTTTCACAATATTTGAAATGGTCGAAATTTCAAATTCTCCCTTAGATATTTTAAATTATATAACGAAAAAAAGTTTACAGTCTTGTTTCCATTTGTCAGAAAATATTCCTGACCCTATCCATTTCGGTCACATCTGGCGAAAGGTATTTTTCAAAGCTAAAGCTTATTAAAAATTATTTGAAAACATCAATGTGCTAAGAAAGGTTGTCAAGTTTGGCAAATATTTCAATTGAAAATAAAATTTCTGTTGCCATTGACCACAACGAAAGGATCAATGATGTATCTGTGAAAACAAGACGTATTTTGTGGTGATAGCCACTTGTTATTTTTCAATTATTTTTCCTTTATATGTATATTTTACATTTTTTGCGTTGAGAGGATCTATTTTCTGTGATTGATTTCTGTACCATTGCGAAATCTTTCTGTTAATTTGCGAATTCAGTGTCTCCTTCATTCTTTTATGTGATATTAGTGATATTGAAAATAAAAATCGTATTATTTTTGTTTTTTTTGTATCGATGATACTGAAAAAATCATAAAAAAATAATACAATGTAAGATGTAACTATTTTGATCTGGAAATCATAAAATTAGGGGCGCACAAAGATTCCTGCACGACGCTGTGGTGAATATTTGGAAAAAGGATGTATTTTACTCCATGATATGATTACCCCTATAGTACAAATTTAGGGTAAGTCTTAAGCAGCAGATATTACATGGCAACCTGATACATTACAATGTTATATCCTAATTAAATTTTTTTTCTAAATTTCGGAATATGTTTATATTTCAAACTTATCTCAAAAAATCAAAGAGAGGTAAAAAATCCCAGGGTGAAAACAGTTACATCTTTTTTCACTAAATATCTTGGTTTGTTTTTATTTTTATAGGTAAAAAATTAAGAGGGATTTGTTTTTATTTCTGCTGTGATGTTTCATGATCTTCCTCGAACGAATATTCGTTTCCATACCTCTATTATTTTCCCTGAAGATATAATAGGAAATAATAGGAAATCTTACTTGACACAATTTTTTGTGAACAATATTACTTCATCTGTCCACAATACCTTCACCTCTACGTAATTAAAAAATATATAAGTTCCATCCAATATTATTCCAATTGAATTAAAAGTGGTAAAAATAAAATATTCGTCAAATTTTCATGGATTCAGTTCATTTGAATTTGTTAAATTCAAACTAACTCTTGGGGTTTCTATGAATTCAGTTGAATACAAACCAAGCATACGAATCTAGGATTGAATATACATACATTTATAACGACCATTTCCAAGTGTTAAACACTGTGCTTCTCGATAAAATGCACATACGTATTCTGAAATAGTTATTTCTCCAACGTTCCATAAATTTTATCCAGTCTTATAGGAATTAATGCACACAATTTTCATAGTATTTAGGTTGAAATACGACACTTTTAGTACGATATGCTAAGTACACATTTATTAGGGCAAAACTTTCCATAAACTACGATTCCGGGCTTTTAGCTTGTTAAAATCGCATTTATCATCGGTTTACTTGTTGCTAATTGACTTCAATCCATACTAATTTCTCCATAAATGGATATGAATTGTGTCTAACTTCAAAACTTACTTTATCCCTTGTCAAATTTGCGTTCAATTTTAAAAGTGAGCTTAGAAATATACTGAATTGAGGTAAGGCTGATTCATTTAATTATAAGGAGCAACGCCTGGAAAGAAAAACTTGTCTTTGAAAACGGTAGTGCAAATAATAGAAAAATAATAATAAGCTCATTGTGGAATACGTGGAATCCAAATTTGACATATGCAATATTATTTTCAAAAAGTTATTACTAACATGGTTTTTGATACAATATGAGGTATCATGTATCAATATTGGAATATCCACATGAATAAGGGTTCAACCATATTTCACATTAGTCAGGAACGTTCCGAATGAATGGAACTTCATTTCCTTGTCTTGTATTTTTCTGTCTCTTGGTGATCTTCGGGATCTTATGAAGATCCATTTTATCCACCCCATTTTTGGCATGGTACGTATCTTGATTTTTCTTTTAGAAGTCTCCTTCAGACTTATGTATTTTATTTCAAATATTCTTTGCTATTTCTCAATATCTATTTCTCTGATTCCGATATCTACTCGCACTATATTTTCCTGATTAATATATTTCTGTGTCTCATTGCATTTTATTAGGTTTTACCAGGTATTCTTTATAGAATTCAAATTGCTATCTACTCCCTAGTTCTCGTTTCTTGAGTATTACAAAGTTTTCTATTGCGTATCATCGTTGTTTTTGTCATAAGTTCTCCGTATATTCCTCCCCCATCTTACCCCCCCATCTTACCAGCGTGGTTTCATCTGGTTTTTCCAATATCCATATCTCGCATGAATATGTTGCGGTGTGGATTTGTTAAAATTTTGGTTTTCCTCAAACATACTGCTATATATTTGTGCCCATTTGGCTACCCTGACTTTCAGTTCTGATTCTTTTACTTCTTTGTCTCCTATTACTAGTTCTAGGTACGGTAAATTGGAAGCCCTTTCGAACTGTTATCGTTTGTCATGCTACTTCTTCCCGAGTATCATTAATAAACACATACCTTGTCTTTTGCTGAATCATTTTCAAACCAAACTTTTTTGCTTCTTCATCCAATCATAAAACAGGTTTCTATGGTTGCTTTTTTGTTTTAGCTATTAGAGCTACGCCACTGCGGAAGCTGACGTTGACGTTGGCATCAATTAATGCCTCATCGTTCTTCAATTTAACGAATTATGGATCTCGACTAGCAGATCCAGATCAACTCATACAGTGAAGAAGTATCATATCGATAATGTTTTTTGTTGATTTGGTTGATGGCTTATACCCATATAAGTTTACTTGTAATTCATCTAGTTGCTTGCTTTGTTAAGTTTCTTCTATATTTATATAGAAAAGTCAAAGTCAAAAGTCTTAATCTCTGTTACCTACAGCCAGTGAGTGCTGTGGAGTCGAAGGATACAGTGACTCGAGTAAATAATTGTCAAGGAGTATGTACTACGTTTAGCTCTCCCTTGATTTGCGGGTCCGTGGTATGCAAATATCACCCTGTGTATATTTTAGCTAAGTAGGGTAAGTTATTGATGGTATGTATGTATGAATTATTGTTATTCAAATAGTGGTAACTTTTCTGGATCAAGGAACAATAGCGATGTTTCGATCTATGAAGTTATGGGAGAGTTACATATAACTGTTGCAAAATAGCCATAGAATTAAAAATTAGGCGAGAAGATGATAGATCCCAGGAAGTTGTCTAAGAGAAAATGAAAGAAGAAACTTAAGTTTTTTTTAAGGTATTTTAGGCAAAGAAGAAAGAATAATAATTAATATTTAATATACCCACGGAAATTTTGGAAAAATGGAATTATGTACATCAGTAGATTGATTGATGGTATATCTATTATGTAATGATATGATAAAATTCTATACGAGGAATGGGGCAAAAATACATAAGTTAAAAGAAACAATTTTTCTGATTTTATAATGTATAATAATCAATGGATGTAAGTAATATTTACTTCACCATATTTTTGTGTACGTAGGGTTAAATTTGCAGATAAATGTCAGTAAAATCATTAAAAGAAATTTATGAAGATCTTAGTGACTTTTTGAGGATTCTTGGTAAAGATCCTATAGATAGGCGTAATAATTTAGAAGAAAACAATAGATATTCGAAGTTGGTCCTGGCGCATCTTAGCTCACTGTTTCCAATTTTCGCCACTAGATGGCGCTGGTCGTTGGCGGGTGATTCAAATGGCGCGCTGTTGTCGTGTGGTGACGTCACTACGACCTTCGATATACAGGGTGTCGACATAAAGATGTCAGCACTCTGCTATTATTGGTCGGACTTTCACAGAACAAACGGTATTATGATTGGTACGTCACTACGACGTTCGATATACAGGCTGTCAAAAAGGCACTCCGATATTATTGGTCAGATTTTCATCGATTGAACGGCATTCTAATTATCCAGCTTTAATGTAACATTTTTGAATAATTCGAACATTGTCTCTGTTCTCCTTTTCTTCTACAACTTCTATATTGATAACAGAAAGGCAATTGAAGCTACATGCAGAGAGAATATAATTTATAACCTTCTTCCTTGCGTCAGATTATTTTGGTAAATTTATTTGTAATCCCGTCAATTTTCTTGTATTGCTGTTGCCCCAATAAACATATTGCAGCATATTGTTAAACACAAGAGACTGCTGTTCTGTATACTCTCGGTCGACTTTGTCCACATTTTTGCAATCGAAGCAGAGTATATGGAGATTTTTGGAAGTACAACTTACTATCTTGTAGCAGAGTTATACAATTGTCTAGAGGACTGTAGCCTTCTCCATGGAATTTTAATGATTCCCAAATCTTCTCCGATTAATTCTCTTGTCCCAATGGCAAGCGGGTTGTTACTTAGTAAGAGGAAAGGCATCTTAGCTTCAACTCCATGTTTTGCAGAAACCAATTCGCCAAACTTTCCACGTAAATAACTATTAAAAGAGCCACATATTTCTTTCTGAGCAAGTTTCGAATTTCCATCGCAGTCCTCTAAGCCGCATACCTTTATTATTATGTTGTATTGTGTTGTCGCAAAATTGTTCTGTAAGTCCATCTCCCAGTGGGTGTTCGCCTTCCGTGTAATTAATATTTCCAATATCTGTAACCATATTGTTACCTTCCAAATTTTCCAACATGAGCCACAATCCAAATCTCTTATCGGTCGATTTGACCATCCTACCGTAAAGTTGGGAAACAATAAAATTTTTGGAGCTTCCCATGTTGCATTTGAAACAATTTCTATAGATCTCGTAGGTCTTTTAGAAACAGATTGTGATAACAATAAGTATATATTAACTTTACAATGTGAGCTAAGTATATATGTAGAAGAGTATAGTATTCAAAACAAAGAAGCCAACATTGTGGCTAAATCATTTGTGGAAAATTTTAGTTTACGCTATGGGATACCAAAAAGAATTGTTACAGATCAGGGTGAGTTACTAAAAATCGACCAGCTAAACTCAACAGCTTATAACCATGAAACGGGTCTCTGGAAAACACCCATAATCACTTAAACGCTTATCTAAGAACTCAAATTTCCAATAATGAAAAATATTGTAGTTCTTGAATACCTTTTTGGTGTTTTTCGAATAATACGTCGGTTCATTTTTACACAGGGTATACGCCCTACGAACTAGTTTTCGGAAGAACATGTATTTTCCCATCTACTAATTAGATGGAAAAAATTGATCTTTTATATAATGTTGATGACTATCCGTTAGAATTAAATTATTGATTACAAGTAGCATAAGATAATGCATGAAAAAATTTAGTTTTATCAAAAAAATTAAAGAAAAATCAAATATGATGAATCAGCCACGGAAAGAAATTATGAAGTATGAAGAAAAATACAAATTTCAAGTAGATAATTGCCTACATGCTTACTACTTGATGAATGTGCTTACCGTTTATTCTGTCATAATATACCTGCTCAAAATCTGCATATTACTTGGTATGAAGTAACTACTAGCTCTAAAACTCATTTGATATTTCTCAGAAGCTTTTATCTGATACTCATCTATTTTGTTTTGGTTCTCTGTGGTTTTTCCAAGGATTTTTCAAGGATCGTCCTCTTCATAATTCTTGAGACATGTTCTTTTTTCCTGTATAATTTATAGAAATCTTTCTGCAATTGATCTTCTCTATTTGTCAATAATTCTGCTGTAATTTCACTTCTACCATTTTCTTTTGGTTGGCTATTATGGTCTTCAACTTTTCTTCACTTGGGACCTCAATCTCAATGATGTGTTCCTTTAGGTCGATATTTATTAAATCTGTCATTTTCTCTGTTTCATTCCCGTTCAGCAATGTCTGTTAGTGCGCTCCTCATTCTTGGTTTCTACATTATACCTTTTTTCTATACCTTAATGGATGTATCTTATCTATTTTTTACTGAAACTTTTCCACAACCTCTCACAATTTATTTTAATTATATACTAGTAGCTGTTCCTTTATCCCACGTATTCTTATCATTCCTTTCTTTGCTTCGCTATACTCTGAGATTTTACACTAATTTCTACCTGGCAACTTCAGGTTCTTCAATTTTTGCCTGTAATTAGCTACTCAGATACACTTTTTTTAATGACCCATACTTCATTATGCATTCCTGACACACCTCTTACTAGACATATTTTGTTTGTATCTTACTTTGTCCCAATCATTTTCTACATTGCTTTTGTCATTTCAGTTATCTGCATATCACTTCTTGTCATATCTTTCCATTTTTGTGCTTTCAAGTATATCCACATCATGCTGGCATTTTTTCCTTAGATTCACATGATCAGAAACATTTTAGTTTCAAAAATCAATATTCTATTTCTATTACTGTTACTTTTTTTTCGTTTTAAAATAATCTCACTCAGTTGAAAATTTCGTGTCACTTACTGAATTATAAAAGATTTCTAAGTATAAATGTCTAACAATTTCCCTTAAGAATTCCTGCTATATATCACATTTTGCTACAACAAAATAACAGCGGAAGAATACCACAACAGAGAACTTTTTTATCGACCACTAAATCCCTGGTCCAATTTGTTATTCAGTGATCATAGTCCTTTTGAAAACATTATCTGAAATAAAATCTTGAATTTTAACAGAAATGTATGGAATGGTTTGAAAGTTGTCATTATAGGCCAGGCAATATTGTTAGTAGAATATTTTTAAATAGTGAATAGAAAATATTCCGAAACCTCCATTTCTGTATGAAGGAAATTGCTGGGTGGAAGGAGATAAGTACCTTCGGGTAATTGGTATTTATTGGTTCAAATTGATTTCAAGTGGTGACAGCGATATTTTCGATCGTTGGAACGAAGGAAGAAGAAGAAACGAAAAGATCTTCTTCTTCAGGTGCCATTTCCATTTATTGAAGGTTGACTACAATTTCTGCATACTTATTTCGATTTTGCATGGCACGAATTAAAGATGATGTGTTCATACCAGTCCAGTCCAGTCGCGTATGTTTTTTAACCACGAATGTTGTCTGCGACCAGGACCACGTTTTCCTTCGATTTTTCCTTCTATTATCAAATTCAGAATATCATATTTGTTGTTACGGTAGATGTGGCCCAGATAATCGGTCTTTCTTCCTTTTATTCCCTTCCCATACGTCTAAACACTTTATCGGTAGGTATATGTTGAGTCCATGATACTTTTAGTAGTCTACGGAAGATCCACATTTCAAAAGCCTTGATTCTGTTCATGGTATCCATGCTTCTGCTCCATACAGGAGAACTGTGTGCACGTATGCTTTCACAAAACGGTATTTTAAGTTTAAGGTTGCGTTGCACAATAGCTTTTCCAACTTTAGGAATGTGGCTCTGGCTTGCTCTATACGTGATCTTACTTCGACGTCATGGTCTACATTTGTTGTTATGCAGCTACCAAGATATTCAAATTTTTCAACTTCCTCTATTGCGGTTTCATAGATTTTCAGTTGTGGGTTCGGTAATCTGGTTATGGCCATTACTTTTGTTTTTGTTACAATAATTTTCATGCCTAGATGATCTTCTACAACTTTGTTGGTTACGCGTTTAAGGGCTTCTGGATTGTCTGCAATGATAACCGTGTCGTCTGCATAACGTATTGTTACGAAACAGCACACTGGTATAGTCCCTGAATCCGACTCTGTCTAAGCCATGTATGAAATTAAAAATGATCGCGGACGCGCAGGGATTTCTTAGAATTGTTTACGATTGTGACTATCTTATCTAGACATTGTTTTTGTGACCAGTCTTATCTAGAAAATGCCAGAGCCAATTGTTTTCTTGTGTAAGCCGCAATCTAGAATTATCTAGTAAAAAAGGCACTCATATATGAAGGGCCGACCATGGAGAGTTAGTTTAGTTGATAAAGTGATCTCGACGGATGAACAAGAATACACCAAAATAGCGAACAGTAAAGTGTTGATATACATTAATAATTAAGGTTGTGTGTATATAAATTAAATTTAAGTGGATAGTTGATTGAAAATAACTTGAGTGTTAGTGAGTAGTTTAGTGTTTAAATAAATGCGTAAGTAGCCATACCGTGTGTTTAACGTTTATCCCACCCGTTAACTGTTTAAATAAATAAGGAAAATATTACATTGGTGTCAGTTGTGGAATATTATAAACAAATTACTACTTAAAAATGGTCAAGAGACTATGTGACTTGAAAGTGGCTGAGTTAAGAGCAGAATTATGAGATCGTGAGTTGGAAACGTCCGGTAAGAGAAGTGAATTAGTAGAAAGACTTGAAGTGGCACTGGAAAATGACGGCTTTGATCCAGAAACCGTTTAAATTACTGACGAGGCTTCCACCTTAATCCCGTCTATTTCTGCTAACATGGACGAGAAGATTTTTGCCATGCAAGAGAACATGGACGAGAAGATTTCTGAAGTGGAGAGAAAATGGACGAGAAGATTTCTGCCATGGAAGAGAACATGGACCAGGAGATTTCTGCTATGAAGAACGACATTTCTGCTAATATTTCTGCTATTATGGACGAGGAGATTTCTGCCAAGGGATAATCGTCCCTATTCAAAAAAGGAGACAGAAAGAAATGCACAAATGCACAAACTATCGTGGAATAACTCTTCTGAATACATGTTATAAGGTACTCTCCAATATCCTACTGGAGAGAATGAAACCATATACCGAAGAGATGGCGGGGGAATACCAATGTGGTTTTAGACCAAATAGGTCCACCGTAGATCAGATTTTTACCATCAGACAAATAATGGAGAAATGTTGGGAATTCGACAGAGAACTCCACCAATTGTTTATTGACTTTAAACAGGCATTCGACAGAGTATGCAGATCAAAGCTGTGGCAAGCAATGTAAGAACTTGGATTCCAAAAAAAACTTATATCGATGATGGAAGTATGCATGGAGGGTACGCGATGTAAAGTAAGAGTGTGGCAGAGTCTCTCCGACTCCTTCAATATCAATAATGGTCTCAAGCAAGGGGACGCCCTCTCACCTCAACTCTTTAACATAGCATTGGAATATGTAATTAGGAACTCCAAAATTGAGAATCCAGCTGCTATCTTTCATAAAGGAGGACCCAACCTGCTCCTGGCTTTCGCAGACGATGTCGATGTGGTTGGAAATAGCAGGATTGACCTCAAAGACACCTTCATAAAGTTCGAGAAGGAAGCAGAGAAGACAGGCCTCAAGATAAACGAAGACAAGACCAAGTATATGTACCTCAGCAGAAAAAATCGGGACCGAGATAGAGTAGGACAAAACTTCTCTATCGAAGACTACAACTTTGAGCGGACAAGACAATTTAAATATCTGGGTACAAGTATTAGCGAAAACAACGACATCACAGAAGAGATAAATAACAGGATACAGGCTGCAAACAGATGCCTTTTTGCCCTCCAAGACCTAATTAAATCTAGAATACTTACCAGGAAAACTAAGCTGAACATATACAAACCAATTAAAAGGCCTGTCGTAATGTATGGATGTGAGACCTGGACTCTAACGGTTGCAAATGAAGAACGACTTAAGGACTAAGTACAAGAAAAATATTCGGCCCAAATAGAGACAAAAATACAGGACAATATAGAATAAAAACCAACCAAGAACTCAAAGAACTCTACACTGATACCAACACAATAAACGAAATAAAGGCCAGGAGACTACAGTGGGCAGGACACGTTAAAATAATGCCAGATGATAGAATAGTAAAACTGGTGTGGGAGGAGGTCCTGGGGGGAAAACGCCCATTAGGTCGACCCCGCCTCAGGTGGAGAGATAATATTACAAAGGACCTAAAAGCCATGAAAAAGATGGAGACGTGTGGTTGAGTCGGCAAAAACCCACCGTTGTGAAGCCACTGATAATGATGATGATGAGATTTCTGCCATGGAAGAGAACATGGACGAGAAGATTTCTGCTATGAAGAATGATATTTATACTTTGAAAAACGATATATCTGCTGATATCTTATTAATGAAAAACGACATTGTCGGTGACGTTGAAAATGAAATTTCGTATCTAAAATCTGAAATCGAGAATGAGATGTCAACGATGGACGAGAACATTGAGAATAAGATGACAACGATGGACAAGAAAATCAAGGAGTTAGAAAAAAATATGACAGATATAAGAACTCAAGACACGCCAGCGGAAGAAAAGAAGACCGAGCAAATGAAAACTTGCAAGACAGAAACACACCCTAAGTTAGAAAACATTTTTTACCCGAGTCAAAGCATCAACGTTCGATGGAAAAATGTCGTGGACCAGTTATGTGAAAGAGTTTGAAGCAGCCGCTGGAATGAATAATTGATCCGATAAGGAGAAAGCAGTGAACCTAACTATAGCGCTTCGGGGAGATGCCTTATATGTACTTCAGGCGTTACCTATGGGAGAAACGGATGATTTCGAGCAGCTGAAGAAGAGGTTGGACATGCGATATGGTCACTAACATTTGTACCAATCCCAGCTGAAGAACCGAAGGGAGAAACATGAGGAAGCAATTCAAGAATATGAAGTGGATACTGCCCGACTCGTTCGATTCGCTTATGCATCAGCAGCAGAAAACATGATGGAATGTCTGGTCATACAGACCTTTATCGATGGCTTACGTGACCCCGATATACAGAGGACGCTTCGCTCAGCCTATCCCAAAACATTAGTTGACACATTCACAGCTGCTCTTGAATATGAAGCAGCAACGAAGGCTTCGGGTTACAAAAAAGTTAGGACCATCCAAGAAGAAGGCGACGGGGACAAGCTTGACCAGATCGTCAACTTCTTGAAAGGTATGGTAGACAAGAAGCCGAAGAAATTCAGGTGCTGTAATTGTGGCGAGCTAGAGAATGCACGTAGTTCGTGTAAGCGTCCTACGACTCCTGCAAACCAAGAACCTCTTAAATTCAAAGCAGGCACAGAGGGATCGCGGTACAACAAAGGTAGGACCGTGCAGGAAGAAGATGACGATGACAAACTTGACCAGATAGTCAACTTGTTGAAGGTATGGCAGACAAGAAGCCGAAGAAGATCAAATGCCGAAAGTGTGGCGAGCTAGAGCACGTACACAGTCCGTCTAAGCACCCCAAGACTTCTGTTACCCAAGACCTCCAGTCACAGGGAAAATCGACAGGAGTGAACATCCAGCTGATGTGAATCACCAAAAAGCCAACTTTTTGCCTAAACGGTAATGCCCTGTAGACTATTCAAAATCCAACAAGTAGTCGAAATCTAAGGAAGTTGCAGTTTCGAAAACTACAGTAGTCAACGAAGAATGGTCACCCACCAGGATCAGAGAAGATCAGGAGAATGATCCTTGCCTAAAGAAGATTTGGCAGTGGAAGGAAGATAATCGGCGACCTACATGGCAAGAAGTGTCAAGATTGTCTCCGTCACTCACGGTATATTGGGCTCAGTCGGACTCCCTTGTCCTGGAAGGAGGCCTATTGAAAATAATCCTTGAAAACGATTATGGTTCCAAGGAGAGAAGACAGATAGTTATCCTAAGAGCGAGAGTAGCTGAGGTACTGAAGAAGTTACACGACAGTCCATCAGGAGGTCATCTGGGAGTGAACGAAACCCTTCAGCGAGTTCGTGGACGGTTTTATTGGATGAACAGCTCCGACGATGTGAAGGACTGGTGTGAGAAATGTACGACTTATGCTACGGATAATGGACCACATCCAAAGAGAAAGGCACCTATGAAACAGTACTATGTTGGAAGCCCTTTCGAAAGGATTGCTTTAGATATCGCTGGACCATTTCCGACGACAGAATATGGTGGCAAATACATACTGGTTGTAACGGATTATTTCATAAAGTGGGTGGAAATTCACGATTTCCCGAACCAAGAAGCCACAACTGCGCAGATTTATTGGTGAAAGAATTTATCAGCCGATATGGAGTGCCACTGGAAGTTCACAGTGACTAGGGAAGAAATTTCGGATACCATCTATTCTAGGAGATTTGCGACAAACTGGGAATGAAGAAGACCAGGACAATAGCATTACATCCACAGTCAGATGGAATGGTGGAGAGAATGAATAGGACTATTGGAAAATACCTGTCCAAAGTAGTATCCAGCCATCAGAGAGATTGGGACCAATATCTTTCCCTATTCGCATTGGCTTATCGATCTGCCTTCAATGAGTCCACGAGTGAAATACCAGCGAAAATCCTGTTTGGACGTGAAATGAGGCTTCCTTGTGACCTGGAATTTGGCTATCGGCCTGGAAAAGATCTAGAAGGAGAAGACTACGTGATCCAATTGAAAAGAAGGCTGGACGATATTCATGAATTAGTTCGAATGAATCTTCAAGTTGCCAGCGACAAAATGAAAAGTCGGTACGACACGCAGGCCACAGAAGGCGGTTTTCAAGAACGGGGAAAAGTATGGTTACACAACCCGACGAGGAGAAAAGGATTTCCTTCAAAATTACAGAAATCTTGGGAAGGTCCAAACTTAATCAAGAAAAGGATCAATGATGTCATATATCGCATAAGCAAGATCCCCAACGAAAAACCAAAAGTAGTTCACCAAAACCGACTAGCGCCATTTGAAGGAGACCATGACCTAGAGCAACGAGTAAACCATATTCGAGATGTATCTGACCCTACCTTCGATGAATTTATGGGCGCGTATGGAGGTACCGGGTAAGCTAGATATGGAGTTATTTCAGAACAACGACAAGGTTTGTTCACTCTCCCGGAAGATTATACAAACAGTGAATCACACCATACATAATTCGCACAGTTTATTCTGCAAATTTCAGGCATCGTAGAAATTAAATAAAGGTTGGAGTAGTTATTTAAGTTTTGTTGAAATACGAAGGTATCTCGAAGGTATCTGATTAAAGGAAGGTCAGGTAGCAAAATGCCAATCAACTTTAACATTAAAACAGGTTCAGGTAATCACGGTACCTCAGAAACGACTGAAGACTCTAGCAATGCGCCGTTTGCACTGAGAGTACCACAGGCACAAACGATAGGGATCATAGCTTCAACTCTATCCGACTTCACAGATTGAGGGCAGCAAGATATTCGTTTGTAGGAAAAGTGGTACTAAGGGCAAAATAAAACGATTGGTCACAAATAGAAACATTAACCTTATAGTTAGGGTGCCCGCCGGGAAAAATTTTTGTGATACATACTCTCACCAAACTTTGTGTATGGCTTCATTGGACCTATTCTGAGACCCTATTCCTCTATGACTTTTCCTGTTTTTGGGGCGTTTGTCGGCTAAGTTTCATTAAACATGTCGTTTTTACGACATATAGAAAATTTATAGATACTGTTTTTTCAAAAACAGTATCTGAAACGTGAAAATAGAATTGTCTGATAATAAATGTGGTTTGATCGTTGTGTCCGCCAACTTTAACATGTTGGTAAAACGACTATAAGAAAATTTATTAATAACCACCTGATTTTCGCTGTATCCGCTTATTAAGAAATACAAAAAAATCTTATTATATTGTCTGACAAAAATTATTTCCCCATTTCCCAGTCTGACGGGTCAAAGTTGTCGATTTCCTGACAACAAAAAATTCATTAATAACCGTCAGACACCTGAAAATTTTGTTGTTAAGAAAACAAATATTTGATTTTTGGTATAAGTGTCTGATAAATATAGTGGGGCGTATCTAGAGTCTGACGAAAAAACAACATTTTTTAATAGTTGCAGGTTCATCCTATTTCAAGTGAGCAAAGTAAGTATATTTTACCACTTTTGATGTACATACCTGCAAATATCGGAATCTCCGAGTTATGCCAAATGGAAGTATCTAGGTCAAAAATTTACTACCCCTGAAATTGCCTAGAGGAGATTTAAAGGTTAAGATGAAAGTAGCTTCTTCTTCTTTCGGTTCCGTCTTCACCTTAGTGAAGGTTGGCAACAATCATGGCGAACTGGGTTCGGTTTTGAGCAGCTCGGAATAAGGAATGTGAGTCTAGTCCGGTCCAGTCTCTTATGTTTTTCAACCACGAATGTTGGCGTCTTCCTATACCTCGTCTGCCTTCTATTTTGCCTTCCATTATTATTTTCAGCAGCCTCATTCTATCACTCCTGATTACATGTCCCGAGTATGCGGTTTTTCTCTTCTTTATGTCGACAACTAAGTCTCTGTCCTTACCTAATCTTCTCAGAACTTCTTCATTACTGATGTGGTCTGTCCAGGGTATTTTTAAGAGCCTTCTATACACCCACATTTCGAAAGCTTCTAGCCGCCTTAGTGTTTCGGCCTTTAGGGTCCAGACTTCGGATCCGTACAGCAAGACGGAATAGATGTAACAATTGACAAATCTAAGGCGTAATTTCAAGTTCAGTGATCGGTTACAAAGCACTGGTCGCATTTTATTGGATACTGATCTGGCCTGTTCTATGCGCGATCTGATTTCTGTACTAGGACTCAGATCAGATGTTATCCAGGTACCTAAATACTTGAACTTGGTTACGTTTTCGATGGGTAGTCCTTTATATATATATATATATATATATATATATATATATATATATCTGGTGCTGGATTAGTTCTTCTGGTGATGGCCATTACTTTTGTCTTCTTTATATTAATTTTAAAGCCCAGGGTCTCTCCTACTCTGTCGATCCGATTTAAAAGTTGTTGGAGTCCTTCTAAGCCATCGGCTATGATGGCGGTATCATCTGCAAAGCGTAAGTTGTTAATCAGATGCCCGTTTATTCTAATGCCGTGTTCCATACCCTGTAGAGCTTCATCGAATATGTAGCCAGAATATATATTGAATAGTAAGGGCGATAAGACACATCCCTGTCGCACTCCCCTATGAATGGGTACATCATCTGTTTTGTTTCCTTCGACCCTGATGGCTGCTGTTTGGTCCCAGTATAAATTTTTCAGGAACTGGATGTCGTTATTATCGAGACCCTTTTCTTTCAGGATGTTAAACAGGGCTGTGTGTTCGACTCTGTCGAACGCCTTCTCGTAGTCGATAAAACAGATGAAAGCCTCTTTTTGTTGATCTCGACATTTCTGTAACAATACAGATAGGCTGAACAGTGCTTCCCTCGTGCCCATTCCTTCTCTAAAACCGAACTGTGCGTCACCTAGATCTATTTCGCATTTTTTGAATATCCGTTTGTGTATGATTTTTAAAAGAAGTTTTAATGCATGACTCATTAGGCTAATTAGTCTGAAATCTTCACATGTATGTGCATTTGCTTTCTTTGGTATGGAAATGAAGTCGGACTTCAACCAGTAGCTTAATAGAGGGTAAATTATAAAATTTAAACAATATAAAACAAAAAATATTTACTTGTTCTCTAAAGAAATGTTTACATTCCCATTCTCCGCTCTTTACGGATGCCTACAAGAGCCCTTCGTTGGGGGTTAAAAAAAGGTACACATTTATTTATTTATTTATTAAATTCTGAAAATTTTATTGAAATAAACGAAAATAATTGAAAAACAAAACAAATTAATTCTCTTCATTTTCGTCTGATGACTCTGATGTTGATTCGTCAAGTACCGAATCATTTTCACTTTCATACAATGAATCTGAAAAAGTAATAAAGTCGTGCTAAGATTGGATTTTTTAAAGCTAATTTCACAAATATTTGGTTTTTTAATTTCTTGTGAAGTATAAAATTTAGAAGACTATAAAAAAATTGGGGAAAATTACTAACTAGTCTTTCACTCAGTGAATGGTTGATGAAAAAACAACTGTTAAAAAAATTCTGGCGGTTTGGTAGGTAATAGTTGTTGCTTATTACACAGTAATAATTAAAATTTTTTACCAGGTACTTCCCTCCGCTACATTTAACAAGTCAAGACATGAAGCGTTTAATCGCGAAATATAGGAAATTCAAAATCAGGAAATAGTTATTTGTGTCACTAGTCCAGAAAATGACCTTTTGCGAGTATGAGAGTGATATTGTGTAGCCTAGATGCGAAACATCGGGGCAAAACATTTTCTGGATGTGTCATACACACTTTTTTTGGTCCGACCACTTTTTAAATTGATTAAAAGTTTACAAATTTCCTAAAAAAAACTAAAGCATCTAAAAATCGACTAAATTGACATTTGCAATATGATTAACAAAATTAGTAATGAATGATTCTTAATCGAAATCTAACTACTTAATTATTAGATAATAATATGTAGGTATGTGCCTAATATCGTATAAAGTAGCACAGTAAAGGTTATTTTAAGATAAAATTGATAAAAACAAATAATTATTAGGTATAAACCATTTAATTTTAAATAAAAACAGCAAAATACAATCGATATATTTTTATAATCGAATGAAACGTTGTTGTAAATAAACGCGTCATTTCACCAATGTCAAATTTAAAATTAAATGTCAAACTTTCATTTAATATAATTTTTATTTACAAACAATTTATTAATACTCTATTTATTTCCAAAAAAGTCTTTGCGCAAATATTGAGATTTATTTGATTAATTTATGAAGTGGTGTACCCAAAATTAACTGGCAAATGGGAAAAACAAAATTTCATTTGATCATAAAGGTATTATATGTCATACCTTTAAGTTTAAGTTACTATTTGATATAAGTAGTGTAATCACTGTAGTGAGTAAGTTGGTAATATCTTGGTAACTTTTTTGCCGGCCTAGTAAATAAATGAAGCGGTTTCCGGACGATTTTGAAGCATGAAATAGCATTGTTTCTGGTCGGAGGACCAAAACATATCTTTTTTTTTAAATGAAAATATTTATGATGTTTAAAGTTATAAACATTATTTTTTATTATAATTAAGAGAAAATCGTGTTTTAAAGGTAAATTTTAATAATTATTATGAATTTTTATTTCACACGTCAGACTGAAAAATTAAAAAACACATTTTATCAGACATCTAAAAAATTGTATTTCATTTATTTTTTGAGCAATGTTCAAAAAATTAGCTGGTTATTAATAAACATATAGAAAAGAACGCGTCCAAGCGTATATTGGCAAAATAGGTATTTTTATCTAAAAGACCCTCTTTCACTGTCAGACAATTTTTTTAACGTATTCCAAATTCGTGTTTTTAAATGAAACTCAAGGTCTCTAGTTAATTCCACAATATAATACAGGTTATTGAAAATTCTAAAAAAATGACAATTTTCAATAACTTGTATTATATTGTGGAATTAACTAGAGACCTTGAGTTTCATTTAAAAACACTAATATGAGCATATTCCACGAAGTAAGGGTCGAGACAGTCAATTTTATTCCAAATTCAATTTAAAAACTGAAATAAATCATTAAAAAAAGTTATAAATAGATTTTTTGTTGTCAGGAAATCGACAACTTTGCCGCGTCAGACTGGAAAATCGGGAAATAATTTTTGTCAGACAATACAATAAGATTTTTTTGTATTTTTTAATAAACGGATACAGCGAAAATCAGGTGGTTATTAATAAATTTTCTTATAGTCGTTTTTCCGACATGTTTAAGATGGCGGACACAACCAATAAACCACATTTATTATCAGGCAATTTTATTTTCACGTTTCAGATAATGTTTTCTATTCTGTTTGAACAAAAAAACAGTATCTATCAATTTTCTATATGTCGTAAAAACGACATGTTTAGGGAAACTTAGCGGACACACGCTTCAAAAACAAAAAAAGCCATAGAGGAATTGGGTGTCAGACTAGGTCCAATGAAGCCATACACGAAGTTTGGTGATAGTATGTATCACAGTAATTTTTCCCGGCGGGCACCCTAACTATTATTAAAATTCAAACTTGCGGCGCAATTCACGATTTTTTGAAAGCCTATAATGATTGAACGTAACGGACCATATATTAAACCATTTTATGTACCCGGGCCATAAATTTGGGAAACACTTTGCTACGGTTTAAGAAAAAACATCGATGCAAGATTTATTGGGAATGTAATCATGCACTTATGACCAAATAGTTGAGATAATAATTTCTTTCAAAAATATACTAAAACTTACCTCTTCGATGTTTAGAGTAAAATTAATAACTTCAACTTTAACCAAAAACCAATGGTATGTTTACATTTACAACAGAACTTTATTTAAATAAATCATAATAAGATATCGTATCCCTCATCATTATAAGTTGAAAACACTAATTTACCTGGTTATAAATATATAATTAAAACTCGAAGCACTTTTATTTACTTCAATTTATTGTTTCAACCTCTTCTTTACAAGTTTAATTGTCATTTTAAATTTTGATATTCGATATGTATCATATTCATGGAAAACAATTTATTCTTCTTCTTTTACTATTTCATACCAGAGAGGATGGCACAAAAACTGCCAACCTAAAGGAAAGCCTAAAGTTATTGATGTCAACTCACTTCCCTGACTCCAGAACCAAAAATACGGCGGCCTGGGAGGATGAGGAGAATCACTACCCGACGGACGATGACTGGCGTATATCACGACAGATCGTCGACGCGGACAGACTGAGGTGGGCCATCTTAGACTTCTCCCCCTTTAAATCCCCGGGAACGGACGGCATTTATTCAGCCCTACTTCACTGGGGCCTGGATAACCTAATGCCACACCTGGTAGGAATCCTCAGATCCTCACTGGCACTGAGGTATATGCCAAAAGGTTAGAGATAAGTCAAAGTCGTGTTCATACCAAAACCAGGAAGAATGGACCATTCCTTCCCAAAAGCATATCGACCCATTAGCCTCACATCGTTTTCAATGAAGATATTACAGAGGCTGTGCGAACGATACATAAGAGATGTGGTGATAACTCGAAATCCACTGCATCCATATCAACTTGCATACACTTCGGGGAGATCCACCGATTCGGCTCTTCATCTCGTAGCGGGCCGCATCGAGAGATCGTCGGAAAATAAGGAGTCCACCCTGGGTGTATCCATAGACGTAGAAGGCGCATTCAATAGAACCACTATTCCTAAAAAAGAAATGCATTTTCCAACAAAAATATTCCCCAAACCATAAATGGCTGGATATATAACATGCTCTCAAAAAGAACAAAAAATCAGTGTGGATTATGTAACCATCCTTGGTTGTAAAAGGTTGTCCACAGGGAGGGGTGCTCTCGCCACTACTGTGGAATATGGTCTTAGACTTCTTGGTAAGCCACCTCAACGATAGCAACTTCTACAGAATAGCATATGCAGATGACCTAGTGATTCTGCTAACAGGAAGATTCGGGGAAACAGTCTGCGCTTTAATGCAGGAGGCCCTCAATATCATAGAACAATGGTGCAGAGACCATTCGCTGTCAACAAATCCAAAAAAGACGGAGATAATTCTTTTCACGAAAAAAAGGAAGCTTGCTAAACATCAAGCCCCAAAGCTCCTAGATACCAAACTTAATTTCTCTTCAGAGGTGAAATATTTAGGGGTCCCCTTTGACAGTAAGTTAACGTGAAAATCTCACTTAGAAAACAGAATTAAAAAAGCATATATTTCTTATGAGCAGTGTCGTAGACCCATCGGCCTCACCTGGGGAATATCACCTAGGGTTGCTGCCTTGATCTACACTGCCATCATCAGACCTATGCTAACGTTCGGCGCGATTGCCTGAGGAGCTAGAGCAAACCAGCGGACAGTCATCCGTAAATTGGATCAAATCCAAAGAACGGCATGCCTCTGCACAACAGGAGGCATGAGAACCACATCAACAGAGCTATGTAGGTATTCCTCGGTCTCACTCCCTCTGACATATACATCAAGAAGGTTGTTTTGATGACCATGAAACGTCTATGCTCTACTGGTATACAACCTTATGTAGGATCCGGTAAACTGAGACGTAACTTGTGGCATGAGGCCCTCAGGGAGGTCCCACTGATGCAGACCAATACGGACTCGATTCCACCGCGATATGCCTTGAATAGGCCCCACAAAATAATTTTTAAAAACAAAGCATAAAACCTAGTGGAAGAAGGGTTTAGACAGATGGGTCTGAATCCAATGTAGGCTCAGGATGTGGAATTTTCTCCAGATCCCTGAATATAAACATAAAATGGGCAATGGCTGGAATGCAAGTGTTGCTCAAACAAAGCTCACTGCTATCTGCATCGCTGCAAAAGAGATTACCAAAAGGAAAACTACAGGTAATAATATATACATCCTTACGGATAGTAGATAAACACTACTAGCCCTGAACAGATCACGTATTACATCAGGCCTAGTACTAGAATGTTACTTGGCCTTAATCGAACCCTGTAACAACAACACGGTCACTTTAGGCTGGATCAAGGGCCATGAGAAATCGAAAAGAAACCGTATTGCAAACTCGCTAGCCAGGAAGGCAGCCTCCCAAAAACACTTGGGACCTGGCACTTTCATTGGTCTATCGGCGTCAGTGACGGCCGACCTATTAAAGGAAAACTCCCTTAATGCGTTTAAGGATAGATGGGATGACGCAGAAGGCTGCAGTTTTGCTAAGGATCTGCTACAGTATCCGGATAGCAAAGTATCTAAAAAATACGTGACTATGAACAGGCGGAACCTACGAACAGCCACGGGTATTCTGACTGGTCACTGCCACCTACGAAAACGCCTCCACAGACTGGGTCTGTCTAACACACCACTTTGTAGAGGATGTGAACAAGAAGATGAGACTGTCGAACATATTCTTTGCGAATGTCAGATACTATCTCATTTTAGGTTTCAAATATTCGGCGAGCACAGGATAACATATGCCAATATGAGGGAACTCAATTCAGGCGACGTTATCGCCTACTTCAAGGAAGTAGGCTAGAAGGAAGTTTTGAACCTCAGAAGGATGCACAATGGGCCAGTTGTGGCCTAAGTGCTGTGGAGTCACCCACCCTTCAAACTTTTACAGATACATATACTATTTCATACCAATCCAACTTACTATTTTGCCTAATGCTCTGTGTTCTGTGACTTCTTCTGAGTTCTGTGGATGGCCTACAAAACCTACTTCTTTTTATATTAGCTATCATTCGGAGCACATGTTTCCTTAATTTTTCGATTGTGAGTTGGATATTATAAGCTGAAAAGAGTAAACTTCATTAGATTTTATTGGTCATAATTGTCAGTGTAGACAAAATTATCTATATTGGATCTGGACCAAAATTTAAAAACCTCTTTAAGGCCACCCTACAACTTGGGTAAGTAAAATCATCCACCATTCACTTCTATTAAATTTTCAGCTTATATTCCACATATTTCTTACTTCTCTTAGGACTTCTCCTTTTCTTCTATTTTTCTTCTGTCTGTTTCCATCTCGCTTACTATATTTGCTGAACTTCGCTGTTTTACTCACCGCTTTTCCTAAGTATCGCTTCCTATAAGCTTCCTGATAATTTTCACATCACATAATTCCTCTGTAGTAGAATAGTTGATGGAACTAGTAACCCAGTACTGTTCAAATTTGATGCATGCCAAGCGATTCATATCATTAGATCTGAAACCTAGGAGGATCCAGGTCAATCCATCACAACTACCGCAAGTACTGACGTTGAGCTTACCACCAGTAATACAAGTAAGAACTTTCCGATTTATATTCACATTCACCATCTACAAAGGGTTGTTATCTGAAGGACAAGCATCTGAACTTGAAATTTTAACAGAGTTGCGACAAGTTATGCATTACTAACTAACATCTACTTCAAACATTATTATCGATATTTAAAACTTACCTGTAAACACCAAGGGGTACCGCTCGGTTGTACAAATATCATATGTGTGATTTTCAATTAAAAATTTCAATGGTTTCAATCTAAAAATGTCTAATTTATGAATCCATCTCTACTCTACCGTTGACTAACATTTTAGGTTCATTTGAGCTAGCTGGAATCGAGGTTTTTCACTATCATTGAAAAACATTTAAGATAAAAACGTAAAAACTTACCTCCATTCTGTGAAAATATAATAAAAACCATAACTTTCAAAAATCACTGCGATAAACTAGACTAATACATTAATTAAAAATTGTATACAATTAACACTACCAATATTATTATATTACTTCCCTAGACATTTTTGTAATTTTGTGAGATACTTGATTTCATCCAATACGTCACGAATTCAATTTCGAGTGGCATTGTGGATGCTTTACCCAGTAAATGTAGTTTTTTAATATCTCTAGGTTCAACTTGCACTCTCTCCAAAATTATAAGCTGGTGACAAATAATATTCTCTATCGTATATTCCGGGAAAGTAAGGTCGAGAAATCTGTTAAACATCAAAAGTTTCCCAGCGCTGATTTTTCATTTTCAAATGAAAATATATCGACCCAGCATCACTCTCTTAGAGTGTCTAATAATTTCCGCTGGAGCTTGCGACGCAGCTTGCAAGTACAGCTCGGACTACCTAAAATTCAAGTTATTTATGCTAATATCATTTCTGGATGAGTTCTTACATAAAAATCGTGAAAATGAAAATTGCAGCAAATCATATGCTATTGAAGGTGGCGTGAAAAGTTTTTCCAAAAAAAAAATTTCCGATGTTAAATTTCCCAGATATGGAAAAAAAATTCGTAAATCATATTTTTGGCTGGTAATTATAAATTGAATATTATTATCGATGTCAAAACATAGTTAAACATAGAAGGCGAACTTCTAAAAATTTATGTTTTTTCAGATTTGGAAAATTCAAAATGGCGGCTGCTCAAATTGGAAACCATTTTTTTTTTCATCCACGTTTAAATTTATGAACATTAATGATATCGAGAAGCGGTTGGTTGCAATCGACAGAGTGGAAGTTATATTTATATAAATAACATAAACAAAATTTTTTTCACATATTTTTTTAGAATATTTACCGAAAAAAAAATCCATCTAGTTTTTTCTCATATTGGCGTGGAAAAATTTGTTAAAAAAATCTTTTCACGTTATAAATATGTTTGTTTTTGAAAGACGAGTATTTTGAAAAACAAATTTTTCAAGTGACTTTTACAAGCTGAGATAAACAAATTCAAAGTCTGCTAGATACTGTCATAATATTAATTGAAATTTTCAAATTCTGATCACTTCGCTAGGTTGTTGAATCCCAACTCAACTTAAACACAATTTTCCATTTTTCTACCGTTAATTGGTTCATTCAAAAGAGAACAGTAATCCTAGCTCGCTCGGCCAAACGGTGCGGCGTCAGCTGCTTGGCGTAGTGGTGTGGGATAAGGATAAAACAATTGTTGAAAAAATGAAGCCTACCGACTGGGGTTGAAAATTCATTGATACTTATGGCCTCGAACCGGAAATGATTCACGACGTACTTGTACCCGACGAATTATTGAAAATTATTTCGTATTCTTGTACCACAGGGTGCTCTACTACCAGGTGTGGTAAAAAAGTTGGCATACATTGTACGACATTATGTTAAAATTGCGAAGGCAAAAACTGTTGTATCATCGAAATTGTAAGTACGGTATTTGACAATGACGAGGATGATAATGAATCTCTGAGTGATGAGCCAAATTTTGATATGAGTCAATTAGTTGATTGTGAACTTGCAATTGATAGTAGCAATAATATCGATGAGGATTTATTTGTTGATGATGATGACGTGGAAAATTGTACAGAGCCACTTCCTCAGAGACCAAAAAGAGCGAGAATTTGTAGAAAATAGATGTTAATTTGTAAATAGATATTATTCTTAGTATCTTTGTTTCGAATTATGTATAATATATTTAATAAATGGATTTATAGATATAAATTATAAATATCATTATACCTTATTTCTAGCAATATGTAATCATATCAATAATAACCATACTATAAATGCACAATTTTCACGAAAAAAACCAAAATAAAAGTTTCAGCTTCGTTGAACTGCGAACGAGCGCTGACCCCTCACCACCACGCCAAGTAGCTGCCGCCGCACCGTTTGGCAGAGCGAGCTAGGATTACTGTTCACTTTTGAATGGACCAATTGACGATACAAAAACGGAAAATTGTGTTTGAGTCTAGTTGGGACTCAACAATCTAGCGAAGTGATCAAAATTTGAAAATTTTAATTAATATTATGACTATAACCGTACTCAATAATTAAAGTTTATAATAAAAATAAACGGTACTAATAAGTTTCTTTCAAATTTTCTATGGGTTAAATTATATCGGTTATAATGTTTTCTCTACCACCCGGCAGACGAGTACTCACGGCTAGCTAAAAATAGTGGAGAAGGGCGGGGTCACTAATCTAAAACTACAAGAATTCAAATCTGGGGACCAGACAAATTGAGCCCTTGAGTACCCAAAGTAATAACGATAAAAATTCTCAATGCTCACCAAAATGTCAATTAAACACTGAGACCGATATAAACCTAGAATAGTATTTATCAGGTTTCCTGAAAGAGATATTCAGGCATAATAAAATACAAGCAATTTATGTTTCAGTTAAATAAAAAATATGTACATATATATATATATATATATATATATATATATATAAAACCAGAATAGTTATTCCCGATAACTTTATAACTATTCTGGTTTTAACTAGTTCAAGCCGACTACCTTTTACTCGCTCTATATATATATATATATATATATATATATATATATATATATATATAAATATATATATAAATATATAATTTTTATAATTTTCATATTAACTCATCTTGGAATAAAAGGTCTCTATTACTTTAACTATAATTTTATTTACGTTTCGACATCATAGGTGTCATCTTCTGAACACAAATATTCACAATCTTCACATTATTTAACAGGTGTTAAAATACTTACATAAAATCTACGACTTTCTACAATTCAGAACATTTTAAAAATTGTATCTAAAATAAATGATCTTGTATCAACTTAATGGATGTTTTGGTTTTCTTAAAGTTTTTTTCAATTTAACAAGTTTTAATGGTTTATACTGTATGAAGATATATTAATTCATTTTAGTTATTATACAGACTGGACACATTTATCAAGATGCATCAGTTATTTCGATGTCTATTCTTTCATATACTATTTGTTATTTTTATTTTCAATTCTTAATTAAACCGTTATATATATATGACTTAGGTTATCGATACCACTTCTAAAATTAATTGCGATTTTATTTTGTTATATCCTGACCATTTCCATATATGTACGTTTTTTTGTGTTTACTTCTTAATCTAAGATTTTTATATCATCGTAATTAAATTTATGATTTAGTTCTTTTTCGTCCTTTGTCAACGTGGTAACATCAGTTTTTGAGTTACGATGGGCTTGCATTCTTTTATGTAAATATTGTTTGGTTTGCCCGATGTATACACCATTACAATTCTCACCTCCTATTTCATATACAGTATGTGTTTGTTTATTTTTGGGAATTTTGGGTTTTAATTTACTGAAGAGGCTATTGTTTGTATTTTCTAATTTATGAGCAACTACTATGTTGTGTTTTTTAAAGGTATTATTAATTATTTCCGATAGTGAATGTATGTATGGTAAAGGTATGTATTTGACTGTGGTATCAGATTTATTATTATTATTATAAATTGTGTGAATTCTCTTTTTTATTAACTTCTCATAAAATGATTGTGACGGTTTAATTTAGAATTAAAAATAAAAATAACAAATAGTATATGAAAAAATAGACATCGAAATAACTGATGCATTTTGATAAAACTGTCCAGTCTGTATAATACCTAAAGTGAATTAATATATCTTCATACAGTATAAACCATTAAAACTTGTTAAATTAGAAAAACTTTGAAAAAACCATAACACCCAATAAGTTGATACTAGATCATTTATTTTAGATACAAATTTTAAAATGATTTTTAAAATGTTTTGAATTGTAGAAAGTCGTAGATTTTATGTGAGTATTTTAAATAATGTATAGATTGTAAATATTTGTGTAATTTTCGAAACATTGTTCAGAAGATGATACGTATGATGTCGACACGTAAATAAAATTATAATTAAAGTAATGGAGACCCTTTATTCCAAGAATAGTTAATATAAAAATTATATATGGTAGGTCAAGAAATAGAAATATTTTACAATTTATATATATATATATATATATATATATATATATATATATATATATATATATTATAATTAACACCTTAAAGCGACAAATTCTATTATGACTGTGATTATTTCTATATACACAATTTATTTTAATTAACTTTTGATATATATATATATATATATATATATATATATATATATATATAACGCGTATTGCTATATATTTAATAATTTATGGACGCCAACTTACCATAAATAGGTAAGTAAAATTTAATATAATTATTCTGACTTAATTCAAATTACCATAAGAAAAAAATAATGTAAATGTATATGCTCCGGCTATATATAAGACCTCTTATTTTCAGGGAGTCGGTTTTCGAATGAATTGCAGTGTTCAAATATATGTTTTCTTTCTATTTCCTGTTTTTTTATATAAATTTAAATTAACATTTTTACACAGTTCTACAATTAAGCTTTTATTCTTAATTTCAATTAAAGAAACACCCTGTATGTTAATTTTCTCTAATTTGACCTAAATTTATTACTATTCAAAATTTTACCATCACTACCTCTAAATTGTATACTAAAAACTCTTACCTTTCTTCATACAGTACTGCTTCTTTTGAATTCCTCAAACAAAGATCTTAGTTCTGGATGAATTTCAATATCTAGCTTACCTTATAAAGGAAATCTATTAAAATTACAATTAACTAAACACAATTTCTATATCCAATGATCCAATAATTAACAAAATTTCAATAATTTATACGACTTCAATCAAATCAAATAGAACTTTCTCAAAGTATCAACGAAATAACCTAATTTAATAATTAGACAACTTTAAAAAAAACTACTATAAAATTACCTAGATCTTTCTCAAATGGTTAACGAAATAACCAAATTTATTAATTACACAATATTAAAAAAAAAACAACTAACTAGTATAAAATTTAAACCGACCTCTTAACTTAATGTTCTTTCTCTGCAAACTCGTCGGTATATGTTTATTTATGTGGTTCCGCTGTCTTATATTGGGTTCATGTATTTCTTTACCATGTTGCTTCTTTCCAAAATATTTATTTCTGTTCTCAATATAATGTTCTTCTTCAAATTATTAGTTACCGATTCCAATTATTTATTTTGCTCACAATCTTCTAAATATGTTCTATTTATGTCTACTATCTGTGTTAAAATAATCTCACGTGCTATTTTCCCAGTCTTACATCATTCCATAATATTTAATCTCTGTTTTCCATATACTGTTTTAATTTTCAATTATATTTGTTCTATTCCTTGTATTGGCTATATTATTTTAATTTTCAATCCCTGAATCGTCTCCAATATAATTTATTTAGTTATTTTTCCGTCTTTTTGGGATAAAAAACTTCCGTCACCAAAATATGTCTAGTGAATAGTCTCACATTTCAACCACCTCTCTCCTCACTTCCTTCCTTAGTTTCCTTAAAGGTTTGTTCAAATAAATTTTTATTTTTATTTTCATCAATGTCATGTATTGTCAAACTCAGATTTTATTCGATGGAAATTAATAGATCAACTATCAACAATACAACCACATCGAACATATCATTTTCCTTTCTAATCATAACAATTCTCAATTAAGACACTTCTTATTTTCTACTTCCGTATACCTTTTCAGACATTAACACCCGTTTCACAGCTTTTTGTAATTCCTACACTAATAAATTTCTCGGTACACTCAAATTTATGTTTCTCAAAATACCACTTTCTTTCAAATAATTAAATAATAAATATGTGTCACTACAATGGTGGGACAACCTGTATGTGACAATATGTATATATATATATATATATATATATATATATATATATATATATATATATATATATATATAGAACCATATAGCTTATATATTAAAGAACATCAGCTGTTAGAGAATATTTTTCTTAGTATTTAAAAGAGCAACAATAAATATAAAGAAATTACCTTAATAATTGTCTAAATTTTGAAAACGCTCAACAAGTATAGTGGAGAACAATAAATCTGCCCAATATGGATGTTTATTTGTCATGAAGGTATCAGCTGTTTCATCTGATATTGAACAAGTTTTAGTTATCTAATTTAATATAAGTATTAGTTGAAACAGAATAATAATAATCATGTCTATATTTAGTATTAAGAATTAGATAAGTTTGAAAGATGAAAATATCAATGACATAAAGGTAATTTATATGTCACAATTTATATCAAATTTATGTAGTCAATGAATGATAAAATGATGATGGATTCAAGGAAATATTAGTATATATAGAATTTAAATACTACAAATACCCAAAGCAATAGATATAGATATGTTATATAAAAGAATTTATGTTCATAAATATAAATATTATTTTCACGTTGTCATAAATGTCAAAACAAAACTAGACATTGTCATATCGAAATATAACAATGAATTCCACTATCTGTAAAATACTTGTTCTATTGAAATTCGTTGAATAGTAAAAGAAAACAGATAATTTTCAAGTGAAATTTACATTCATATATCTTTCCAAAAACTTCATAGAATGTAGCAATTGTGAATATAGTTCGACAGCTCCAGAAAGAATGTGATTGGTGGAAAAATGGCAGGACAAATTTTGATCAACTAAAATTAAACAAAACTTTATTGAAAATCGGTGAACTTGTTGATAAAAAAATTGACGATCAAATAGAAGCGTGGGTAGTTGGTTCTTGGCATCGAAATAGCGAGGAGGTGATGGACAATTTTTCCAGAAATTTCAAGTAAAATCACAAATTTTCATAATCAAAGCTTTTGTTTCCTAATAAATATAAAACTAGGAACACTCACATTTGTTGGTATCCAGTTTTGCCGAGAGAATATCCAAAATTCTCAAGAAACTACGCAGCTTCAACTTCGGTAAGCGTATTCCTGTTTCCAGACGGGATAGATCCAGAATCCAGACATCAGGTCAGTGCTTCTTTGAATATTATTGGCCAAATATAAATTCAGTGACTATTTCCATGTATATAATAATTCTTGCGTCTATATGATCGATCTATAAAAAAAAGAAAAAGACTTTATTTAGTTATATTCTATAGATAAAATTTCAATATTATTTAAAAAGGGCTATTCTGTAATAAAATATGTTTGTACTCACGTCATTTCGAATCATACATAAAAAATGCATTTCAATCCATTGATCTGATATTTCCAATAGTATGTATAATTTGTGACCTATTTCTTCTGAACATTTTTATCCTTTGTATGTATATAATTTCTAAACAAAAATTCTTTCATACAAACTCCATCATCAGCATTATAACGGCAACGATTCTATGGAACATCGAATATTCACGCAGATGCAAAGCGTCTATAAGAAACGTTCGTTCCGTCTCATACCCATTCGTTTTTAGTTGAGCATGCGCATAGGATAGTGTATGATATCATTTATGACTATGTTTTAGTAATACCATAGACGTAACTATTTTATGAATATTTAAATAAAACTTCTCGTTATAAAATTAAATCATTGAAAAAACAGTGTTTCTTTTTATTTTACATAAGCAAAATATATCAAACAAAGCCAGAACTCGAAGGGTAGAATGAGTTTCATGCTCCCGAACGAATAATATAATTATTAATAATTATAACATATAATTAATCATTTCTGAGCTAGCCACACAAATTAAAATCAAATTCATACATATCTAATTAAATTAAAATAATTAAAACAATATAAACATATTAATAATATATATATATATATATATATATATATATATATATATATATATATGTGCCCTATTTATTTACTATTTTATAAACCACAGAATTGAACTTCCAGCTATATAACAATAATAAAAAAATATAATAATAATAATAATAATGGGTACTCTCACCTTAATTACTGATAAGCAAGTTATTCCATATTACAATAAAGACTTCAAACAAAAATGGCCTGAAACAGGATCACTATATGCGCTGGCACTAAATATTGGTAGCATACAAGGAAAGGCAAATATTAAAAGAATATAGCTGATCATAAAGAACACTTCGCGTGAGCTCAAGCGCAGGTTTTATGTATTTGTAGATTATAAGAATAATTAAATTACTCGGTAAAGTGAAACCAAGCCGCTATAGCACACCTCTAACAAGATGTATAAATATGTACCACAACTAGAACGCCTAGTCCTAATGCTAGATCAAAAAAAAGGTAAGTGAACTGTTTCGAAAACATATATTACGAAAGAATAATCCAAATGTAAGTCCTTTGGTTTTCTTTCGAATATAACGTCTAATAACAAAATCTTTTCATTTAATAGAATGTTAAGCGAAATATAAACAACAAATATACGCAACCTAAGCAAAGTATACAAATAAAGTAGGTTAATAGTGGCAACTAAATATTCAGTTGGATTCAAGTGAGCAATCACAATCAAAGATAAGTTTATGCAACTTGCGGGTATATCCAGAGATGATAGATCACACTGTATTCTACTACTGTCAAATTAGCGTAATAATTTTTCTCAGTAATCCAGTAAACCAAAATGGTCTTTAAGTAGCAATTGAGCTCGAAATTAGAATCCAAAAATTAGTTAGGTGGGAAGATAATAGATAATTAAGTACCCTGTGCCAAATGGTACTTTACTAAAAATATTTCGTCAGCGTAAGAGATTGAAGGCACTTTCTAGATGTTTTTGATTTATTATAACACCTCCTTATTGGTAAAACGTTGTTAATCGCTGGCGTTGGCTTGGCATTGATTGAACCTCATTGAGACAGTTATTTTGGAATCATATAACCCTCGAAGCATCCACGGACATCCAACAAAATCCCACAATAACAAATACAATTTTCAAGTTCATAATCTCGCAAAGGATGGAGGAAATATCACCAGATTATGAAAATTGTAGCACACCAAACCAAACACAACGTGATTTCAGTTTCAACAATCGACCAAAAAAACGGCAATTTACGACCACACAGGTGAATTTCGCACGCATATGCAAAATTTAATTAATAATTCGGTACCAATAGTGGCACCTACCAACGAATAATTTACGGACGTACCTTTTTATTGTAGAAATTTAAGTAAACTTGTTAGTCGGAAAAGGATAATACCGCCATAGTATATCCAAATTAAATTATATATTGTAACAGATTTTTAAACTGTTACATGACAGAATCTAGCAGGCTTTGAATTTGTTTATCTCAGCTTGTAAAAGTCCCATCAGGAAAATTTTTTTTTCAAAATACTCGTCTTACAAAAACAAACATATTTATAATGTGAAAAGATATTTTTAACAAATTCTTCAACGCCAAAATGAGAAAAAAGTAGTTGGAATTTTTTTTTCGGTAAATGTTCTAAAAGATCATGTAAAAAAAATTTTGTTCATGTTATTTATATAAATATAACTTTCACTCTGTCGATTGCAACCAACCGCTTCTCGATATCATTAATGTTCATAAATTTAAGCGCGATTGAGAAAAAAATTGTTTCCAATTTGAGCACCCGCCATTTTGAGTTTCCCAAATCTGAAAAAATGTAAATTTTTAGAAGTTCGCCCTCTATGTTTATCTATGTTTTGACCTCGATATTAATAATTCATTTAAAATTACCAGCCAAACATATGATTTTCGAAAAATTTTTCCATTTTTGGAAAATTCAACATCGGAAAAAATTATTTTTCGGAAAACTATTCACGTCACCTTCAAAATCATAAGATTTGCTGCAATTTTCATTTCAACGATTTTTTGTAAGAACACATCCAGAAATGATATGAGCATAAACCACTTGAATTTTAGGTAGTCCGAGCTGTACTTGCAAGCTCCAGCGGAAATTATTGAACAATCTGCCGATGCTGGGTCGATATATTTTCATTTAAAAATGATAAATCAGCACTGGGAAACATTTGATGTTCAACTTCCTTACTTTCCCGGATTAGTAAGTGTTCCTTTCTTGTTATCCAATCCAAAAATCACTAGATTATCTTGTTTATTTTCTCGCTTCAGATTTTCTACTTCTTCTTTCTTTTTCTAGTTCATAAACTTTTCCATTGATGGTTACTAGGTTCATAAGGAGCCTTGCTTCTTATGCTACAATGATTTTGTATGTCATTCCTATTTCTCAAGATTTCAGCAGAAATGTTTTCTAAGGTGCTTGATCCATTCATATTTCATGCGCGGATCGGTTTTAAATAATATAATTTTTGAAGTACATTAAGACAATCTAGCAACGATGCTTTGGAGTTAATTCAGTCTCTGTCGTCTTATCAGCAGTTCATGAATGTGTTTATTATACATATTTATAAAACTTATTCAAAAACTCACAGTTTGTTCAAATGTCCATAATGATGTTGATTCACCTCTTTTTACAATTTATTTAGTTATATAAACTACACTTCTCACCACTTTAACATAAACGAAAGACATATACATATAAGAAGACATATTACTATAAGACAATTAATAATTATATAAATTCAAGTAGTATGTTAGGTATAATACTGTAATGTTTTTCTTATTTATTAAAAGTTTTTATTACGGGTGGGCTAAATTTCAAACATACTAATTTATTTAAACACTAACTCACTAACACTTAATTTATATATACTTAACTAATCACTTAAATTTTACTTATATGCACACAAACTTGATTATTAATTAGCACTTTACTGTTCGGTGTATTTTTGTTTATTTCGCGAGATCACTTTTTCAACTCCTGGTCCGCTGATCGGTCCTTTTTATATATTAGTGCCTTTTTTACTAGAAAATTCTGGGCTGCGGCTTGCACAAAACAAAAACAATTGGTTCTGGTCTTTTCTAGATAACTCTGGTCACAAAAACAATGTTTACATAAGATAGTCGTACAGTCGTAAACAGTTATAAAAAACAGTGCGTATCCGCCATAATTTTAACTTTTATACCTGGTTTAGACAGAGTCGGTTTTAGGGACTATACCAGTGTGCTGTTTCGTAACAATACCATTTATAGCTCCAGCGAGACCAACCCGCTGTCCATTATTATTCGAAAGAATACGAAAACATTGTTAATTTTTCCATGATCTACAATATTCCAATTGAGAACTTTCGTCGGAAATCGCAATAATATTATTTTCCGCCCCTTTTTCCAGCCCTCAAAAACACTCTCAATCTCCGCTATGTGAACACTAATTTTTTTACGTTTCTTATAACTCCCTTCACCATTTCCAATAAAATCCTTCGCCATTTCCAATAACCCCTTCACCATTTCCTAGGGTTAAAGTACAATTTTCCTTTTTTAAATATATAAAAAGCCTGGACTATTTTGGTAGTAAATCTGGTAAATCAAGTATCAAATCATTGTTACTGACATTTCCACAGTTACTGATTGACAGACTCAAATTAAATTTATTTATTGAGCATTTTGGCCGCTTGGAAATTACATAGTTCAAGTAAACCCGAAATAATCCAAACATAGAAAGTTAATAGCAAAGTTGTTACCATATGTATCTGATATTCATTACAGATTATGAATTTTGGATATCTGTTCTGTACACGTCCAGACATTATATATGGAAATGTTAACTTTCACTGATATCCTTCATCTCGATAAATAGAGGAATTGGATTTATTGAGTAGCATTCCAATAAAGATATCCAATATACTGGTCTAAAACAGCGGGAGGCTTTCAAAGTCGCCATTAAGCTGGCCTCAAAGGGAAAAGGAAATTACATCTTTTGAATTGGAGAAAATTGTGTGTTCAATATAGAGTCTGAATGTTTATTCGCAATAAGTTGTCGACATGCTTGTGGTCAAACATTCTCATTTTTACCCTGAAGGGGTTTGTTGAAAAGCATCACAGTTAAGTTTAGTTTCAGAATTTAAAATATGCTTTTTTCTCCATTAATTTATCGCAGCATAAGAGCATTTAATGGAAATACAATTATTATAGCAGTATGGAACTAAATAATCGAATATGAACTCATTTCTATTAGGCCCGGAACACTACAATTTGACATGGCTGTGTCGTGACGTAGATTAGATATTGGTCGGAAGTGCTCGGAAATCATCTGAGAAAAGGAAATATGAAGGTCCGCTAGCTGAAAAAGTTGTGTTATTTGAAGGAAAAATCATAAACTGCAAAAAAAACGCAAAAATCCAAAAATCGCTCATTTTATTCTATATTTCTTAATATAACTCTTTAAATATGCAAGATAGAGAAAAAGTATACATACGAATTTGTTCTTCAGGGAGATATCTACAAGATATAATTAGTTAAAAATTGATAGGGTGAAGTTGGGTGAGATGGCCACCGTTTTGCATAGTAGGAGCCTGTAAATTTTTGGTGAGGGTTAGGCTCCATACAATATTTTTTTGTCATTGTTTAGCTATCATCCGAGCATACTGGTGCATAAGTAAATTAAAAACACTTTCATTTTTTATTTATTATTATTTATAAAAATCAGATGTATATGGCCATCTATCCCGGTTCGGTAAGGTCAGTTGGCCAATGCAATAAGGGTTAGATGGCCACAATATAAAAACGCGAATAAAACATAAAAATATGAAAATAACACACTACTTATTAAAACAAAACATGAAAAATATCCTTAACAACTATCTTGCTTCTTTTTAAACTCAGTTTTACCACAATTTTGGCATGTGTCAAAATAGGAAGAGCAATTTTCATGAAACCACTTCTAGCAAATTATGCACTGCAACCAGAAATGACATCACTTTCCTCTTCATATTGAACTTCAATATTCTCCTCCTCATCCGAACTTGGCGAAGGCGAACGTTTCTTTTTTGGGCCAATTGTTAGTTTTCGAATTTTAGTTTTCGGGGTGTCCTTCTTAGTCTGTTCAGATTTGTTTTTTACAGTCACTATATAGTCAGGAGACGTTAATAGGATAGCAACTGTCTTTGCTTGTTTTTTTGCATGGCTACAGGATGACATCGACTCATCCATTATGATGACTGGGTGTCTAAGTTCTTTTGTTGCTTCAGCGTTCGATTGTTGAGTGTTCGTTACTTGTGTCTGTGTGAGGGTTCTATGGTATTGCTTAGTTTCGCTGTTTACTATTCGATCAGCAACTGTGCAAGAATGATCGGGTATGGAATCGGGGTTCCAGGGAAATATGCCAGTGGCCCTGAAGCCGGATATAGCATTTGCAGCGGTCGCGGACTTGCTCCAGCTTTTCGTTAAAAGTTCACCAAACTAGAGTCTCCCTAGTTTCCTTCCGGGGTGACTCTGCATCCACTCTCTGCAGGATTGATAGTAGAAGGACTTGAGCGACTTGAGAAAAGCTCTGTCGAGCGGCTGCAAATAATGGGTAGTGTGCGGAGGTAGGCACAATAAAACGACATTGTTTGCTTCAGCGGTTTCTAAAAGTTCAACACAAGAACAGTGAGAAGCATGCCCGTCAAGAATTAATAATGCTTTCCCTTCTCCTTTACGTGGCAAGAAGTGGTTTTAAAACCAATCCAAAAAAATCGTTGCAGAAACGTAGGCTGATTTTTGAGACATTATAATATGTGAACCAAGCGGCATTGAATCAGTCCACTCAGTCTTTAAATTCTTGCCTTTAAATACACAGACCGGTGGCGGAAACTAACCTTCAGCGTTACAACAAGCTATGCACGATATTGTCTCACCCTTTTCCCCTGATGTCACTGTGACAACATCCTTTGCTCCTTTTTGGGCTAAGACATGGCCAGGACGATTATTTGATTGAAGGCCTGTTTCGTCGACATTATAAATGCATCCAGGTTTGTCGAAAAGCTCATTTTGTTCCAGTACTTCTTGCAGTAAAGTGAAATAATTTCCCACATCTAAACGGTTCATGCCTTCACCTCGCCCTAGAGATACAATCTCAGCCTTGCGAATAGACAAGTCTGGATGTCTTCTCAAAAAAGACCTAAACCAATCGGAACCGGCACATCCTTTTTCTTTGTTGAACTTGTGATTGATTTTTAGACTTTCCGCAAAATTATAGGCAAGCTTTCGAACACCTGGAACTGTCATAGGAAAACCGCATTTGTGTGCCTTCTTAATATGTTGCACCAATTTATTTTCATTTGCCTCCCCCAACATGCTATCCGGCCCCATTTTACCTGTCGTCTACACAATTTCTTTCAATTTCCCTTCAAGAGTTTTCTAGGAATGCCATAATTTTTTGAAGCGCCGTTCACAGAAAAACCGTTTCTGACAGCGTCCATTGCTCGCCGCAGATTTTTTTCAGTATAGTTTCCACGATTCGAGTTCCTTCTTTGATACTCCGTTGGCATGTTTCCGCAGCAGAATGGAAATTATGCTAAACTGTAAAGAAAGAGACGTAAAAATATATGGCCATCTGTCCCTACTATTGGTTGTTCATCTCTCCCAAATGCTAGGGAGAGATGGCCAACGTAACAAACAAAACCCACCGCACATTTTTAACTGTTGTTTGAGGATAGAATCATCTAATGAACATTGCACTCACCTAATATGTTGGAATCGGCACTAAATTTCCTCACAAACATCCACAGTAGAAGGTGACACAAAACTAATATAAAATTTTATGAGGAGGTGATTATTTTTATTGTTTTGACGCTTTAACGTGACTTCGACTTAAACGACAACACACTGACTGTGCTTATGGATAATCATTTATTGTCGGAGAGGACAGGCAGCACCATCTCACTACCCGTTTGTCAAGTTTTAGCTGTTGGCCATCTCTCCGGACTGGCCATCTCTCCCGACTTTACCCTATATTCAACTGTTTCGTTGAGAAATGGCGATAAATGCAAAAAAAGTAGCTAAAGAACGAGGTTATTTCAAAGCATTTGTTTCGCAGATAAGAAATCATCCAATCACGCTATCAATTCGGATTTAATAACCTTATTTTAGTATAAAACATATGCCAAAGGCCGATTGAATTGGCCTGATAGTTTTTACATGAATTAATTGTTAATTAATTCCGCGAAAAAATTAACGTCATTTTTGCGTTCACGCCAGGCTTACATTTTTGAGTTGTAATAGGCGCCGATTTTTTTACAACTACTTAGACCTCTAAACTATAACACACAATAGTTATAATGAACAATTTTTGAGTTTTTATCATTTTTTACGCGATTTTGAAAAGTTGAAATCGACGCTTCAAATCGAGCGCGGCGCAAAAAGTTGCTGTATCTCGCCTTCTATTTGGCCGATTTTGATGATTTTTTTTTAAATCGATGTAGCAAAATGAAAGAAACTCATTTTTTTGAATGGCGTCTACCAATTATGACAATTCAAGTATCTACAGTAACTACTTATAATTTGGCATTTTTTTAAGTTGATAATAATAGATGATTATAATTATGTCCATGCTAGGATTGTGTTGTTCATTGCAAATTCGTATAGTTAAAATAAAATTGAAGAATATATTTATGTGAAAGAGTGAAAAAAAACGAATTATTCTTATTTATTGTATGTTGATCTTATAATGAAATAAAATATACCATTAATATACATAACAATTAATTGTACTACCTGTAATTTTGATTAATAATTATTTTAGCTAGACGAATTTGCAATGAACAACACAATCCTAGCATGTAAATAAATATAATCAATGATTATTATCAACATAAAAGAATGCCAAATTATAAGTAGTTACTGTCATAATTGGTAGACGCTATTCTGAAAAATGAGTTTTTTTATTTTGCTACATCGATTTAAAAAAATCATTAGAATCGGCCCAATAGAAGGCGATATACAGCAACTTTTTGCGCCGCGCTAGATTTGAAGCGTCGGTTTCAACTTTTCAAAATCGCGTAAAAAATAATAAAAACATAAAACTTGTTCATTATAACTATTGTGTATTATAGTTTAGAGGTCTAAGTAATTGTAAAAAAAACGGCGCCTATTGCAACTCAAAGATGTAAGCCTGGCATGAATGCAAAAATGACGTTAATTTTTCCGCGGAAATTAATTAACAATTAATTCATGCAAAAACAATCAGGCCAATGGCATATTGTTTTATACTATAAAAGGGCTCTTGAATCCTAATCCATAGCGTAATCGGATGATTTCTTATCTGCGAAACAAATGCTTTAAAATAACCTCGCTTTTTAGCTACTTTTCATGCATTTATCGCCATTTCTCAACGAAAAAATTGGATATATCGATATCAACCTAATTCTATCTTGTAGAGAATTTTATAAAGAACAAATTCGTAAGTGTACTTTTATTCTCTATCTTGCATATTTAAAGAGCTATATTAAGGTATATATATATATATATATATATATATATATATATATATATACTGCTATATAACTAGTGCTCTCTCCTATCTCCTTCCCATCTCTCAAAATCATGCGTCTCGACATCCTATTGTTTATACCAATATACAGAAAATCAAGAATATTGGAACAAATATTTTAAATGATTTCTAATCAATTCCTCAAAATACTTTATCAGCAATTTTCAAAGCCCCACGTTGGGCGCCAATTTGTATTGGATTCAATAATTATTTATTATTTATTATTTGTTATTTGACACTGAAAAATCATTAAACATGTATACCAACTCTATCAAAGGGTAGGGTTCAAGTGCGCCATTCAAATTTACTCTAATTATTGGTTTGTGAAATTAAAATGAACAAAATTATGATTTCAGGAATTTTTTTTAAAACATAGAAATTTACAAACAGAAAATGTGTACAAATATACTACAAAAAAAATAAAACTACTATTAATATTGAACAATTAAAATGTTTTTTAAATAAAGGCCTTTTTTAATTTAGAGATCTCTAATATAATATTTTAAAATGGTACCTTTTATTTACTAGGTTTGTATCCACTTCAAACTAATCTTCATTTGGACATTTGATAAGCTGAGGACAAAGTTCTGAACAGTTTATTCCTTCTTCGCCTTTTGGACAATTAATGATTCCGTCACATTTGTCTTTATACGGGTCGAAACATCTATCTATAGAAATATTACTGCAAGGGGTAGTTGATGAATTACAAATAGCACACCCCGTGAAATCAGAATGGTCTGTACAAACGAAATCTGCTGTTCTACAAATATTTGTGGAATTGTAACAACCAGATCAATCCAAACACATAAAAACACTGGGTTATTATATTTTAAAGTTACGGAGAGTTTGTTTCTTGAAGATAGTACAACAGGTTTGGGTAGTATGTCGTTACTGCACACGTTCAATTGAATATTGTCGAAGTTTCTCATCGACAAGCACGTGGAATTTCTTGAGAAGTTCAATTTTAATATTCTTAATGTAGTTATTGTATTTTCTGGTGAAGGTATTACCCAATTACATAAACTATTACTGTTTCTGTCAGATGATATATACTGTATGCTTCCTTGTGATTCGAACGAGGTCGTTTCTCCACAATAATCCGAAAAGTTTGCGTAAATTAGCACGTTCTTCTTGACGAGATCAATTATAATACGACTTTTCACTTTGACATTTTAAAAACCAACTGCCTTTTTTGATTTCCATCATAATCTATCACGTTGCGGGTTGCTATCGAAACTTCTCTATATCGTATGAATTGTATAGATATTGTGTGATTAACGACGATTCACTGTTTATATTACCATGAAATTTTAAGCCGTATATGAAACATGAAAATGACATTTTTGTATTAGAAATTAGCATATAGAGATAAAGATTTTTATATTAACATAACTTATTTACTATTTATTAAAATTCCTGAAATCCCTTGCATAAAATAACCTAATTACTAACTATATGAAAATTTAACGCGTTTCTTTTAAATTATTTTGAATTTCATTCTAATTTCAACGGATGCTTTTGAAATTACATCATGTACTGCATTATTAATTTTAATCTCTATTGTATCTGAATCAGATTTCAATATTTTCGATTCTGATGGTTCAAAGAGTATATCGTCTGTTTCAATATCTTTGGTCAGATTTTCTTCAGTATTATAGTGAGGATTTTGTTCACTGTTTTTACTATCAGCATCTATAATTAATTTAGACATGTTTTTTTTTACAATTTATAAATATTCGTTAAAATGATGGCTAATAAAGTACAAGATTGAAAAAATCAATATGACTTATTTCAGTAATACTGTTAATCCTTATTAAATTGAATAGAACCAAATGAAAGTGCTTCAATATATATATATATATATATATATATATATATATATATATATATATATATATATATGTATATATATATATATATATATATATATATATATTTAAATACTCAATTAAAAATTCTTCTTCTTTTATAAATCCCTCTGCCCGTCCGTAATTTTTAAGTATATTATCAAGATTTTTAGTTCATTTATTACTAGAAGTATTAACATAAGAAACCGCAGGTCTAATTAGTTTCGATATTTTATGTAATTCAACGGTTCTATATAATTGCGGTGATTGAGTATTTTTATTTATGATTTATTTCTTTTCAAAATCACGTATAAGTTAATTATTAGAAAACTTTTCTGTTGGTTCTATACTAATAATTTGTACATCATTAGATTGCATAAAGTTATCTATTTTGATTTATAATCTCCAGTTTTCAATATTTACAGTATCATTTCTTTTCTCAGATTTTGTAATTGTGAGGTTATTATTTTCTACTTTCTTTTCAATGGAATTTAAAACATGAATATCATTTTCTATTTGACGTTTAACTTTTGACCATCCAATATTTTTGATTAAATTTGGAATTTATAATTTCTCCAAAATAAAATTATTTGAACTATATTTCAAAACAATTTATAATTCTGTAACTAATATTTCTTTGATAATATTCGTGAATTTTGATGGTATGCTGTACTTTGAGCCTCTGTTATAAAATTCTATTTCTAAAATAAGGGCCTGCAAGCTGTTATTACTATTTAGTTAGTAGCATTCCTAAACCGAGAAAATAATCTGAATTGTAGAAAATTCGGCTCCCCATGTAACTCATGGACTTCTACATTGTTGTCTACTTCACCATCTCTACGGATTGTATCTTGGATATATGACGGAGCCAAGTACAAATGATATGTTCCAGAAAGTGATTTTCACTATTCAATATCAAGGCGAGGAACGATTGAATATGAATTTGATTCAAATCAATCCATCGACCAATCCTAGTACGGAGGTTTTCAGTTTCAACTCGTGCCTGAACAATGTTAACATAATCGGAATCAATTAGCATTTGTCTGGCCGTATCCAACGTTCCAAAAATATTATCAAAAGATGGCATTTATTTATAAGAGCACCAGCAATCAGATAATAATCACGTAACCTCGTAATATGTATTGCTGATATGGGTTGACGAAGTTTTTTAAAAATTGACTTCAAATGTCCATTTCTAGCTTCTACAATCCATCTAGTAGTGGTTATTAAACGTATCTGATTGGCTTTATTTGTCGTTAATTGCCTTTGATTCGGCGGTAGAAATGGTGGCATATAGTAATGCAAGCCAGGGCTTGCTTCTTATCGGGAGGAATAACTCAACAATATTAGTAGTATATGGACCTCTTAAGCGTGGGACATTTTTTATCCACCTTGTAAAGTTCTTATCTCTTTAATGTTTCCCGCCGCTAATTAGCTGGTAATATGATATGACAGGTTAGTGAATGTCAGGTGTTTGAAGGTCAAATGATGTAATTATACGGGGGTAAAATAATTATTATTTTTATATACAGGATGTTATAAAGCCACTACAAACATCTCTGCTATTATTGGCCGGATTTTCACGGAACAAACGGCGTTATAATAAGAATTTTTATATACAAGCTGTACAAAAATGCCATAAGAGCACTACAATGTATCTTAGTTATTATTGGTCAGATTTTCATCGAACAAACGAAGTTAAAGATTATTTTTACAGTATGTGTAAAAATGCCATAAGGGCGCTACGATGTATTTCTGCTATTGTTGGTTGGATTTTCACGGAACAAACGGATTTATAGATTATTTTTATATACAAGTCATAAGGGCGTTACGATCTCATTGGTCGTACAAACGGCGTTATAGATTATTTTCACAGGATGTAGCCATAAGGGGGGGCTACGATCTCATTATTATTATAACACTTCTTTTTTTATATTGATCGACTTTCGTCAATTAATATTCTCCTAATACCACAAAAATATGAATGGGAACGCGACAACGACGACTCTGTCACGTTAACCGATATTCTAGAAAATAGCGGCTGTCTTGTGTTTAACAATATACTGCAATATGTTTATTGGGGTAACAGCATTATAAGAGAATTGACGAGATTACAAATAAATTTACCAGAAGAATCCGATACAAGGAAGAATGTTGTAAATAACATTCTCTCTGCATGCAGCTTCAATTGCCTCCCTGTTAACCATATAGAAGTTGTAGAATACTAGGAGAACAGAAACAATGTTTGGATTATACAAATGTGTTACATTAAAGCTGGAGAGACTTACTTTTCTAGGTTCAGCACCCCATTTACTACTATACTGGCGGATATTGACATACAGGACGCTGGACTAATCTCTACAGATAATTTGGTTTGGAGGTGTTTTAAGGAAGAGAACCAATAAAACAAACAAACTTTCTCCTTATAATAATAAAGAAATCAGTCCTCTGTCGCAAAGTTACATAACATCGACAAGGAAACGAAAACAGGAAATGGATGAGCTAGATACCAGGAGGCGGAAGCTGGATTTTCTCGAAAAGACAACTGCAATTAAGGAAGAATATAGAAGACTACTGGAGAAAGAAGAGAGGATAACACAATTACGGGAGAGATTAGAAAACTATTTTTATAGCCATTGGGCAAACCTAGACCCAGCAAGTGTGTATAAGGTGTTAGCGTTTACCATAAACAATAAAAACAAATATACTTATGTTGGTGTGTTCTCGGAAAAGGATGCCATAAAAAATGTCTACATCTGAAAGGGTTACTACAAAAATATATTTCTAAGTGTTTACAACAATAGAGCAGCTCTTATTGCAGATGGTTATATTACAATACTTTATAATAATGGTATGGAGATAATATGTTTGCCTACCGAAGAAACGTTTGTAACATTTACTACCAATGGTTTTACGTCTTACCAAGGCAACACATTCGTCAAGATAGAAAATTCAAAGTTTTCTACGGAGGTATGGGAGAATATTCATTTTACCCAAGAAGATATGACCCAAATTAAAAACATTACCATGTAGAAGATAGAAGATCGTATTAAATTAAAGATTTGCCAACGCTTAGAAGAAATTGCCGAAGGAACAGAAATGGTAATTACCGCTATTAAGGAATTTAAGTACGGAAAAAGACTTCGTTACATATTAAAGTTCGGGAATTCGGAAATCTTCTATTGCTCGAACTACTGATTGGAAAAAGAGTTTGCAGAAATGGACCTAAGTTAAAGAATTAAGATAAAAATAGTTAAATTAAACATACGCCTAATAGAAATAAGGAAAGTCTTGTATTTTGTGCGTAATATTTGTATTCTATTGTATTATAAGTAACATGCTATTATTGTAAATAAAAACGATCATATGAATAGTGTTGTGTTTCTGTTTCCGTTGGGTTTGCTATGTTAGGACTTCTTAGGATGGATCAGGATACTTTTCTTAGTTGAGAGAAGGGGTGGGTGTCGTGGAAACTGCTTCGATGGAAGTAAAGCAATGTGGTTTTCTTACCTATATGACATTCACTCACCTGTCGTATCACATTACCAGAGATAAGAACTTTACAAGGTCGATAAAAAATTTCTCACGCTCAAGAGGCCCATACACTACTAATATTTTCAAAAACTCATCTGAAACTCCAAGCTCTATTTTGAAAAAAAATTTAACCAAATGTTTTTTTTCCGACATTTCTTCTCTTGCTTCCTTGTTCAATAATATCGCAATATTCTAGTAATTATCGAAAATTATTTTTTGAAATTGATATGAGCTCCTTAAATTCGTCTTCAGTGAAATGATTGATATCCTCCCAGTCACGAAGTGGCCGGTTTCTATTAGCAATTATCCTCATTCTTTGAGGAAAATGTTGAAGATTGTAAATTATATATGGTCTATTCACATAATTTAAATTAATAAACACGAGATATGACATAGGAAATTTTAAGAACGCCCTATATAGACAAATTTTTCTCAATTCAAAATAATTAATGAATGTTGACCTCCAGGAAAGAAATTGATACAAACAACTTTGTTAATAAACATCACAGCTGATGGTTTGGACATGCTTTGTTTATCAATAAATCTAATCAATACATTACAAATTGAAATAATGAAATAAAAAATTAACCTTCACACAAGGGCATAGACGAGGTAATTTTAGAATAAATAACAAGAATTTTTGAATCTAAGGAGAGAGACAGTAACTCTCCCAAAGTGGCCAGTCTACGTACGGACGGCCCCTTTACCATCAACAGTAATATTGTGTAGTTGTGACTAGTGATATTCCAAAACGTAAGTTTTTAACGTATAAAAAATTTTTATAAACTGTATTGATCTGTTTAATTATATTTTTTTTAATTACTTAACTGGGTGTCCCAAAAGGTAAGGGAACCTACCATTCTAGTCTAAAATTTATAGGCATATACGGAGATATCGTATGTTCGAGGATCATCTCCCTATATATTGGTTTTCTGTATTTGTGCAAGGATATTATATTGTCCAGATATTTATTCCGAATTAAAAAAGTCTCGACCGATATTTTATTACCCTATTTTTACAGGATATCCACATACCCGAGATATCATAATTAATCTACTAGATTGTCAAAATTTTGTTGATATAGATTTTTTTTATATCGTATAGGTTATCAACCTTCACGAGAATCATAATTCGAATTCGAAATTTGGTTGATATAGATTTTTTTTACTATATTGTACAGGTTACCCCATTTCACGAGATTCATAATTATTTTATGGGATATATATATATATATATATGTATATATATATATATATATATATATATATATATATATATATATATATATATATGATTTACTATAGGTGTACAGGATATCGTATTTATTCTGATTCATAAAGTCTCGTCTGATATTTTATTGCCTTATTTTTGTACCGTATATCCACCATACCCGAGAGATCATAATTATTGCCAAAGTTTTATTATTTCCTATATTGTCCAGGGTATCCAACCTCACGGGATATCATAATTATTTTTTTGCGACTTGAAAATCCTATTGTTATTATATGAATTACTATAGTGTATAGGGTACCGTAATTATTCTAATTGATCAGCAAAGTTCAATAAACACTGAAAATCACATAAACTTAAACAGTACAAAAAAAACTTCAATTAGTCTAATAATTCAGAAATAGTTCTTGAGCTTTATGACTTCAACAAGAAAACGACTATTGACATTAGAATTTTGTTGATTTACCCTCTCTGAATTCTTCTCCATTCCTACTACGAGATAACAGGAATAAGTATATTAATAAGTGCTGCTATGTTGGTATTCGAAGATGATTCATAAAACGTTTCAAATATAAGAAAAAGAAAGAGAAAAACGTTCTCGAAAGGATGAGAATTTACAAATATATATTCGATTCGAAAATACAAAACCATAATTGAAAAATAAAACGTTCCCTTGGAGAAGAAATATGCCGTGAATTTCAACTAATATAATATATACTCAATTATAAAGTTCGTGGGTTCAGACGCGTTTTTCACTTCGTATAATAAGCTCTTGTATAACAAAGGATTATATGAAAAAGAATAGTTTTTTATATTTTATTCAAGAAATTTGGCTGACAGATAAGCAGGGATATAAAATGGATGTGTATTGCGGATGATTAAATTAATGCTAAATTTAACAATCTGGAAACGTTGTAGTGATTTGTATTAAATCTTAAGACTCTATTATCAAAAGACACCGTATTGATTGAACTCGATAATTAGTGTTATGTTCCATTAAAAGACATTAAAATTCGAATATTTCAAAATGTTAAGCGCGAATTTGAGTTACCGAAAATGGACATTCCGTTACCGTTTCTGTATAGTCGAAAATAATACTATAAAATTATACAACGTCAATTTATATCAAAAATTTGGCAGACAAATATTACCACTGTCAATATTGACTGAATCTTTTCATAGAAGAAAGTGTTTGTTTTGTAAATTGATTAGGTAAAATGAAATTGATATGGGATGTACATTTAACAACGTGAAGCGGATGGTATACGTTTTTTGGGCTGCCTAATTTCAACGTCAATATGATATAAGCCTGATGTCAGCGCAAGTCACAGTGAAGTGTGAAATCTGTGGTGAATTTTTTAAGAAACTAGACCTAAAAGTACATAAAAACAAGACCCATGGTGGACAAAATTCAAGTTCAATCACAAAAGAGAGTTTTGGAAATAAGGATATAAAAGATACGAATTTTCATATAAAGTTGGCAATATTGAAGAGCTACAGATCAGTAATCAGAAGAGTCCCAAAAGCTTCAAGGGTACTTTGTGCCTCAACGCTATCTAATCTGATTTATGAATGCGTAAGACAAAATTCTATTCCTACTTGGGAAAATCTATTGCTTTTACCATATAATGTTTTAAGTCTCCCTTCTGAAAATTCTAATGAAAAAGTATCTCTCTCTACTATAATCAAAGATAATTTGAAAACTTTTGAAAATATAGATCATCATTTAAATTTCTCTGATCAGCAAAACACAAATTTCTCAGTTCAGGAAAACCTAAATTTATCAAAAACCAGTAAAATTAAAAAGGTCAATAATAATGTTTCTGACGGTAACTTGACATCCGCAATCAAAATCTTAGCTACAGATGACAGTTTTGCTGATGTGCAGCCACTTTAACATATTTAAAATCAAAACTACCTTTAGAGAAACTTAATAGTTAATAGTACGTTCCCTACTCTGAGTTCGGAAACTATTTCTTTTCTTATAACAGAAGAATTTGTGAGTAACGCAATAAACTCTTTTAAAACAAGTTCTGCTGGTGGTTTAGACTCTTTGAGACCTTCACATCTACAAGATTTGTTGAAGTACAGTGCTGGCCCTTCAGCAAAAAATCTCATCTTTTTAAATTATGTAATTTTATTCCAAATGACACAGTCAACATCAATATTCGTCCTATTTTATTCGGAGCGTCACTATTAGCATTAACTAAAAAAGGCCTATTGCTATTGGTACAGTTTACCGTCGTTTAGTAGCGAAAATAATGTGTTCAAACATCAGAGACAAATTAGGAAATTTACTTCGTCCATTACAATTTGGTTTCGGGTCGAAAGGTGGTTTTGAAGCAGTTGCACATGCAGCAAGACGTTTCGTCTCTAATCATCCAGACGTTAATAATAAAGTTTTTCTGAAAATTGATTTCAAAAATGCTTTCAATGCAATTCATCGCGATCATTTATTAAAACTTGTAGCAGATATTCTACCTGAAATTTTTCCTTTCATCAATCAATGTTATCGATTCCCTTCATATTTTTTATTTGGGGAAAACATCATTTATTCGGAAAGAGGCGTCCAACAAGGGGACCCTTTGACACCTCTCCTTTTTTGCATATCGATACACAAACGTATAAGCAACATTGACACGGAATTCGATGCTTGGTACATTGATGATGGTTCTTTAGGTGGTAATACTAATTCCGTGTTCAAGTCTCTTGTCTACATTAAAAACAACTCCAAGGATATTGGTCTTGAACTCAATTTCAGTTATTTCTCTTGGAATCACCAAATAATCTAACCGTTGATAAATTTAATTCTGTAGAATAAAAATTACCGACAGACAAAATTTATTTCTATTGGGTGCTCCATCATTAAACGAATCCTTTCTATCCGCCTTAAATGAAAAACTAACCTTTTTCAAAAAAAATTCATCTCGTTTATCCTGGTTACCGACACATATTGCTCATTATCTTCTCAAGAATTGTCTATTGATTCCAAAATTATCATATATCTCAAGATGTAGTCCGACCTGGTTAGATAATAATATCTTAATCAATTTTGACAATACAATTCGTCATTCATTAACATTGAAGTGTTATATGCACCTCCGTGTCTATGTTGGTTGTTGTCTCGAATATTCGAGATCTTCTAATATTACTGACACAAATGTTGTGTTTGACTATCCTGCTGAATTCTGTTATATTCTCTCATGTTTCATTCAACACCTTTGCTCCCATGTTTCACATCTTTTCTTGGTTGTACCGTACCGATGACAGCTAATGAGCCAGAAACATGCATGTCTGCGGTTACCACTCTTTTCAGTAGCCCCTTCTTCTATTTGCGTGCAATACCCACTGATCTATTCGTTGTTTATTGTTCATATGTCACGCACTATTCGTACATCTTGTTGTTATTTCATTAATCTGGGTCGGAAGTTTCAGACGGGAGTGTTATATGCACCTCCGTGTCTATGTTGGTTGTTGTCTCGAATATTCGAGATCTTCTAATATTACTGACACAAATGTTGTGTTTGACTATCCTGCTGAATTCTGTTACATTTTCTCATGTTTCATTCAACACCTTTGCTCCCATGTTTCACATCTTTTCTTGGTTGTACCGTACCGATGACAGCTAATGAGCCAGAAACATGCATGTCTGCGGTTACCCACTTTTCAGTAGCCCCTTCTTCTATTTGCGTGCAATACCCACTGATCTATTCGTTGTTTATTGTTCATATGTCACGCACTATTCGTACATCTTGTGTATATATATATATATATATACGAGTATATATACATATATATATATATATATATATATATATATATATATATATATATATATATATATATATGTATATATATATATATATATATATATAAATATTATAACGTATATGTAAGGTAGAAACATTGTCATGAAACAGAATAATTAGAAATTGCTAATTAATAAAACAGTAGACTATACTTTACTAGGATGATAAGAATAAGACATTAAAATTGCTCATGTTTATTAGATAATTGTAAATATCTTCACTCAATTTGCTAATACAGCTTTTATATAATTTATAATTCCAGGAAACTTTGCAACCTGCAAAGAATTAAACAAAAAGAAACATTTCCTTAAGTCATAAATCCGAAACCATAGAATTAAGATCATCCATTTGTATCAAATATTTTATAAGAAATAACATTGAATACATAATCTAAAAAGGAAATAAGAATTAATGAATATTCAAAACATACAAGATATTGTTCAATATCATAACACAATGTTTACAAAGAGATATGGTTAGAATATTTGACGCTGTAATGTCAATATATTTCAGTGACCAACGCTGACATCAGAGTAATTTCATAGAGTAAATTAATAGAAATTGATTAGTGAATTTAAAAGAATATAAAATGAATGTAAATAGTCAGAATAGAGAATGTTGACGAATTGTTTAAAAGAATTTATGTGAATGGCTAAATACAATCGTAACAATAACTAATTGTATTAAGAAAATTAAACTAAACATTGGTATATTGAAGACTATTGTATTTCGTCAGTATGAACTATTCGTCCCATTACAATCAAATGAACTTTAATAGTAAACTAACAATCAAGTGAAACTTATTTGATATATGAGTAAAGATGATTAAGAGTAAATAAAAATGAAATCATAATTTTGAGTGCGGTGAACAAATGTGATTGGTTATTGAGATATGACAGAACAATTTTCAATCAATAAACAAAGTGTAACAAACATTTTCAAAATAGTGAGCTGGAAAAAACAAAAGACTGATTCTTTATTGGAAAAAGTTGAATAAAAAAGAGTTGGTAGCTTGGCGTCGGTTCGAGGATGTTGGTTGGGGCAGTGTTCCAGATATTTTGATAAATTATCCACAAAATCATGATAAAAAAGTAATAAACCACTAACAAAAACATACAACAGTACTTACCAAATATCTACAGCTGATTTTCCTGAGAGAGAATCAATTTTTCTCAAATTTATCCGACTTTAAACTTCGGAAGCAGCATTCCAGAGTCCAGAGAAGCATATCCTAGTTCCAGGACACAAGGTCAGTGCGTATTGTTATATAACAAGAGTTAAACAACTCACTAATTACAATCCAGTGTTTAAAAATCTCATGAGTAAAATAAACTTTGCGAAAAAGATATATCTGAATAAGAATCATAATAGAGACTTAATATAACTATACAATTAAATAATTTTCAATAATAAATGGCCAATTTAAATAGTCAAAATGAAATACTTACGCATTTCAAATAAAAAACTTAAGAAAGATGCATCTGAATTCATTTATGTAATATTGCAATTCTATGTATATAAAACTGATAATTGGTTCTTGTACCATATTGTTTCTGTATGTATAATTTGTTTCAACATAAATTCTTCACATGTGCATTACGCATCAAATATTCGATGATATAACGGGAAACACGTTGTAAAAATTGAACAGACGCAACTTGTCTATTAAGTGTTCCTCTTAACGCATCATCACCTGATGTTTTAAGCATGCGCATAGCATACCATACATAAAATGGATCGATAATTCTAGTTCAGCCACACATAGGCGTAGTATGATAAATTTTATAATAAAATTCTCATTATTAAAAAAAAATTAAATTATGTTTACAAGTAAAGCGTTTCTTTTTATTTAATAACGAAGCTATTCACAGCAACAGGAACTCAGAGAGCAGAGAGGGTTTCATGCTCCCAAATTCGTACAAATCATAATTATATAAAAATTTAAATCAATAAATTATTTGAGCTAGCCGTATTAACATATTTCAACATAACATATAGAACATCCAAATTAATATGATATAATAAAATATACACTATTAATATATATATATATATATATCTATATATATATATATATATATATATATATATATATATATATATATTGAAGCACTTTCATTTGGTTCTATTCAATTTAATAAGGATTAACAGTATTACTGAAATAAGTCATATTGATTTTTTCAATCTTGTACTTTATTAGCCATCATTTTAACGAATATTTATAAATTGTAAGAAAAAACATGTCTAAATTAATTATAGATGCTGATAGTGAAAACAGTGAATAAAATCCTCACTATAATACTGAAGAAAATCTGACCAAAGATATTTAAACAGACGATATACTCTTTGAACCATCAGAATCGAAAATATTGAAATCTGATTCAGATACAATAAAAATTAAAATTAATAATGCAGTACATGATGTAATTTCAAAAGCATCCGTTGAAATTAGAATGAAATTCATAATAATTTAAAAGAAACGCGTTAAATTTTCATATAGTTAGTAATTAGGTCATGTTATGCAAGGGATTTCAGGAATTTTGATAAATAGTAAATAAGTTATGTTAATATTTATATGTATAAAAATCTTTATCTCTATATGCTAATTTCTAATACAAAAATGTCATTTTCATGTTTCATATACGGCTTAAAATTTCATGGTAATATAAACAGTGAATCGTCGTTAATCACACAATATCTATACAATTCATACGATATAGAGAAGTTTCGATAGCAACTCGCAACGTGATAGATTATGATGGAAATCAAAAAAGTCGGTTGGTTTTTAAAATGTCAAAGTGAAAAGTGGTATTATAATTGATCTCGTCAAGAAGAACGTGCTAATTTACGCAAACTTTTCGGATTATTGTGGAGAAACGACCTCGTTCGAATTACAAGGAAGCATACAGTATATATCATCTGACAGAAACAGTATTAGTTTATGTAATTGGGTAATACCTTCACCAGAAAATACAATAACTACATTAAGAATATTAAAATTGAACTTCTCAAGAAATTCCACGTGCTTGTCGATTAGAAACTTCGACAATATTCAATTGAACGTGTGCAGTAACGACATACTACCCAAACCTGTTGTACTATCTTCAAGAAACAAACTCTCCGTAACTTTAAAATATAATAACCCAGTGTTCTTATGTGTTTGGATTGATCTGGTTGTTATAATTCCACAAATATTTGTAGAACAGCAGATTTCGTTTGTACAGACCATTCTGATTTCACGGGGTGTGCTATTTGTAATTCATCAACTACCCCTTGCAGTAATATTTCTATAGATAGATGTTTCGACCCGTATAAAGACAAATGTGACGGAATCATTAATTGTCCAAAAGGCGAAGAAGAAATAAACTGTTCAGAACTTTGTCATCAGCTTATCAAATGTCCAAATGAAGATTAGTTTGAAGTGGATACAAACCTAGTAAATAAAAGGTACCATTTTAAAATATTATATTAGAGATCTCTAAATTAAAAAAGGCCTTTATTTAAAAAACATTTTAATTGTTCAATAGTAATAGTAGTTTTATTTTTTTTGTAGTATATCTGTACACATTTTCTGTTTGTAAATTTCTATGTTTTGAAAAAAAATTCCTAAAATCATAATTTTGTTCATTTTAATTTCACAAACCAATAATTAGAGTAAATTTGAATGGCGCACTTGAACCCTACCCTTTGATAGAGTTGGTATACATGTTTAATGATTTTTCAGTGTCAAATAATAAATAATAAATAATTATTGAAACCTATACAATATATATATATATATATATATATATATATATATATATATATATATATATATATATATATATATATATATATATATATATAGGTAACGCAGAGGTCTATGGAACGATGCATGCTTGGAATAACAAGGAGAGATAGAAAAAGGCTTGATTGGATCAGACAAACGACCCAAGTGATAGATGTCATAAAGATAATCAGATCCCTAAAGTGGCAATGGGCGGGGCATCTCGGTAGAAGGACAGACGATAGATGGACCACAAAGATAACGAAATGGTATCCCCGAGGCGTGAAAAGACCAAGAAGACGCCCCAACTTAAGATGGGACTGCGACATAAAGAAACTCGCAGGATCAACATGGGGCCGCATAGCTAGCAATAGACAACAATGGGCCCACATGGAAATGGAATATATAAATATGTAAAGGGAGGCTACACCATAACAAAATGGTTGAATAAGCTGCATATGATGATGATGATGATGATATATATATATATATATATATATATATATATATATATATATACATATATATATATACATATATATATATACATATATATATATATATATATATATACATATATAACCAAGAATATAAACATTTCCAATATTATATATATATATATATATATATATATATATATATATATATTTAAATACTCAATTAAAAATTCTTCTTCTTTTATAACTCTCTTTGCCCTTTCAGGCGTCGGATGTGGATCCCGTGACCTGTACCCATTTCTTCCATGTCTTTCTGTCTGTTGCTAGATTTTTCATTTCTGCTATGGTCTTTCCTCTTTCTAAACTTATTTCTTGTATTTGGTCTAACCATTTCCTTCTAGGCCTACCACTTTGTTTTTTGATCTCTATTATTTTCCTAGTTAATCTATTTGGTTCCATTCTTACCATATGACCATACCAGCTAAGCTGTCTCTTTTATTTTACCTGTTATCGGTTCCTGTTTAGTTGTTTCTCTAATGACGTCATTTCAGAGCCTATCCCATTTAGTTTTCCCTGCAATTCTTCTTAGATGCTTCATTTCTACGGCATTTATTTTAGTTTCGTCCTTTTTTCGCATAGTCCAATTTTCACTTGCGTATATTATTGTAGGAACTGTTATCATATTATGAATTTTCATTTTTACTTCTAAGTATGGTTTTATTTAGAGAGTAGTATATTTTTGTTGATTTATTTGATTTGTTTGTTATTTCTGCATCCATTTTTCGGTCTTCTGTTACTATACTTCCTAAATATTCAAATGTTGTTACTCTTTCTAGAGCCTGTTTTTTGCATTTAATATTTCTATTATATTGATTACCTAGTTGTTTTTCATGTATTAGCATCACTTTTGTTTCATTTATGTTCACCTACATATTCATGTTCTGTACTCCTTTCTTAATTTCTGTGTCCAATTATAGTATTCAGCTGCTCATATTTTTCTTTGATTCGTTTCACAATCTTATACATGAATATCATAAACAATAGTGGGCTTAAACTGTCTCCTTGTTTAATTCCCTTACAAATTTTGAATTCTTCAGACCTTTGGCCTGCAATCTGTACCTTGGTTCTAACTGTCTCGTATACACTTTTAATTATATTTATTAAGGTGGGTGGTACTACCATTTCCTCCAGGGTACTCCATACTCCTCTTCTCACTACTATATCAAAGGCTGCTCTTAGATCTATAAATGTAAGGTACATTTCTTCTCCCTCTTCTATTTTTCTATCAATTACATTCCTTAGTATATAGATATTATCATTCGTTTGGCTTTCAGCTCTAAAAGCTCCCTGTTCTTCTCCTAATTTTGGTTTGACATATTCTCTTAATCTTTTTTCTTTTATTTTTGTGTACACTTCACAACTAGTTTGGGTCAAACATATTGCTCTGTAATTCTCACATTGTGTATGTTCTCCCTTTTTATAGATGGGTACTATTAAGTTATTTTTCCATTCCCTTGGATTTTTTGTAGTACCCCTGCTTTTTTGCATACATTCCATATCCATTATTTTCCTCTTTCTCCTAATGATTTAATCATCTCTGGTGCTATCCCATCTTCTCCGTTAGCCTTGCCTATTTTGATTTTTTGTATTACTTGATCTATCTCTTCTTCATGGATTCCCTGTAGTTGGTCGATTTCCTCTTCTGCTGTTGTTATATTCTCTTCCGGTGTTAATATATGGAATTGCTCTGTATAGTATTCTTTCCATGTTGTCAATACTTTTTCCATTTCCGTTTGTACTTGGCCTTGGCGATTTTGTATTGCTCTAATATCTTAATATTTATTTTCTCTCAATCTTTTTATTCTTGTCCAAAGTTTCCTGTTATCCATCTTATATAGATCTGTTATTTCTTCCCCGAATTTCTTCCATGAGTCACGTTTTGATTTTTTGACGGCTCTTTTTACAAGAGTTTTCTTCCTGTCATATTCTTCTTTGTCCACATGTGATTTTGATGTGATATATTTTTTCCATGTCGTTTTCTTTTCTGTGACCGCTATTCTAATTTCGTTATTCCATCAGTTAGTCGTTTTTATATTCTTATTATATTTAATTTCTCCACATATCTTCTCTGTTGCTGTTAAAAGCGTTTCTTTAAAGGCGACCCATCGTCATTCAAGTGTCCAATCTGTTTCTTCTTTTTCTAGTTTATCGAATTCTATGTTCGTCTCATTTTGGTATTTTTTATCGATATCTTTATTCTTGAGTTTTTGTGTTGCTAGTTTACTGTAGTCTATAGTAGCTTATTTCTTGAGTAATTTTACTAGACAAGTGGTCACTACTAATCTGTGGTTAGATTCAATTTCTGCTTCTTTCTTTGTTTCAATTTTTTGCATTACTTCTGTTAGGTTTTGTGTATATGTTATGTAGTCTATCAGGCTTTAAGCGTTTCTACCTTCTGCCACAAACGTATATTTATCATTTATTTGTTGTTCCCACATCGTATTTCCTATTATTAGATCATTCCTACTGCAAAAATCTATAATTTTTAGTCCATTTCTGTTAATTGTTTCTTCTCCGTGTTTTCGCATACAACCCATTCCTCTATTGTAATCATTTCCTACCCTGCTATTCCAATCTCCCATTATTATTGTCTTTTCGTTTTCCTCCCTTACTTCATCTGATACTCTTTGCAATTGAATATAAAATTCTAAAATTTCTTCCTCTGCCGTTCTGATCCCCCTAGGAAGGGCACACTGATATACTGATTTTAAATGGATAAATATGTGCAGGATATCTCCATAGGGCTAATAATATCTAAGCTTTAATATTTGTAACATCATTTCTCCTCTTCTTCTCTATTAACATATATTAAATTAATAACTGGGTAGGTCACTTCTTGGTCTAGCCAAAAATAATTATCAAACATCAGGTAGGCTCCACATGAAATGTAACTTCTGTCATTCTGACGATGATTGTAGTATAGAATCTCACAATTGATTTTTGAATTTTTTAGAATTTTTAATATTTTTTCAATGCATTGTGGAATTATTTAAAAATAGTTGGTTTCATTTAAAAATGTGATATGAGAATATTCCACAGAGTGATGGTCGAAATAGTAAATTTCATGGTAATTTCATTCGCAATATACTGTATAATAACGTGGAACATACTAAGAACTTTATGTCAGACTATATCATCAGTTTCAACCATATCAACAATATTTATTTTTATCGTTTGGTTTTCTGTGGGTCGCGAAAATTAAATCCTCTCACAAAACCTTGACTAGGCAAAATCAAGGAGTTGTACACTTCTTCGATATGTAAGTGTTGCTATTTTCGTCAGGTTAAGGACATACTATCACTACTTTCAACTTTGGAGAGGTAGCGTTCTACATCCATGAAATATTTTGGGCATTAAAAATGTTTATAATATTCCTTACTTATTGGAAATTGAAATAATCGGGAAGAAACTGTTGTTTTTCTGTAATTTTTTCATTAAATAAATAAAAAGCTGATGGAAATACACCTGTTTCTAAGTTCGTCTTATTTTGTATGCTATTTTCGTCATAACTTGGGTGCTTTTTCCGTCATACCTTGAAATATTATTAGACTAGAATAATGCATGTTTGAAATTTGTTTTTGTTGAAAAAATAAATTTGAAAATAGAACAAGATTAAACTTTATCGCATTTAATAAATAAAATAAGACTATTTGATTTAAAAAAAAAACCAAAATCAGATAGAATATAAAACAAAAAACAATATTCTTTAGTTTTATTCTTTCAATAAAAAATATGTATTTTTACACATACAAATACAAATTTTTATAGGTATATACACTAACTCATTACTATTACAGTCACAGTATGTTTGGCATCGTTAAAATAAAAGGACACTCTCAGGTAATTTAGCCTGCCGCTATTTGGATACTTTGGTGACTTTTTTCGGAGAATCTGAAATTTTGTATAGCTCTTTTTCTAGATTGGTCACTTTGGGTTTTTTGACAACACACACTACGTGATTTTCGGGTATATTTAGATATCATCCATTTTTGGCCACTTCCAATAAAAACCATGTTTTTCCATGCATTTAACTCTGAATTGCTATTTTATTTCATCCACTTTCAAGACTATTCCTGGGTATATTTTATCTTGGTAGTTTACAATTATATAAGTCTCCAACTTCAAAATTTAAACTATTCTTGGTTTTCTTTATTTCCTTTGGCATTGCTTCTTTCTCCTTCTGCTTTCCTAATCTCTTCTGTTTTCGCATTTCCTTCTCTTCCAAATCCTTCAACTCTTTGTCTTCCTCTTTTTGCTGGTAGGCCTGCCAATCACCTGACAAAACAACTGCTGGAATTTTTCCTATGCGTTTTCTTAAAACCTGTTTCTTTTCCGTACCTGAGGGCTCCCAAAATAGATGTTTTTTGAAAGGGGTTGGTACATTTTGAATTATGAAGTATACTGGTTGTTTCGGAGTGGGGGATTTATGTTTTTCTACTTCACTCGTGGTATTGCGAATATGATTCTCTTGATTTGCTTCCGTGTGATTGTTCTCCTTATCTTCCAAACCTATTTCTTTACTATCTTTGTTTTTACTTCACTCGCGACATCATGAATATCGTTCTCTTGCTCCGATTCTGGGTTCTCCCTTTCCGTATCTTCCTTTTTTTCAATTTTCTTTTCTTCATTTTTATCTAGTCCTTCAACTTTTTCTCCATTTTGTTCGTCACAACTAGTTATTCGCAAATTCAGCAAGACGGACAAATCAATATCATCAGCGAGATTAAAGTCAGATAATGAAGGAAAAGTTTCTGAATGCTCAACTAGGATAACGTCGTCTATATCTTCGTGAGTAGTTTTGTGTCTATCAAGATTTATTGTTATGACAATAGGCTCATTGACGTGATCTAGTTGTTGTTGGTCTATGTTTCCTTCTGAAACGCTTCCAATCTTTTCTCCTTTTAATTTTGTCCAGAACAAAAACAGCCCCTTATCTGCCAAATCTCCTAACCATATTTGGCCCGACTTCGGGAAGTTCTTGGTAATATTTTCTTTCTCAAAGTATATCAGAAATTTTCTCTTATCATCTGCTGTAAACAGCAATTCTTCTTCATTAGTTATCGGCTCAACAGATGTGTGCAAAAAATTATCATCATGGTTTTTGAAAAAATTCCCAAATTTAATATTATCGGGATTGAATGGCAGCAAGCCACAAGTTCGAAAACCATTTTTTATACTTTTGGAAAAGGTATTGTTCATAGTCAGTGCTTTCTTCAGGATTGGCGCAAAATATTATTTCCCGAATGATTCATTGATGTGGTTAACTCGCCAGTTTTGGATGACTTTCTTGTAGTCTGACTTAAGAGAATGGAAAATCGCAACATCTAATGGTTGCAGAATATGCGTAGAATTTGGAAAGGGGCTTATCAAGGTGATTCCATTTTCAGAACAGAAACGGCTAAGCTGGAGAGTCAAGTGGGAGGTGTGCCCATCAACAAATAGGATAATCGGCATTTTGATATTGTTTTTATATAGCCACTGATTAAATGGATTAGCGATATACTCAAAAAAACTCTCCTGGGTCATTCATCCATTTTATGATCTGCCAATAGAATAATCTTTAGGAAATTTAGTAGTTATTATTTTGGGATCCTTTGGAATGCATAAACCACTAAAGGCGGAGGCAATTGTCCCAAAACATTACACATGATTAACACTGTTAGGCACTCTTTTTCTCCAGTCTTTATGTGAGAATAGATAGTTTTATAACCCTTTTTGGCAAGAACTTCGTCTCCTTTTTGGGACAGAAAAAATGCCGTTTCATCGCAGTTGTAGACTCTTTCATGTTCCGATAAAATATCAAGATATCCGTTTTGCTCAAGGAATTGTCCAATCTCTGCAAACCATGCTCTTATTTGTGCTTCGGATACTTTTGACCTCTGCTTGCTGAGATTTTGAGTGGTGCGTAGACATAATTCCGGATATCGTCTCATAAATCGTTCGTACCAGTTCTTTCCGGGTCGATTGTTGGTAAATGTGTTGGGCCTTTCTAATTCGGAGAGAATATGCTGCACACTATGACAAAGTTGATCCTTGGTAATCGAGAATCCCTGAGTTGCCATTTTTAATACCTAGTTCACCAAGATTTTGTCCTCTTCGGATGATAGAATGGTGGGTATTCCGATCTTCGAAAAGTGTTTTCGATTGTACTTGTCAGATAAAGTCATACGGTGTATGCCACGCTCTATTTTATTGAGAAGTTTTCTTTTCTTGAATTTCTACAGGTGGTATGAAGACCAACTGTTCTTTTTATATATATATGTTTTTAACAAAATTTAGAAACTAAATTGTATTCAGACTTAAGGCAAATTAACAGAATCAATAGGCTATGCTATAGTACCGACCAGTGGTTTAAGAAGGTGCGAGCAACACGGGCTAGGGAGTATTCTGTAAGTAGGTTCAGCGCCACCAGTTTACCGACTAAACTGGAAGTCTCTATTTGATCACGAACTGGTCGATACACTACAAGCCACCGTAAACTACGAGGCCATTCCAAAAAAGGGGGGGAATCAAGTAATTAATGCCTCCTGGACAGTCTGCCAAGTAAACACAGTCTCTTCAAATGTCAACAATTTAATAAAAATAGGTAAGAAACATAGAAATAAAGAAAGATATAGGCGTTAGAGTTACAATAAGTTTTTTTTATTATAATAATATCTTTAAAGCTGTAAACCGCAACGTGATGACGTGTTCAACAAGTTAACTTGACTTTAATAATTAGCTTAAAGTAAAATAAAGAGTGCGCAATAATAACTATTGCCTCGACTGGCCTACTAGGAAAATTAAAAAGGGAAAAAGAAACCAAGTACGAAACAAACAAAGATTTATAATAAAGTAGACTTAGCTGATTTCCATTTGTCCCTGAGAATCGCTGAATTATGGGAAACTTGAGGGCGTGAACCACTGGGTATTGCAGTCAATGTCCAGGCAAATTTTTAGCCGTAAAAAAACCCTAGAGAAGACAACATAGTAAATCTCTAATATATCAACACAAGTTACAGGGAAACCGAGGATACATTCATAATAATTGTACAACATTAATTATCGAATTACTTAATTATATTCAAAACGTTAAATGGAATAATCACAGAAAATAAGAAAATTAAATCATTGTGATTATGAATAAATCAGTTAAAAATCCAATACCTATTGATTATTATATTACACAAATTATTTGATCCCCATTTGTAAAGGAAAGGGAAACAAAAAAAGTTTACGAAAACATTGACCCCCACCCATGAAGTAAGTCATTGACAAAGTATGGCACAACAATAAAACTATTTAATATTGACAACTGAGACATAAACATTACTTAAGACATCAAATATCAAGTCAATTTAAACTCAAATCAATTAGCAAAAAAGAAGAAGTGGTAAACAATAATCATTAAGAAAAACTTAACTCACCTATGGCCAGGAGGGTTTTTTTATATTATGCTTGCCCTTGTCCAAACGATTCAACAACGAAGATACTAAGAACGGTATCCAAGTCAAAGACGGGATGTAACCACTGAGTGTCTGGAATCGAATCGACAAGTCCAAAAAAACGTGATTCGGTTATCGACCATAATATTCTAATAGGAAGAAAGCAAAATAAATAAAACGCTGAATTAAGCATAACAAGCAGAATCGAGAAAATTACTCTTTAGTTATAAAAATATGAATAGCTTACCTGAAGAACGGCAAATAATTCTACGTAGTAGTATTATCAATAAAATCTCCTCAAAAAAATTAAGAAAATAGCCAAGATAAATAAAAGATAAGATAACTGAATTGATAGACGGAGATTAAATATATAGAGTTTCAATAAAATCCCATACAAACTGGATAATAAAATTTTTAGATTGAAAACTCTAACCACTCTTCAATATGCTTCCTGTGGTAAAATATGGCAGAAAAAGAAAGAGAATTTCCCAAATTTCGCACCAGGATCGTTGCCAAAATACTACATGCGTAAAACTAAACTCCGATGCAAAACTTAATTTTCGGCTAACAACCAGAATAAATCAGATGGATTTTCAATTGAATTAAATTAAGGAATGAACTATTAAAGGCATGGATTTTCGATAAATACAATAAGAATCGGCAACTGTGTTCCTAATAGTACTAAGCCAGTGTATGAGCAGAAGGAAGAACATGTGTTCATAGCGCACACCATCACGACAAATAGAACCGATATAAAGATTATGTTTTGTTATAAATAAACATACTCAGGATTGTTTACTCGAATATTGTGATCTCTTGGACGAAACAAGCGCTCAATGAATGGAGTTGTTAACCAGGGTGAAGGGTGATATAAAAGTTGCCTCCACCAAGTGTTTATTCACATGTTGACCTAGAAATTAAAACGAAGTGTTCGTCATGTGTCTGAATGTAATTAAGAAATTAGAATTATCAAATATCTACTTAAGTACTGGAAAATGAAGTGAAACAGAACAAAACCCACCGGGATGATCAGGTCAGTAACCTAAAACCAGAAGTGGAGACAATCAATAGTCGATACACTCAAACTCTCAACCAAAATAACTTTTATTTTTGTTAGTATTATTAGTATTTTCCCAATTTCAGACTTAACAGCCTAATATACATATCAATAGAGAATGTTAGTGCCGAATACCACATAAACAGTGCGTTAACTGAACTCTAAAATGAATGTATTCGTGAGGTATTATAATTAAATAAAATAGAATAACAATTGGAGTTAACTTATTGATAAAAAAACATCAACATTGAAACAACCTTGCTAATATGGTGAATGTGATGATAATTACTTTAATAAACACAGTAGTAACTTAGTTTTGATAAAGGTATCATTTAAATACTATGATTACTACGTAATCGATATAGAAAAGTTATTCGAATGAGCGTTTAGCAAGACTTGATGATCAATTAAGACCGTGACAGGTATTTTAAAAGGTTTACTTGCAGCCGAAATGCTCATACCATTCCCAATGCCAGCGACAGCGTTATTTATATCTTCTTCTGTGTATGACTTAGATTTTGTTGGTTTCATTTCTGAAGATTTCTTCAAATTCTTAAGTAGATGTTTTTCTTTCGAAAAAAGAGCCTATTCCTTCTGAAACAAAATTTGTTCTTAGTTTGGGTTAGGTATGTAAGTTGAGAACATCTATTCGTTTCTTTTATATATACAGGGTATTCCGGATGTATTATTTTAATTTTAAGAAAAATTTTCCTGTAAGTCAGTACCTGGAAAGAGGAATTTTGCACCTGAAGATGGTAATTACTTAGTAAAGATCTTCGATGCCGGTTTAGATAAGAGGATTAAATATTGCAAGTCATTTGGCTTAAATTTTCTTAATTATTAAAGGCAAATTGTAGGTGAGCAAAGTTTCAATACTTTTTTGTTACAAAAAGTTCCGAAAATATTTACCAGAAACTATCTTTAAGGACTAAACTTAACCGCTAAGCCCAAGTTTTTGTACGTGCCTTACTTCGTAAAGTTACATTCGTAGCACCCTGTATAGGCAGTAATACAAAAACCGTGTGAAAAGGTACGACAAAATATTAGCACACAATAAAGTTCAGAATATTCTAGAAGGATTCATTTTCGAGATATGATAATTTTTTAAAAATAAAATTAGATATTAGTTTAGTGCCAACTTACACACCCTTGACGAAAATGGCAACATACCCTCTTTAGTATATTTAATTTCGTCATGAACTTTTGAGAAAGAAATAAGCGAAAAAACATTTGTTTTTTGTTAGGACTAAAGTTCAAACCTTCAACGTGATTGAAAGAAAAGGAAAAGGAAATAATTCACCCAAAAAACAAAATTTTATTGTATTTTTAGTAACATGTTCCTCATGAAAAATAGTGTGCATAACTTCGTCACCTCTAATGGTTCGAATGCAAAAAACATATGAAAAAAGGTATGACGAAATTAGCACACAACAACATTTAGACTAGTTCATATTAATATCTGCAATGACACGATAATACTTCTGCTAAATCAAGGAAAAAAATATCTATGAAAGTTTAGTGTCAAAGGTGCTTACTTCGTCAACACTGACGAAAATGGCACAGACTCACTTCAATGTTTCTACTTTCCTCACGTCATTTTTAATTAATAAAAGTGACAATTTAACTCATGTATAAAAAATCGCATATGCCACAGTGCAATTGTCACTTTTACAGCGACAAATACACTAGTGGTTTTTTCACTTATTCAATTGTTCATCAATTATCGCGGTGTTGGTTACCAGAATAAATAGTTTGGCATGTTTATCAACAACTTATTGGATTTTCAAGAACTAACAATGAGTCGATTCGGTGTGTCTACGAACGCCGAAATTAGTTAAATTATACATTAAAATAAAAATGTGTTTATTTTTAATGTTTCATAAATAAAGTTTGCATTGATATATTTTCAAATTTCTCATTCATTAAATTGTCCTACCGAATTACACTCGAGGTTTGTATTGATATTGGGTAAATTTGTGTTGTTCAAATTCTAAACTGTTTCCTTTCGCAATTTGACTCGAATAACTGTCAACCTAAAAACTATCCACCTTCGGTGTCGTGTTTTTAATAGTTGACAGTTATTCTCGTCAAATTGCTAAGAAACAGTTTCTCATTAAACAACCCAAATTTGCCTGATAAAATACAAACCACTTGTGCAATTATAAGTGAAAAAACAATATTTATTTGCATTAAAACGAAATTTCGAACCTTCTAGATGATTTCAAAACCAGAGAAAACAGATAATCAACTGAGAAATAAGCAAATTTTATTACATTTATAACAGCATGCACGGCACTTACCTTAGAAGGACAAGCGTCTACGCTGTGCGGGCTCTGACACACGACTAAATAATTAGTTTTCATGATTTTGTGTTTCTAAATTCTCAATCAAAAATGCTTAACATTGTTGTCAGACGTATAAAGATTCATTTGGAATGCATTAATTTTTAATATGTTGTTTGGAAAGTGTTAATAAATACATATAATTATGAAAACTGACGAAAATAGCATCACTGACGAAAATAGCAGCATTTACCTTATCCCAGCAAAAAGATACTGTTATGATGGAGAGTGTTGAGTTCTATTCCAATCTGTACAAGAAAACTCAATTTCACGAGCACCATCCTTAAAAAAATTCAGGAGATCTTCAATTTAGGGATTTTTATATCACTGGTTCATGAATGACGTACTTGAATATGAAAAATTCCTCTACAGTTTTGAGATATTTTAAGACGAATGATGACAGGAATTGTATTTTTATTCAATGAACTGTATCAAGATTCAAACCAAACTCTCGCGCTCTTCAACATTCTCTCAAATTAAAAAAATGATAAGTGTCGCGCATAATCCCCTTTCATCTAACAAGAGGCTCGTTTTCATAGTAACAACAACTCATGTTATCGATTCAATAAAAGTACGAAATACTCATTTGAATCTTTCGGAGTAGATTGAATTGAAATGACATTGATTGTTTATTAAAATGGAGAATTTCATCATCCACCATTGTTATCTACTGGCGGATGGAACATACTTTGGAACAAAAGCTTTTTTTAAAAAAAACTCGAATACCTACATTCAAATCACATCAGATATGGAAGAGAACGAAAATTGAATTCGTTTTTCATTGTAATTTTGGTTCGTTTTTGTGCAACAATATCCATTTTTAATGAAAGAATGACGAACGTATAGGTATTGTCAATCATATAAAATGACATTCGTTTTATTACTTACATTGTTCAACCTAATTTTAGGCTGAATATTTATGAGAAATAGTTGATCTGCTGCGAATATTGGCTTCAGTTGACTTCTTCTGTTGTTGATGTTTGAAGGAGAAAATTTAAATTTCTCCTGGTTTTTTCAATAACTTCTATTTTTAATTTCTCTCCACTTTATTAGTAATTTTTATATCTTAATAGGTCAATTATTTCCGTTGCTACTAGCTTTTATTTGTGTCTGTTACTTAAGCTTTTTTTTAATTCAAATAAGGTGCATCGATTTTTGTGTTCATCAGCACCAGAATTTGAAAAACAAAACTAACTCAGCGTTTTCAGTGGCTATGGAGTTTTATAAGCATCTTACATTTTACTGCATAGGTTAGACGATTTGAGATAATTTATTAAATAGTGAATTTTGTAGACATTCGATAAATTGACCGCGACCTGTTCAGATATGTTTAAATTCTATACGTCACTTAGTAAGTTAGTTATCGCTAACGGCTCAGAAATGTTTCAACATGATGTATTTGAAGAATTGGTCCAATATCTCACTTCGATGCGCGCATCTTTTTGTGAGAAGTATTTTCCCGAAAAACAGAAAACAAAAATGGAACTGAATTCTTGGATTTATAATCCTTTTTTACCCAACTTGCAAAAGCCCGAAAGTATGGCAAACGTAATTTATGAATCTCTCTTAGTAATGTTGTCAGATACAAGTATAAGGAGTCACTGTTCGAAACGACGCCTCTCAACGCCTGCAGAATTCGTGATGAATATCCAATGCTCACCAAAATGGCTCTGAATTCAATAATCAATGGGGGACTACCTATCAAATCAGGAGACAAAACACTTTAAGAGGATGTGGGAGAAGTTTTCAACAAAAATTTGGAGGTTAAGGTGAAATTTACAAGTTCTGAGAAAATAAAAAATACGACCTGCCATATAGAAATTGACAAATTTAATGTACTGAAGAGTAGAAACAAACTCAAATATGTGAATGATCGTAAAATATCTTCTTCTTTTTTCCTTTATTGAACTTAACTACGTCGAGTTATCTACCCAGTATTATGTCTCACTTTGATTTATTTAGGAAAAAGTTGCACTTTTATGCATCTGCCTCTGGGACACCACTTCTTCCTGTATCTAAAATTGGTTTATATAACTCTATTTCAACGTTTGAAAAATTTACACAGAAGCAAAGCACTACTAGCTGAAGGTTCTCTAAGCATATCTCCTACGCATAAAGCAGTTTCATACATCATGCAATTTTTAAGCATAATTTTATATGAAATGTCACTGTATTTTTTGTTAATAGGGCACTCCATAAGTATATGTCTGATACTACCCACTTTTCCACATTCACAATTGGGTGAATTCACTACTCTTATCCGATGTAGATGCTGCGGATACGCACAATGTCCCAAACTAAGTCTATTCAATGTAGTAACCACATGCCTGTTGACCTTTACATCATAAAACCAAGGCTGGTAATTTCTCAACAATTTTAAAATAATGCTTTCCTTTAAGTTTACACAATTCAATCCGTTCCTCTTCCCAATCGTTTCTTATCTTTTCTTTAACATTTACCAAAATATCTCTATAATCCACTTTGTTAAACTTCTTTTCCATCTTTTTTAAACTATTCTTCGCCAACAAATCTGCTTCTCATTCATATGTAGGCAGCCTACGAGTAAACATCGATTATCGGTCGTCTAAACAATACATTTACTAATTACGAGTTTTTATTCCTTTTTACGGTGTTGTGAGAATGTTAATGACTATATAATGTGAGATTCTATATCTTTTGTGAATGAACTTACAAAAATACATTTATAAACAGTTAACTTCATCAACTGAAGAATCTAGTGTTCACCAGTGGCGGACCATTAACTTAGGTAACTGTTATTTCCTTTCATTACCAAGAGTCTATCTAGGACTCTTGTCCTTTTACTCTGTAGAGGTTTTGGTATCCAGGACCTCTTACAAAAATTGATCAAACTGAAACACAACCTCAACCATCCTCATCATACCGTGAGAGAAAGCTTTTTTTCTTGATTTATGGGGTAAATCAAGTGTCATACCGTGAGAGAAAGCTTTTTTCCTAGATTTATGTGGCAAATCAAGTGTCATACCGTGAGAGAAAGTTTTTTCCTTGATTTATGAGGTAAATCAAGTGTCACATCGTGAGAGAAAGCTTTTATCCTTGATTTATGTGGTAAATCAAGTGTCATACCGTGAGAGAAAGCTTTTTTCCTTGATTTATTGGGTCAATCAAGTGTCATACCGTGAGAGAAAGCTTTTTTCCTTGATTCATGGGGTAAATCAAGTGTCATACCGTGAAAGAAAGCTTCCTCCCACTATTACAAAATCCTACGTAGCCGCAGCTCAAACCAAACCCTCCCCGCCAACTTTTCCTAAAAGAGAACAGGCGGTTGTTATGCATACTATCCCAGATACAGCTCTTTTTGAATACATAAAAGCTATTGGTGAAATCGTCAATCCAAAAAATGTTACCTTCGCTTCTAAAATATCGAACAACCGTGTGTGCATTCATTTAAGTTCCACATCTATCGTCGATAAATTACTCAAAACACACGATAGCATATCTGTGAAATCAACTATTATCTCTATACGTAGACTTATTACACCAGCCAAACGAATACTTATATCTAACGTATCCCCTACTATACCACATTCTATCATTGAAAAATCACTCGAAAACATAGGCCTTCAATTAGCCTCCCCTATCTCATTTTTGAAATGTGGTGTACCTGATGACAACTATGCACACATTATGAGTTTCCGAAGAATAACTTATGTTTTACCAGATTCAGATAGTTTTTCCTGGCAAATGTCTCTCTTAATAACTCATGATAATACTCCTTATAGAATTTTCATCTCCACTGACAAACTGGAATATTTTCTGTGCAAACAACCCGGCCATACTGCCGAGGCTTGTACTAACCCTCCCAGTAATCCTATCCAAAATCCATCACTGCATACAAATGATTCACTCCCAATGTCTTCCCCACTAATCGCATCTGAAATTTCAACTCCTATTGTTGATCAAACTAATACAAAATCAACGGACCCAGGACAACTCCCCAATATCGACTGTTTAACTCATGGTCAAAAAAGAGTTCTATCCTTGGCCAGCAACACGGAAACTCCTCAACTTTCCCCCTCTTCAACCCCCACAGAAAACCAAATGCCTCCCCCATCATTTACATTATCTCAAAATATACCCAAGCCTACTGTTGAAAAACCTGAAAATCTTCGAAAGAAGATTCCAAACTGTCAACCAGTATCAATACTGCATTACACGATCTCTTTAAAAATAAACCGACTGATCTCATTCTCACTCAAACCCAACTGACTGCCTTCCTAGAAAATTCATTTGGCAGCTTAGACCCATTCAACGAAGCTCTTTCCTTTACTCCAAATATTCAAGGACTTCTAAACGATTTATCTCTCCTACGCTCCAAAACCAAAGAAAGATCCCTTAAAAATCGAATCTCGAGAATTGAAAGCAAAATCAAACATCAACTTAATGCTGAAGATATATCCGATGATAGAAGCAGCTGTACATCTGAAAATATAACTGATGATGAGATAAATAAACATCAGTACCAACACGACCAACAATCAACGTAAGTACACACAATTACTCGCAAAGCATGTTTTTTCTATTTTTAAATATCATTAACCTTCAAGATTATACAATGGAATTGTGAAAACATCCAAATACTATGCCTCCAAGAAACAAACTCAAAAGTCTCTAAACTCCTCGAATTAGAAAACTTTGAAGGCTATCACTACATACGTGAAAACTGCAATAGAGCTAGTGGTGGTACATCTATATTCACCTCTACCGAACTATTATCATCGCTATTGCCTCTTACCACCGATCTTGAAGCTATAGCAGTAACTATTTGGTGCCCAAATAAACTAACTGTCTGTAGCATATATATTCCACCTAACTATTCACTTACAGAAGTGGAATTAGTAAACCTCATCTTTCAACTCCCTCATCCATACATACTAGTAGGCGACTTTAATGCTCATAATAACCTATGGGGTTCTAATTCAACATCTGGCAGAGGAAGAACCATCGAGAATGTAATAAATTGCTCTAGCTCATGCTTACTAAACACAGGATCCAATACTCATCTCAATATTTCCTCTGGGTCTTTCTCTGCTATCGACCTAAGCCTCTGCGACCCTAAGTCGGCCCCTTTACTTACTTGGCACGTTGAAGACGATCTGTATGACAGCAATCATTTTCCTATAGTCATATCTTCCGATGAACCTCCTAAACAACAAATTTCAACAAGAACATATTGGCAACTAAACAGCGCTAGCTGTGACAGCTATATGTCTCAAACAGAAACTACATTATCCTCCCTTATTTTCTCTGAAAATATGGATAATAACATACTGCTCTTCACAACATGCATTATATCAGCTGCTGAGACCCACATAGGTAAAACTAAACATTCCTACAGGCACAAAACTGTTCCCTGGTGGAATCCTTCCTGTAAAAGTGCTGTAGAACAGCAAAAACTGACATTTAAACTGTTTCGATAGAACAGAACACCCGAGAATTTGATTAAGCTCAAGAGTGCCAAAGCAAAAACTAAATATATTATAAAGCAGAGTAAAAAATACTCCTGAAAAAGATCAGGTTTGGAAAAAAACTAAGTGTATTCAAGGGAAAAATACCAATAGTAAAATACCAAATCTCATATATAATGGAAATATAATAAATAATAACCAAGAAATAGCTGAAATTATGGCCAAACATTACGAAGCTAAATTTCGTAGTAAAATTTCCCCGACCCCTGCAAAAACTATGTCAACAGGCCCTTCCTAATTAAACTTGACGTAGATTCCCTCAATATACCCTTCTCTCCACAAGAACTTACTACTGCATCAAAATCCTGCAAAAAAATGCAGCTGGGCATCATGACCTGCCCTACATTTTTCTCCAAAATCTCGATACCTTAGGACAACTAAAACTTCTGGAACTATTTAACCTAATCTGGTCATCCAAAAAATTTCCATCCCTATGGCGATTATCCATTATAATACCTATTAAAAAACCTGACCAAGCACCTACCTCACCTAAGTCCCATGGACCCATCTCACTAACATGCACTATATGTAAAATTATGGAAAAAATGATTAACAAGCGACTTGTTTGGCACCTAGATAAATACAAAATTATATCGAAAGAACAATCTGGATTCCGACGAAATCGATCAACTCGAGATAATTTGGTTATGCTTCAAACACACATTGCTACAGCGTTGAATAAAAAACAAGAAATCATACTCGCCTCATTTGATATAGAAATCGCATTAGACAACATAAATAGGCAGACAATACTCAATAAATTAATGCTTTACAATATCAATGGAAACATGTTTAAATTCATCGAAAACTTTCTATCTCTTAGGTTCTTCAGAGTAAGTCTTAACGGTATTCTTCCAACAACGTACACCCAAACAGATGCAGTATCTCAAGGCTCTGTGCTAAGCCCCACCTTATTTAACCTTGTAACAAATGACCTCTGCTCCTACTTCACTGCTCCCATCAAACATGCAATGTACGCCGACGACCTAGTGATTTATTGTCACGGGCAATTAATGATCACTACTTCTTCCCTCATTCAAACTGCAGTAAATACTCTACAAAACAAAACAAGCCAACTGGGATTAAGATTATCCCCAACAAAATCCAAAATCATCAGATTTAGTAAACATTCATTACCCTTAGTACCCAACATTTCAATCAACAACATCCCTCTCCCAGCAGTCAATCATTGCAAAATCCCAGGTGTGGTATTCGATACCCGTCTCTCATGGAAACAACACATCCTCGAAATAAAAAAGGAGGGGTGTAGAAGACTAAACCTCATTAAAACTCTTTCTAATTATCACTGGGGTGCAGATGAAAACTCTCTTCTAAAAGTGTACAGAGCACTAATTCGACCGAAGCTTGATTACGGCCGCCTCATATATACTTCTGCATCTAAATCACAAATAAATCTTCTGAATTCTGTGCAAAATACAGCTCTCCGCCTATGCCTTGGAGCATTCTGCTCCAGTCCATCAGAAAGCCTTTATTGCGAAGCGAATGAACCACCTTTGTGAATAAGGCGCCAACAACTACTGCTAAATTACGCAGTTTATGTGTCTTCCGATCCTTCTAACCCCGTATATAACTCAATAATACCAAACAATCACAACATATCCAATATGTCACCAACTTCTAGAATAAAAACCATACCGATGATTATAGAATCAATGCCTATTGAAGTCGATTTCTCACAAACAACTCCAATACCCCTCTCTTTAATCCTCCCTTGGACAAAAAACATTCGAGAAATCAACACATCCCTTACCAAATTCAAAAAAACCCCCAACGCTCCAACTGAAAAATCATTTCTAGAGATAATAAACAGAAATCAACACGACTTGATATTGTACACTGATGCATCAAAAAATGAGACAGGAGTGGAATGTGCTGTTACAACTTCCGAATCCCCTATATATTCATCCACGATATCCTCATTCGGTAGTGTACACACCGGAGAATTATTCAGTATCCTACAAGCATTCAAGCACATATCCTTACCTCATAAGAACGTTTGTATATGCACTGATTCTCTTGCATCAATTAACTCCATTAAACATATTTTCACCGAACATTCTATTGTACAAAATATACACGACACCTACCAATTAATCACTTCCCAAAACATAACAGTTACCATCTTATGGATACCATCCCATATTGGAATTGAGGACAATGAACTGGCCGATCAGCTAGCTAAGAACACCAATACACCTACCAACACCGATGACACTATACAAACGGCAAAAGATCTCAAGCAATCCATCAAACACAAATTCAAAAGCCTGTGGCAACAGAACTGGGATTCCATCAATTCAAGCCTACACAATATCTAGATTACAATAAATCACCCATACCTCACCGAACCTTCTAAACTTTCGAGACAAAACTTAGCAGTGATGAGAACACTACGAATTGGACACACCAAAGTTACCATCGGTCACCTGATGTCCCGTAGCAAATCTCCATATTGTCAAAAATGTCAATGTAGTATCACAATCAAAACCATTCTCACTGAATGTCAACAATACCTAACAGAAAGACAGCAGCTCCACCTTAATTCCAACATAGAAGAATTATTGAGTAACCCTAACGAAGCAATTACAGTACTGCAGTTCCTAAAAAATGTACAACTTTACCACAAAATGTAACACAATGTACTATATATTTATATAATAACATTAATATGTTCTCCTAACATTAATTAATTGTACCTGTGTGAGTGGCCATTGTAGCCGAGCACGTTAAATAAAGAAAAAGAAATCTGCTTCTACATAACCCTTAATTCCTGTATGACTGGGAATCCAACCAAACCTAATATATTGATTATTAGACTTCGCATCCCATAAGAGTTCTCTAATATATAACTTTGGAAATTAAGCTTTACTATATAATCCTTTTCTGGCTATCCTCTGTAAAGCACTCTTGGAATCGGTTAGAACCAAGGAATGCAAGTTTCCCACTTCGCGAATTCTTGTAACTCTCACATAAATCGCTAATAACTCTGCTGTACATATAGTAGCTTCAACGGCCACTCTGACACATATTCTAGAGGCCCTATTTTCCATATATATATATATATATATATATATATATATATATATATATATATATATATATTATAGAGTGAAACACCCTGTATATTAAATAATAAAAATTAAAGATTTTGCATTGTAATTTAGAAGAATTTTTTTAAGTCTGAATTTTTTTTTATCATTTGAATGGAGACAATCTGTATGATACACTATTTGATAGAGAAGGCATACACAAGACAGACCGTATAATCGTAGGAAAAATTGTGAATAGGTGCGAGAAACAAATTATGTGAAACAGAATAACACAATTTTTATTCAAAAGATTAAGTATCAGAACTTTGATTATGATAAAAAAAAAACTAATGTTTCTTTATTCTGTGAAATTAAGATAATCTTATGAATTTGTCAGAAGAAACCAAACAATATTTGTTGAAAGAAATATTAACATAAGAAAGGGTAACTGTTTAGACATAACTAGATAGAAAGCTGTATAATAATATGAATTTCAGAAAGCATGACATATGCAAAACGAATATTCATTTTGCACATATATTTGAAGTTAACAGCTGTCATCTAAAAATATTAAGAATTTTCATTTTACATACACACTTAGAGATTAACAAATGTCAGTTAAAATTTTTATGAAATATTGTTGGGAGAAAACAATATATGAGGTTTGAGCAATTGAAAAATTTAAAATAGAGTGTCCTGATATGATGGAGGGACGATTCACTGTTTGAAGTGAACGTTTTCAATGATGAAATTGATAGTCAATTTTGATTGATAAATAAACGTTTAAAAGAATCACATCAGCGACAATTACGTTGCTAATGATAAAAAAAAATTTGAATGAAAAAAGTTGTTGATTATGTAGACTATTTACTAAGAAGTCTCTTTTTGGGGAAGCAAAAATTTGGAAGAAGAAAAATTATTTTGGTAAGGAAAATTATTTTAAATATTTGAGAAATATCAGTTTTGGCTATGGAATTCAAGAAACAAATACATTATACTTACGAGATATACGTTAATGTAAGTAATTAAGTAAATATTAATAACTACAAAATATAAAAAGGAATTGTTATATATTATGTGGTACTAACCGTGACTTTTCTTTTATAAATGGTCAATTGTTGTATTGTGGAAGCAATGTCTCGACAATACCTTTCAGAAAACACTGAATAATGGAATTTCATCCAAAGTGTTTTGATGTTGGAAGAAATACAGTGTCAATTCCTGATTTGGTGGAAATGGACAGGAAGAACGGATTTATTTCAAGAGAGAGAGAACCTAAAATAGATTAAAGGAACTGATCATTGAGGTGAATAAACAAAAACAGTATAGTGAACAAGGTATTTAAATTCAATTTATTAATACATAAAAAGTTAAACGAACTTACCGATTTGTGTAAAGAACTGAACGTTAATGTTACATGGACGCTAAAAAGTTTATAGTTCGCCATCTTCTATAATTTATTTGTATACCAAGTTGCATAATTGTAATTCACCCTTAGAATTAATATCTCACCAGAGTGTGTGTCTGTTGTATGAATAAATCATTATTTTAGATAGTTGAATTTCTTCAAGAACACTTGTAAAAGAGTAATGTATTTATTTTCATCACATTAAACAACGTTTTGTTTCTTTTAAAGAACGATTTAAAACTGTACGTTGAGATTTTCATTTCATCTGGTGATTTCCACTCCATCTATTTTCTATAGGTAGAAGTTTGAACTGACATCTATGAATGGTGCAGAGATTTGATTCCAAGCAGGGCAGAACCGTATTCAGTTCATAATTATTAAGTGAATAATATATTTTGATCAACAAATTTGTTTTGAAATATAAAGAATTTATTGACTTTGGCGCTAATATTAAAAAATGAAACCGTTTAATTTTTATATACTTGAACTCTACCCTGAGATAAGAAATTTCTCATGCAAGTAGCATAAATTGTTTATCACCTATTTAAAATTATCTATATACTGGGCTAATAATAAAAAGTTTAAAGTAAATCTTAACTAAATAAAATATTAAGTATATTTTTCATTACAAAGGATAAGTCTATCCAGTTTAAAAAAATGGCCCCCAATGTATGGCTAAAATCTATCCAGTTAATAAATGACGCACGCAACGTGGGGCTAAAGTAATATAAAACCTTTATATCAAACGAATTATAATAATTGACGCACCAAACGAAGGTAAATAATAATAAAAAGGATTGAAACAAATTTTTAACTGTATTAAAAGAAGAGTCAAATACAAAAATGGAAAGGAAGATGACTTTGAGAGACGGAAAACAAGTAGGAGGTGAAAGTGGATCTGAACAAGAGAGGGAGGAAAGGAATCATGGAAGAGGAGATTTTCAAGTGCAATACTTGAAACAAGGAAGAGAACGTCCAGACCAAGATATTGCAGAACAAGGACAGGAAGAAGAAGATGCACCATTGCAAGAAGAAACAGAACAAGAGGATAGACAAGAGTCTAAAAAACAAACAGAAGAGGACAAACAAGAATTTAAAGAAAAAAAAGAGGAAATGGACGTTGTGAGTATGCTCCAAATGATGATGAGAGAAATAAGAGATTTGGATAAACAAGATAAAAAAATGGATAAACAAAATGAGAATTTGAATAGTATGAGGGATGATATTAGGGAAGATATGAATAAAAATAGACAAGAAATTAAACAAACTAAGGAACTGATAATAAAATTGATGGAAGAAAAATTGGGACATATTGAGAAGATATTGGAAAAATCAAACACATACATGGAAAATAAAATAGAATCCACTAAACAAGAAATAAGAGGAGAGGGAATTAAAGAAATAACGGAAATAGACAATTCACAGATTAACAGAATTAACAAAATGGAGGAGAAAGAAAAGGATTTCAAAGAAGAGATTCAAATGGATGTAAAGATACAAAATGAAAATATAAATGATGATACTATAGAACAAAAATTAAGTAATAAAATGGAATTTGATGAAGTAAAAATACAAAGACAAATAAATGAGAAAATGATAGATAGCAATTTACAGAATCTAGGAAGTGAGGAAGTCATGAAAATTTATGTTGAATGGAAATGAATAAGATATTACAAGAAACCAAGGAAGAAATAGAAGAAACCATAAGACAGAATATAGAAACAATAATTTATGCAGAAAATTTCGATATGAGATTAAAACTTGGCATAAATATAAAGATAATTGATCCAAGAAATTTTAATAGGATAATTAAAAATGAAATGATAGGAAGTGAGAGTATTATGGGAAATGAAATAATAAAAAGAAGAAACAATAATATGAAGAAATTGGAAACGCAAATTTTGATGAATCTATTGAGAGAAATTGATGAGATAGGGGATAACAAAATAAAAAAAGACACAGTGGAAAATTTAGAGAAACTTAGGAAGCAGATAGAAGAGAATCAAACAATAAGCGAAGAGGATAAAACGAAATTAAGGAAAAGAAAATAAAATTGAATAATAAGGCTGTATTATAGGACCGGAATCTAAAAGACGAATAAGGAATTGTAAAAGGTTAAGAAGGGATAAAAAAACAACATGTAAATAAAAAGTTTATAATTAACAAATAATGTTAGACAAAAAATATATGGAAATATAATTTTGTATATAGATAGAAATTAGTATATGTAAAGATATAATGATGAGATACAGAAATAATTACATTGACAGATATAATAACAATGAATATAATAACTATAATAAGAACGATAGCAACCAAAACAACTATGACAGAAACTTTAAATATAATAACAACAAAAAGAACAATTACAGAGAACAGTATTCAAAGGAGAGAAGAGAGTGACATCCAAGGCAATATATTAAATTTGGGGAAGATTTGGAATTAAAAGGAGCAATGGGATTGATAAAAATTGAAGGAAAATTAAATGGGAAACTAGTCAAAATATTAATAGATACAGGCTCGGAAGCATCCATAATAAAAACAAAACTAATAGAAGATAATATTGAAAATTATGAAAATAAGCTAGTTAAAATACCGAAAACTACATTAATAGGAGCAAACGGAAAGAAATTGTGTGAAGTTAGCAAATCTATAATACAAAGTATTCAATTAAAGGATGGGAAAGAAGTTGAGATGCAATTATTGTTAGTAGATAATTTAGAATCAGACATAGTTATAGGAATAGATGAATTAACGAAATATAAAGCAAGAATTGATTTTGAAAAGATGAAGATTGAATTAAATGGTAATAGAATTGAATTTGAAGAAGGAAATATAGAAGAATTGGAAATTGAAGAGGATAATAAGAAGTTATGGAATATAGAAAGGATTGGAAATATGGAAGTATTGGCAATTGGAGAGGATAATAGGAAGTTATGGAATATGGAGAGGGATGAAATAATGGAAGAATTGGAATTAGTGTGTGGAAATAAGGAATATGCAGAGAAAGTGAAGAATTTAATAATTAAATATAAAGGATTAGTTAAAAAGAGATGAGAATGGCAAATAACTATGTACATAGGATAGAAGTTAAGGGAATAGAAAATTTCAGAATAAGAACATATCCCATACCTTACAAATATAGGAAAGAAATTGATTCAGAGATACAAAATATGCTAAAGGATGGTGTATTATAGAGAGATGTAACACAAGATATGTAAATCCTATTGTGGTCGTAAAGAAAGCAAATGGTGATTTAAGATTATGCCTAGATGCAAGAAATATTAATCAATACACTGTACCACAATACGAGGCTCCAATGAATGTGGAAGCAATTTTTGGGCGCATTACGAATACGAAAATATTTTCTAAAGTTGATTTAAAACACAGTTTTTGGTTGATTCCTTTGGATGAAGATAGTAGAGATTACACTGGCTTCTCTATTGATGGTATGTTGTACAGATTCTGTGTAGCTCCATATGGTATACAAAGTGCTTGTTCGGCCTTGGTTAGAGCATTACACCAAATACTAAATAAATTTGAAGACTTTGCACTTCATTATATCGATGATATATTGATCTTCTCAAATGATGAAGAAGAACACCTAAAACATATAGAAATAATTTTAAAAGAATTAGATAGAGCAGGTTTAAAAATAAATCAAAATAAATGTAAATTTTATCAGGAAGAGATATGCTTCCTAGGTTATAAAATAGACAAAAATGGGATGTCCATGGATGAAGAGAGGATCCAAGCAATAATAGAGTATAAAAGACCATCAAATCTAAAATCTCTGAGAGGATTTCTAGGGATGATGAATTACTTCAAACGTCTGATACCTGATATGAGCACGAAACAGATACCTTTAATAAAGCTGTTAAAGAAGGACAATAAATGGAAGTGGACTGAGGAAACAGAAATGGCTTTTAATGATTTAACAGAAGCTTTTACTAAACAACTGAAAGTTTATCATCCGAATTATGACCTACCTTTCATATTACGAACGGACGCATCTAAAGAAAGGTTTGCAGGAGTCTTATTACAAATACAAAATGACATGGAGGTACCCATATGTTTTGTATCAAGGGTAACGAAGAACTATGAAAGAAATTATGGAGTGTCAGAGCTAGAATTGGCAAGTATAATTTTCTGTGTGACAAAATTTAGATTTTATTTATTAGGAGCAAAATTTACAATAGAAACCGATCATTCTTCGCTTACAACTATTTTGAAAAACAGATTTGGCAATAGCAGAGTTCATAGATGGGGTTTAATTTTACAAGAATATGACTTTGAAATTAAATACATCCCAGGAAAGACGAATGTAGTGGCAGATGCGTTAAGCAGAGAAAGTAAGGGGAATAATGATATAAATAAAAGAATTGTTAAAATTGGAGTAAATATAATGAAAGATCTAGATGAGATATTTTCTTTGAATAGTATCATAGAGGACCAAATGGAATTGACAGAAAAACAGAAACGAAGAGGACAATTGAAAGAAGAAATATGGATGAAGAAAAATGGGGAAGCAGATTTGTTTATGATAACCGAAAATTTAGCTAAAAAAATTTTGGAGAATTAACATAGAAACAATGGACACATAGGAGCTAGGAAATTATGGTTACTGTTTAGAGAACATTATATTAGTAAGGGGGACCAAAGTATTGCAAAATTAATCACTAGCACATGTCATATTTGTCAATTGGGAAAAAGTAAACATAGGAGAAATGAGAACATAGCAAAGTCTATAGTAACAACAAGATGTGGAGAAATAATTGCTATAGATTAGAGTAATTTGATACCCAGTAAACAAGGAAATCGTCATATCCTAATAGCAGTTGATTTATTTTCAAAATTTGTAAAATTATACCCGACAAAGACAACTAAAAGTAGAATAATTATGGAAAAACTATCAGAATACATGCAGGAAATTATAAAACCTGAAAATTGTATCACAGACAATGCTACCTATTTTACTAATGGAAGATTTAGGAAATTCTGTGGTAGAAACAAAATAAATTTAAAAACGATTAGTATCCGACACCCATCTGCAAATCCATCTGAGAGATACATTAGGGAAGTGATAAAGTTTATGAGAATAACTTTGTGTGATCAAAACCATGATAATTGGGAAAATCATCTGGAAGAAATTCAAAATTATTTAAACAATTCGCCAAACACTGTAACAATGGAGAGTCCAATTTATTTAATGACACAACTGAGACCTCAGAGAAAATGGGAAATAGATACTGCAGAAGAGTTTGAAAAGGTATTGCAAAGAGTGAATAAAAATTTGCAAAACAATGCAAATAAATACCTACGGAGAATGGAAAAAAAGGGAAAAATAAAAACAACATTTAAAAAAGGGGATTTAGTGATCGTCCGTGCTTTAAGGGTATCAGATAGGAACAAACAAATGTGTGCGAAATTGAAACCACCTTTCGAGGGACCATATGTTATAGACAATGAGAACGGGATAAATAGCTATGTTTTAAGATATATGGAATGTGATGAAATAAGAGGTGTCTTCAATATAAAGGATCTATATAAGTACAATAATTAATGAAGAAGTAAAGAAAAGGAATATAATAAATGTTTAAGGTAAAATTTGCGTTCATAAAATTTTTCCTAACATCAAAATTTGATAAACGCAAAATTTAGGGGATGTTATTATATAGTGAAACACCCTGTATATTAAATAATAAAAATTAAAGATTGTGCATTGTAATTTAGAAGAATTTTTTTAAGTCTGAATTTTTTTTATCATTTGAATGGAGACAATCTGTATGATACACTATTTGATAGAGAAGGCATACACAAGACCGTATAATCGTAGGGAAAATTGTGAATAGGTGCGAGAAACCAATTATGTGAAACAAAATAACACAATTTTTATTCAAAAGATTAAGTATCAGAACTTTGTTTATGATAAAAAAAACTAATGTTTCTTTATTCGGTGAAATTATGATAATCTTATGAATTTGTCTGAAGAAACCAAACAATATTTGTTGAAAGAAATATAAACATAAGAAAGGGTAACTGTTTAGACATAACTAGATAGGAAGCTGTATAATAATATGAATTTCAGAAAGCATGACATATGCAAAACGAATATTCATTTTGCACATATATTTGAAGTTAACAGCTGTCATCTAAAAATATTAAGAATTTTAATTTTACATTCACACTTAGAGATTAACAAATGTCAGTTAAAATTTTTATGAAATATTGTTGGGAGAAAACGATATATGAGGGTTAAGCAATTGAAAAATTTAGAATAGAATGTCCTGATATGATGGAGGGACGATTCACTGTTTGAAGTGAAGGTTTTCAATGATGAAATTGATAGTCAATTTTGATTGGTAAATGAACGTTTAAAAGAATTACATCAGCGACAATTACGTTGCTAATGATAAAAAAAAATTTGAATGAAAAAAGTTGTTGATTATGTAGACTATTTACTAAGAAGTCTCTTTTTGGGGAAGCAAAAATTTGGAAGAAGAAAAATTATTTTGGTAAAGGAAATTATTTTAAATATTTGAGAAATATCAGTTTTGGCTATGGAATTCAAGAAACAAATACATTATACTTACGAATTATACGTTAATGTAAGTAATTAAGTAAATATTAATAACTACAAAATATAAAAAGGAATTGTTATATATTATGTGGTACTAACCGTGACTTTTCTTTTATAAATGGTCAATTGTTGTATTGTGGAAGCAATGTCTCGACAATACCTTTCAGAAAACACTGAATCATGGAATTTCATCCAAAGTGTTTTGATGTTGGAAGAAATACAGTGTCAATTCCTGATTTGGTGGAAATGGACAGGAAGAACGGATTTATTCCAAGAGAGAGAGAACCTAAAATAGATTAAAGGAACTGATCATTGAGGTGAATAAACAAAAATAGTATAGTGAACAAGGTATTTAAATTCAATTTATTAATACATAAAAAGTTAAACGAACTTACCGATTTGTGTAAAGAACTGAACTTTAATGTTACATGGACGCTAAAAAGTTTATAGTTCGCCATCTTCTATAATTTATTTGTATACCAAGTTGCATAATTGTAATTCACCCTTAGAATTAATATCTCACCAGAGTGTGTGTCTGTTGTATGAATGAATCATTATTTTAGATAGTTGAATTTCTTCAAGAACACTTGTAAAAGAGTAATGTATTTATTTTCATCACATTAAACAACGTTTTGTTTATTTTAAAGAACGATTTAAATCTGTACGTTGAGATTTTCATTTCATCTGGAGATTTCCGCTCCATCTATTTTCTATAGGTAGAAGTTTGAACTGACATCTATGAATGGTGCAGAGATTTTGATTCCAAGCAGGTCAGGACCGTATTCAGTTCATAATTATTAAGTAAATAATATATTTTGATCAACAAATTTGTTTTAAAATATAAAGAATTTATTGACTTTGGCGCTAATATTAAAAAATGAAACCGTTTAATTTTTATATACTTGAACTCTACCCTGAGATTAGAAATTTCTCATGCAAGTAGCATAAATTGTTTATCACCTATTTAAAATTATCCATATACTGGGCTAATAATAAAAAGTTTAAAGTAAATCTAAACTAAATAAAATATTAAGTATATTTTTTATTACAAAGGATAAGTCTATCCAGTTTAAAAAAATAACCCCCAATGTAGGGCTTAAATCTATCCAGTTAATATATATATATATATATATATATATATATATATATATATATATATATATATACCAAACCCAGTTAGATTTTCCTGTCTATCTTTAGATCCATCTGTATATATTATATGGAAATTCCTCCATTTCTCTTTAATTATGCCATCAAATTCTATTTCATTATCAGAGTTACTTTTCTGTAGTCCCAAATCCTCCCAGGGAATATCCATAAGCAGTGCATCGTACCCAACTGAAAAGCATGGTATAACATCGTATTTTCTAATTAAATTATGATAAATTAATGCTCTATCCAATCCCTCCATTATAGGAAAATTGGTCATGCCAACATTTATATGTCCCAGATAATAATTTTAGGTACTATACATATGAATATCCTCTAAGGAATAATAATATGGTATGGATATGCGTTTTTTGCATTCAGCATGTACTAAGGATGTTCCAAGAATATGGAAATATCCCGCATAAGTTTGTGCTACAGACATTCTATGTACATACCAAAGCATATTCTTCGCATGTGCATTTCACATATTTCAGAATTTTGTATGGAAAGTACAAACATGGCACATAATATGTACATCTGCTGGGAATATGATTTACGTGAAAAATATATTCTATAGTAAAGCAAACTCACATCTTATGCATGTGCTATTCTGTACTCAAAATCATGAGTTTGGTATAAACATTTTTCCTGATTTAAATATTTTATCACACTTGGTTGTACCAAACGATAAAAAGGTAGAAACCATTGTGATAAAATATTAAAATATTGCAGAAATTGTTATTCACTATAAACCTGAACATCTAAACAGAATATACCATATGTAAATAAAACAATGGCCCAGAATGATTGAAAGCCTATATGAAATTTCAAGAAATATGATTTCAAACAATAAGTTGAGCTTGTCTCAAGACTCCCTGATTAACATGCATAGCTAAAATAATAAAAATTTACAATATCTTCCAAAAATTCTTGAGCTTTATTAGTAGTACATTTTATCATAAATTCCTACAATGGCCAATGGCATATAAATTGCGGACTTCTGCTTATTTCCATAATGTTTCAGGCAGAAGAAATTCTGCTCAAGCTGCTATATGTTTGAAAAATGTTTATTTATTTTTGTAACTATTTGTGTTGAGCTGAAAAATTAACATGTTGTAAAAACCCTAAACAAATTTGGTTACAAATATTACAATGTAGTTGCCAGTAATATTCAAATGATATCCAAAATCGTATTAACTGATATATTATTAATATATATTAAACTAACCAAATTAACATTTTTTAATGAAAAATATTATTCTGCCTTATTTGAACCAATTCATAATTCTTTGAATAAAGCATATACATTCCACATCTCAATTATCTCCACATCCCTACTCTAAAAATAGAAAACATATTAAACTAAGCAATTTTGAGTGGTACGTACTTTTTATATTACCTTTTTATTTTTCATCCTTCACAAGCCACGCTTCAATGACACACTAATAATATATGTTTCTGTAGCTAGCCGAAAACAAACTTTTACTGCATCTGCAAAAAATATTCAATGAAATTACCAATCAAATATGATTTTCTGGGTGTGTTAATAATACAGTAGAATGTTGCCACGATACAATACATGAACTATGACTTACCTAATATAACTTTTGAGAGAATTAAACTCTTTAATGGCCTTTTTTGTTTCAACCCAACCTAGGAGAATTTATTTGCGATATAATAACTTATTATTTACCAATAATTTTTTGAGTATCTGCACTTGGAGTATATAAAGCAGATAAAACGGATACTCCCTTATTTGCTATACCCCTATAATACCTCGAACTATATTTATGACCCATTTTCGGTGCTCCTATTTGGTTTTGAATAGGACAGGTTAATATATTGTAACGAAGTTTTCGTTACTACAAGGTTATTTTGTGTAACTGAGTGTATTTTTATTTTGTATTTTCTGCCGCTGAGTATAATTGTTTTATATTACATATCACCCGTCACGTATTCGTTTCTTTGTTATATTTTCATTTGAGGGTTTATGTCACCGAGTATATATTTGAGTTAAATTATTTGATAGTTTATGTCACCGAGTATATATTCATTGTCATTATGTATCACTCATTGCATATTCGTTTCTTTGTTATATTTTCATTTGATAATTTATGTCACCGAGTATATATTTAATTCAAACTATTTTTTTTAGTTTATGTTGCCGAGTATATATTTATTATATCATCCGTTAGGTATTATGAACTCTGTACAAAAATCACTTTTTAGTTTATGTCGCCGAGTATATATTTATTATATCATCCGCTAGGTATTATGACCTCTGTATAAAAATCACTTTTTAGTTTATGTCGCCGAGTATATACCTATTATACCACTCGTTATGTATTTTGGCCTCTGTATAAATATCCCTTTATAGTTTATGTCGCCGAGTATATGTTCAAAACATTTCAGCTAGAAGTTTTATAATTATATTAAGTGTCAAAAGGGCAATATTGTTTACTCTCTAGCTTTTGGGTGAAATAGTTTTGTACATAAGAGACATAGTTATTTTAAGTTCCAATGATATTTTTATTTTACTGTCTAGTTTCCGTGGGAAATTAATTATTACAATTTAAATGTTTATTCCGGCTAAGACGACTAAAATTACAGATATTGATTTTACCCCGCCCTACCATAGGCAGTGAGTAGCGCGCCGGTCGGACTGATCGAGGGAAAGGGAAATATGGGAGAGATTAAAAATTAGTCGAGTCGGGTGTAAGTAGTCAGCTGTGCAGATTCCTAGACGACAGTCCAGTCACCGAAAGTACCGTGCCGCCGAACCATACGTTCTGGGTCTTTCTTTTGCTTGTTTTTAGTTGAAGTTTTTAATAATTTATTTCGAGTTTCTTTTGGTGTATAAGTACCACCAGAATTTGGTTGTTGGCAAAGGTAAGAAGTTTTTAATTATAACAATTCGAAATTAGGTGGTCTTTTCAAGTGCAAATCTAATGTATTGATTTTATTTATTTTCGTGCTTTAAGAATAAGTTGGCTTTCTCTTTAAATTTCCCGTGAATAGATTTTCGTAATTAGGTGGTCCTTTCAATTGCAAATCTAATGTATGGATTTTTATTTATTTTCGTGCTGTAAGAATGAGTTGGTTTTCTCTTTAAATTTCCCGTGAATAGGTTCAGATTGAACTATTAAATTTTCCCGTGAGACGGTTTAGATTGAAATATCAGATAGCACCAGGCATACATATCCGCTCGGGCTTTCTAATATTTTAAATCGACAACCCCAATAATTTAATAATTTACAACCCCGGTTTTTCTTGATCTTTTCTTTCAATTTTTCCGTGAGAAGGTTTAGATTTAAATATCAGATAGCACCAGGCATACATATCCGCTCGGGCTTTCTAATATTTTAAATCGACAACCCCAATAATTTAATAATTTACAACCCCGGTTTTTCTTGATTTTTTCTTTCAATTTTTCCGTGAGACGGTTTAGATTGAAATATCAGATAGCACCAGGCATACATATCCGCTCGGGCTTTCTAATATTTTAAATCGACAACCCCAATAATTTAATAATTTACAACCCCGGTTTTTCTTGATCTTTTCATTCAATTTTTCCGTGAGACGGTTTAGATTGAAATATCAGATAGCACCAGGCATACATATCCGCTCGGGCTTTCTAATATTTTAAATCGACAACCCCAATAATTTAATAATTTACAACCCCGGTTTTTCTTGATCTTTTCTCTCAATTTTTCCGTGAGAAGGTTTAGATTGAAATATCAGATAGCGCCAGGCATACATATCCGCTCGGGCTTTCTAATATTTTAAATCGACAACCCCAATAATTTAATAATTAACAACCCCGGTTTTTCTTGATCTTTTCTTTCAATTTTTCCGTGAGACGGTTTAGATTGAAATATCAGATAGCACCAGGCATACATATCCGGTCGGGCTTTCTAATATTTTAAATCGACAACCCCAATAATTTAATAATTTACAACCCCGGTTTTTCTTGATCTTTTCTTTCAATTTTTCCGTGAGAAGGTTTAGATTGAAATATCAGATAGCGCCAGGCATACATATCCGCTCGGGCTTTCTAATATTTTAAATCGACAACCCCAATAATTTAATAATTAACAACCCCGGTTTTTCTTGATCTTTTCTTTCAATTTTTCCGTGAGACGGTTTAGATTGAAATATCAGATAGCGCCAGGCATACATATCCGCTCGGGCTTTCTAATATTTTAAATCGACAACCCCAATAATTTAATAATTTACAACCCCGGTTTTTCTTGATCTTTTCTTTCAATTTTTCCGTGAGACGGTTTAGATTGAAATATCAGATAGCACCAGGCATACATATCCGCTCGGGCTTTCTAATATTTTAAATCGACAACCCCAATAATTTAATAATTTACAACCCCGGTTTTTCTTGATCTTTTCATTCAATTTTTCCGTGAGACGGTTTAGATTGAAATATCAGATAGCACCAGGCATACATATCCGCTCGGGCTTTCTAATATTTTAAATCGACAACCCCAATAATTTAATAATTTACAACCCCGGTTTTTCTTGATCTTTTCTTTCAATTTTTCCGTGAGAAGGTTTAGATTGAAATATCAGATAGCGCCAGGCATACATATCCGCTCGGTCTTTCTAATATTTTAAATCGACAACCCCAATAATTTAATAATTAACAACCCCGGTTTTTCTTGATCTTTTCTTTCAATTTTTCCGTGAGACGGTTTAGATTGAAATATCAGATAGCGCCAGGCATACATATCCGCTCGGGCTTTCTAATATTTTAAATCGACAACCCCAATACTTTAATAATTTACAACCCCGGTTTTCTTGATCTTTTCTTTCAATTTTTCCGTGAGACGGTTTAGATTGAAATATCAGATAGCGCCAGGCATACACATCCGCTCGGGCTTTCTAATATTTTAAATCGACAACCCCAATAATTTAATAATTTACAACCCCGGTTTTCTTGATCTTTTCTTTCAAATTTTCCGCGAGACGGTTTAGATTGAGATATCAGATAGCGCCAGGCATACATATCCGCTCGGGCTTTCTAATATTTTAAATCGACAACCCCAATAATTCAATAATTTACAACCCCGGTTTTTCCTGATCTTTTCTTTCAATTTTTCCGTGAGACGGTTTAGATTGAAATATCAGATAGCGCCAGGCATACATATCCGCTCGGGCTTTCTAATATTTTAAATCGACAACCCCAATAATTTAATAATTTACAACCCCGGTTTTTCTTGATCTTTCTTTCAATTTTTCCGTGAGACGGTTTAGATTGAAATATCAGATAGCGCCAGGCATACATATCCGCTCGGGCTTTCTAATATTTTGAATCAACAACCCCAACCATTTTTGTAACTCACCCCGTTATTCAAAAGGCTACTACACGTACCGAGTATACCAAGAATAATTTACGTTTAGGTATGTATCTTAAATTGACATGCAACCCGTGTAATTTATAAAAGCTTTGGTGAAACCTATTGCACGAAAAGGCCACCGAAGTCGGAAGATTTTATCGTTGCTTTTACCGTTTCTTTCTTGCATACACTGTTTCATATTTTACGAAACACTCTCGCTTATGTCCTGCCTGCTTCGTCGCTACTAACCGCCTATCAATTGTATATATAATCTGTTGATATATCTGTTTCGTGGAGACTAGAATATGGCCTCCCATTAACTGTAGAAATCTTCATTGTATATAGCGTCTCCGTTGACTGTATAATTAAAATATAACCTTAACGAGCTTTGTGTTTCATTTACCACCCATAGAATCAGTACCTGTCCATAGTAGAGTAGATATTTGGCTGCACGAATTTTTAGCTCCTCGTAGAGTGGATCAGGTACATAACTTTTATTTCAGGACTAGCGAGAACATTTGTTTTATATATTTAGCAACATCCCGAATTTTGACGACAATAGACCCCTGGAATTTACCGTACCTCCATCTGAGGCTACCTGGAACTCTCGACGAGGGAAGTCGAGGGGCCGTGGAGACAACCACGTTAAAAATCTGGCGCCCGAGAAAGTGTAAGGTTTCAAAGGCGTCAGAAGTGACGTTTCCGAGGCGTTCCACGCGCAACGCAGCGCGCAGGCATCGCCTCTTGGGGAGGAAAACGCGTCACATCTTGGCGCCCGAGCAGGGACCTTAATTTGTTGTTTAAGTAGGAACTGTTTTATTTTATTTCAGGTTCTCCGTATTCTTGATTGTTGAATAATTTTTTTTCCGTATTGCTGATTAATTGATTTAGCAGGGACCTTAAATTGTTGTTTAAGTACGAACTGTTTTATTTTTTTTTCAGGTTTTCCGTATTCTTTATTATTGAATAATATTTTTTTCCCGTATTACTGATTTATTGATTGAGCAAGGACCTTAATTTGTTGTTTAGGTACGAACTATTTTATTATTTTTCAGGTTTTCCGTATTCTTGATTATTGAATAATATTTTTTTCCCGTATTACTGATTTATTGATTGAGCAGGGACCTGGAATTTTTGTTTGAATACGAACTGACTTATTCTTTTTCAGGTTTTCCGTACTCTCAGATTATTGAATAATATTTTTTTCCCCGATTTAGCAGGGACACTGGCTGTTTGTTAAAACCGGAACCGTTGTTTTTTTTGGTTGTGAAATTTTATTGTTTCAGTGTGAAGATTTGGACAGGGGCCTTGACTGTTCGTTATAATAGGAACCGTCGTATTTTGTTGTGGAATTCTATTGTTTCAGTGTGAAGATTTGTATTAGGACCTTTAGATTGTCGTAGGAGTCCGATTGATAATTTGGTTTCCACGGCGTACCGTTATATACTGTTTTGACTGTTTTCCGTCTTATTGCTGAGTGTTTATTAAAACAAGGATTTTATATCTCGTTTCGAATTATCTTGTCGTTGCTGTAAAGGTTGAGGAAGAGGCTTCGTTGCTGTGAAGGTTGAGGAAGAGGCTTCGTTGCTGTAAAGGTTGAGGAAGAGGCTTCGTTGCTGTAAAGGTTGAGGAAGAGGCTTCGTTGCTGTAAAGGTTGAGGAAGAAGCTTCGTTGCTGTGAAGGTTGAGGAAGAAGCTTCGTTGCTGTGAAGATTGAGGAAGAAGCTTCGTTGCTGTGAAGGTTGAGGAAGAAGCTTCGTTGCTGTGAAGGTTGAGGAAGAAGCTCCGTTGCCGCAAAAGGACTCCGATTGGTCGTAAAGCTGACTGTTGCTGTAAATAAGTGAAGGAGAGACGAGAAGTTGCGACTACGAGAGATACAGAAAGAAGAGATAAAAGTAGATGTCAAGAGGAAGTACCGAGGAATTGGACATTGCTTTACCATTTGAACGTGAAGCTGCAGAGGAAACACTACCGGCAGCATATACCCAATCACACGTCGTAAATTCCATAGAAGAAACTACAGACCATCGCGTAAATTGGGTATATTTACTGAAAAACGAGGGTCTTACTGCTCAACTACAAAAGAGGAATTTATCGACTGCTGGAACCGTTCCTGACAAACGGAGAAGGCTCGTTAACTTTTTGAGACGAAGAAATATTTCTCCACCACCCGTTAGAAACCAAGGAGATCCGGTGGATTATCCGACCGATATGGCGACCCAACCGATAAATGTACACGATTGGAAGGTGTCTTTTGGTAACCGAGGAGATCCTGCTGCTTTCATAGAAAGAATCGAAGAAATCTGCACTGCAAAGAATGTTCAGAAAGACAACTTGCTCCCGGTATTACCGGAATTATTATCAGATGAACCCGCATCTTGGTACCGCAACAACCGAAGTAGGTTCACAACCTGGGACGAATTCGAGGCTGAATTCAGAATTTTCTTTTATCCAATCAACTATGAAGTCGATTTGGAAGCCGAGATAGGAAGACGTCTTCAAAGACGAAATGAATCCGCTGCAACATACATGACCGAGCTGCAGACCCTGATGAGGAGACATGGGAAGCTAACTTCCGAACAACAGTTAGCATGGCTGTACCGAAATCTTTTACCCGAGTACCGGCTGCAGATCCGAAAAGTAGACTTCAAGGATTTTCCTACGTTCTGTCAAGTGGTAAGGGAATATGAGCTCCTGAGGAAGGAACTCCAAAACGCACCCAACCCCAGTGGACCGAACCGTGGACCAGCCCGTCCGCAGCCAGTGAGTACCCCTAGATATGGACAGTCCCACAATCCGTCGTCCGATCGAGTAAGAGAAGCCATCCCTGGTACCAGCCGTCCGTTACCGAACGATACTCATCACGCTCCGACGCGTGATAATACTCAACGACCGCCTGGCTCGTCTTCACGCCCACCAACCTGTTTACGCTGTGGTGAATCCGGACACTACCGAAGCAATTGCCAGAATCCTCAGAAGATATTCTGTTCCCGTTGCCATAAGGAGGGAGTATTTTCCCGAGATTGTTCCTGCAGGAGGCAGGAAAACTAATCCGAAGCTGTCCCGAGGAGAGGCCGACACAGCTTCCGCAGATATTTGCCTCTCATGCCGAAACGCCAGAAGAAATGACCGATTCCCGACCGCACATCGACGTTGAAATTGAAAACCGTAAGTTCAGAGCCCTATTGGATACTGGAGCTGCTAAATCATACATCGGTGATCAGATAGCTAGGACATTTTCCCAAAGAAAGCAAACAAAAGCCCGTCAAGCTGCGAGAGCCCGTTTGGCTAATGGAAATTTAGTCCCTATCACCGACACATACAAGCTAAAACTGAACATCCATGACGTCATTATGGAAGGGCCATTCGAACATTTTCCTGGTCTGATAACTGATATTGTGTTAGGACACGATGTCCTTCAAAAGTATAATTTCCGGTTGGAGCTAGGAAGCGGGAAAATATACATGGAAGACAAACTAGTGATGCACTCACCATCAACCAGTCCTGTTGAGATGTTGGAAGTAGTGAGCCCGCTCACTAAAGAATCCGATGCTTCTAAACCGACACTAAGTATGGACAATACCGACAAGTGTCTCTCAGAAGACCGTGTTTCTGAAGTCTCCGCGTCCTCCCCGGTGTTGTTAGGGGTTGACAAAGAGCAATCCGTTTCTGAAGTCTCTGCGTCTTCCCTGGTGTTAGGGGTTGACAAAGAGCAGTCTGTTTCTGAAGTCTCTGCGTCTTCCCTGGAGTTAGGGGTTGACAAAGAGCAGCCTGTTTTTGAAGTCTCTGCGTCCTCCCTGGAGTTAGGGGTTGACAAAGAGAAGTCTGTTTTTGAAGTCTCTGCGTTCTCCCCGGTGTTGTTAGGGGTTGATAAGGAGCAATCCGTTTCTGAAGTCTCTGCGTCTTCCCTGGTGTTAGGGGTTGACAAAGAGCAATTTGTTTCTGAAGTCTCTGCGTCTTCCCTGGTGTTAGGGGTTGACAAAGAGCAGTCTGTTTCTGAAGTCTCTGCGTCTTCCCTGGTGTTAGGGGTCGACAAAGAGCGGTCTGTTTCTGAAGTCTCTGCGTCTTCCCTGGTGTTAGGGGTTGACAAAGAGCAGTCTGTTTCTGAAGTCTCTGCGTCTTCCCTGGTGTTAGGGGTCGACAAAGAGCGGTCTGTTTCTGAAGTCTCTGCGTCTTCCCTGGTGTTAGGGGTTGACAAAGAGCAGTCTGTTTCTGAAGTCTCTGCGTCTTCCCTGGTGTTAGGGGTCGACAAAAAGCGGTCTGTTTCTGAAGTCTCTGCGTCTTCCCTGGTGTTAGGGGTTGACAAAGAGCAGTCTGTTTCTGAAGTCTCTGCGTCTTCCCTGGTGTTAGGGGTCGACAAAGAGCGGTCTGTTTCTGAAGTCTCTGCGTCTTCCCTGGTGTTAGGGCTTGACAAAGAGCAGTCTGTTTCTGAAGTCTCTGCGTCTTCCCTGGTGTTAGGGGTCGACAAAGAGCGGTCTGTTTCTGAAGTCTCTGCGTCTTCCCTGGTGGTAGGGGTTGACAAAGAGCAATCTGTTTCTGAAGTCTCTGCGTCCTCCCCGTTGTTGTTAGGGGTTGACAAGGAGCAATCTGTTTCTGAAGTATCTACGTCTTCCCCGGTGTTGTTAGGGGTTGATAAGGAGCAAGCTATTTCCGAAGTCTCTGCACCCACCCTGAGTAGTTTAGGGGTTGTCAAGGAGCAATCTAATGCCGAAGTCTTTTTGTCGACTCTGAAGAGGGTTAGTGAACATGAAGAGGAAAATAAACCTGGAAAATCTAAGTTTTCCCCGGAGGGGCTTGGAGATAACACGAATTATGGCTACATAGGATGCCCGTTAGAAGCAATCATTCCGATTGAAGAAATTAATTTGACTAAAAATCAAAAGGAGAAGTTGAATACATTCTTGAACCAGGAACTTCCGCTGTTTGAGAGGATTAGAGGTCCGACTACACTAATTGAGCACGAAATCCGTCTACTGCAGCCCCGGCCGATCAAACAAAGGTACCGACCCCAGAATACAAAAATGCAGGAGGTGTGCAATACCGATGTAGACGCAATGTTAGATGAAGGAGTGCTAGAACCTTCTACCAATCCGTGGAGCTCTCCAATTGTAATTGTGAAGAAGAAAGATGGAAAGAACCGTTTCTGCATCGACTTCCGCAAAGTTAACGAAGTTACTATGAAGGATGCTTACCCGCTACCATTCATTAATGCTATACTGGATAAGCTGCGAAAAGCCAAATATATTTCCAGTTTAGATTTAAAGAGTGGGTATTGGCAAGTTCCATTAACACCGGAGAGCAAACCCATTACCGCGTTTACCGTACCGGGACGTGGATTGTTCCAATTCACGGTCCTTCCATTTGGTTTACATTCCGCACCTGCCACTTTCCAGAGATTGGTTGACAGACTAATAGGCCCAGATTTAGATCCGTACGCCTTTGCCTATCTGGATGACATCATAGTTCTAGGGGAAACGTTCGAACAACATTTGGAAAAGCTGTCTGAGGTGTTCCGTCGATTGCGAGGAGCACGGTTGAAACTGAATCCGGAGAAATGCCACTTCTGTTTACCGTCCATGAAATATTTAGGCCATGTAGTCACTGGAGATGGAATCCGTACCGATCCAGAAAAAGTCGAGAGCATAATTAAATTTGCAGCGCCGAGAAATATCCGAGAGTTAAGAAGATTTTTGGGAGTCGCATCCTGGTATAGGAGATTTGTGCCATCGTTTTCACAAAAGGTGGCCCCGTTAACGAAATTACTCCGCAAATCCCAGCGATGGAAGTGGGCTGAAGAGCAAGAAGCTGCCTTAGCTGAGATTAAAACATGTCTGTCAGAATCCCCTGTTTTAAGTTGTCCTGATTTTTCCGTACCGTTCACCCTACAGACCGACGCCTCCGAGTATGGTTTGGGAATTGCCCTTACACAACAGAAGGATGGCCAGGAGCATGTGGTAGCATACGCGAGTCGCACACTAAGTCCTGCCGAGAAGAATTACTCCGTCACTGAGAAAGAATGTCTTGCCATTGTTTGGGGGATTGAGAAGATGCGTCCTTATCTAGAGGGCTACCATTTCACGGTTGTTACCGATCATCAATCTCTTAGATGGCTGCATTCCATAGTGAGTCCGTCCGGACGTTTAGCCCGATGGAGTATTTTTCTGCAGCAATATGATTTCGAGATACAGTACCGTAAAGGTGCTCTAAATCGCGTGGCTGACGCCTTGTCCAGAAATCCGCTACCAATGACCGCCGAGACCAATCCATCATCGATACTTTGTCTGACCGAGGTAACCGCCGAATGCTCATGGTACCGTAACAAGAAGGAAGAAGTCCTGAAGGATCCAGACAAGTTCCCTGACTACTGCATCAAAGAAGGCCGTTTGTACCGTCATTTTTGGGATATAAATGACTTAAGAGAACCAGAGATGAGTGATCCATGGAAACTGTGCATAGCAAAGTCCGACCGAACCCGAGTTCTCGAAGAAAATCATGATGCCGCTCACGCTGGACATCTGGGAATCACCACGACCATTACTCGTATCGCCAGATCATACTATTGGCCTGGAATGTTTCGAGACATCACCAAGTACGTTCGCCGGTGTTTGCAATGCCAGAAGTACAAACCATCCCAACAGAAGCCTCCTGGAAAAATGCAGCCATCTCCAAATCAACGACCGTGGGATACTGTTAGCTCCGACATCATTGGACCATTGCCGGGGAGTAAGAAAGGGAACAGCTATATTGTAATTTTCCAGGACCGATTTACCAAGTGGGTACAATGCAGACCATTGAGAAGTGCAACTGCCAGTAGCATCGGTACCGTTTTTCACGAAGAGATACTGACCGTATTTGGATGTCCCCGTGCCGTGTTAACCGATAACGGGTCCCAGTATAATAGTACGTTGTTCAAGAATATGTTGAAGGAATTGGGAATCCGACACCGCTTCACACCCCCGTACACACCGCAAGCTAATCCAGTAGAGAGAGCAAATCGTACTTTGAAGACGATGATTGCGCAATATTGCGAACGAGATCACCGGGATTGGGATATACGTCTAGCCGACTTGAAGTTTGCGATGAACAACTCCAAACACGATTCGACTGGGTTTTCACCGGCCTTTTTGAATTTCGGACGAGACCCCGAAATTCCGAAATCCCTCAGGAGGGAAACCGAAGCCAATCAGGAGACAAATTCGAGAGAAGATGCCGTAACCGAAAATCCTAAGGAGGAAGATACAATACCGCACTGCACGAGACTGGATCGATTGCAAGAGTGTTTTGACCTCGTCCGTTTAAATCTGTCCAGAGCATTTACCAGTCAAAGCCATTATTATAATCTACGCCGTCGTGACTGGAAATGCAAGCTGGGGGAAAAGGTTATGAAAAGAGAGTATACTTTGTCTTCAGCCGTTGAACATGTCGCCGCAAAATTAGCTCCAAAATACTCTGGGCCCTACGAAGTGGTCCGAGTCGTCTCCCCGGTAGTGTATGACTTAAGAGACGAAACCGGCAAGCGACATAACCGAATCCACATTAAGGATTTGAAACCGTTGAATGATTAATTCCGCTTACAGGAGAGATGTTTCCGTCTGCGCCGATACACCAGAGCCCGAGGATTTAGGCCTTGCTCCAGCGTCTGTAGCAGAGGCTACAGACTCAAAAAGACCAGACCTTAGTAGGTAGCACCATAGAAGACAAGTTTGGACTATGGAAAGAAGATTGTAATAGAGTTAAGTAAATTGTAGTTGAGATAGGTTGTTTAAGAAAAAAATTTAAAGCACGCGAGCGATGCTCGCGTCCTTTAATTTTTTTTTACCGAAGTAAGGGGGGGATGTAACGAAGTTTTCGTTACTACAAGGTTATTTTGTGTAACTGAGTGTATTTTTATTTTGTATTTTCTGCCGCTGAGTATAATTGTTTTATATTACATATCACCCGTCACGTATTCGTTTCTTTGTTATATTTTCATTTGAGGGTTTATGTCACCGAGTATATATTTGAGTTAAATTATTTGATAGTTTATGTCACCGAGTATATATTCATTGTCATTATGTATCACTCATTGCATATTCGTTTCTTTGTTATATTTTCAATTGATAATTTATGTCACCGAGTATATATTTAATTCAAACTATTTTTTTTAGTTTATGTTGCCGAGTATATATTTATTATATCATCCGTTAGGTATTATGAACTCTGTACAAAAATCACTTTTTAGTTTATGTCGCCGAGTATATATTTATTATATCATCCGCTAGGTATTATGACCTCTGTATAAAAATCACTTTTTAGTTTATGTCGCCGAGTATATACCTATTATACCACTCGTTATGTATTTTGGCCTCTGTATAAATATCCCTTTATAGTTTATGTCGCCGAGTATATGTTCAAAACATTTCAGCTAGAAGTTTTATAATTATATTAAGTGTCAAAAGGGCAATATTGTTTACTCTCTAGCTTTTGGGTGAAATAGTTTTGTACATAAGAGATATAGTTATTTTAAGTTCCAATGATATTTTTATTTTACTGTCTAGTTTCCGTGGGAAATTAATTATTACAATTTAAATGTTTATTCCGGCTAAGACGACTAAAATTACAGATATTGATTTTACCCCGCCCTACCATAGGCAGTGAGTAGCGCGCCGGTCGGACTGATCGAGGGAAAGGGAAATATGGGAGGGATTAAAAATTAGTCGAGTCGGGTGTAAGTAGTCAGCTGTGCAGATTCCTAGACGACAGTCCAGTCACCGAAAGTACCGTGCCGCCGAACCATACGTTCTGGGTCTTTCTTTTGCTTGTTTTTAGTTGAAGTTTTTAATAATTTATTTCGAGTTTCTTTTGGTGTATAAGTACCACCAGAATTTGGTTGTTGGCAAAGGTAAGAAGTTTTTAATTATAACAATTCGAAATTAGGTGGTCTTTTCAAGTGCAAATCTAATGTATTGATTTTATTTATTTTCGTGCTTTAAGAATAAGTTGGCTTTCTCTTTAAATTTCCCGTGAATAGGTTTTCGTAATTAGGTGGTCCTTTCAATTGCAAATCTAATGTATGGATTTTTATTTATTTTCGTGCTGTAAGAATGAGTTGGTTTTCTCTTTAAATTTCCCGTGAATAGGTTCAGATTGAACTATTAAATTTTCCCGTGAGACGGTTTAGATTGAAATATCAGATAGCACCAGGCATACATATCCGCTCGGGCTTTCTAATATTTTAAATCGACAACCCCAATAATTTAATAATTTACAACCCCGGTTTTTCTTGATCTTTTCTTTCAATTTTTCCGTGAGAAGGTTTAGATTTAAATATCAGATAGCACCAGGCATACATATCCGCTCGGGCTTTCTAATATTTTAAATCGACAACCCCAATAATTTAATAATTTACAACCCCGGTTTTTCTTGATCTTTTCATTCAATTTTTCCGTGAGACGGTTTAGATTGAAATATCAGATAGCACCAGGCATACATATCCGCTCGGGCTTTCTAATATTTTAAATCGACAACCCCAATAATTTAATAATTTACAACCCCGGTTTTTCTTGATCTTTTCTTTCAATTTTTCCGTGAGAAGGTTTAGATTGAAATATCAGATAGCGCCAGGCATACATATCCGCTCGGGCTTTCTAATATTTTAAATCGACAACCCCAATAATTTAATAATTAACAACCCCGGTTTTTCTTGATCTTTTCTTTCAATTTTTCCGTGAGACGGTTTAGATTGAAATATCAGATAGCACCAGGCATACATATCCGCTCGGGCTTTCTAATATTTTAAATCGACAACCCCAATAATTTAATAATTTACAACCCCGGTTTTTCTTGATCTTTTCTTTCAATTTTTCCGTGAGAAGGTTTAGATTGAAATATCAGATAGCGCCAGGCATACATATCCGCTCGGGCTTTCTAATATTTTAAATCGACAACCCCAATAATTTAATAATTAACAACCCCGGTTTTTCTTGATCTTTTCTTTCAATTTTTCCGTGAGACGGTTTAGATTGAAATATCAGATAGCGCCAGGCATACATATCCGCTCGGGCTTTCTAATATTTTAAATCGACAACCCCAATAATTTAATAATTTACAACCCCGGTTTTTCTTGATCTTTTCTTTCAATTTTTCCGTGAGACGGTTTAGATTGAAATATCAGATAGCACCAGGCATACATATCCGCTCGGGCTTTCTAATATTTTAAATCGACAACCCCAATAATTTAATAATTTACAACCCCGGTTTTTCTTGATCTTTTCATTCAATTTTTCCGTGAGACGGTTTAGATTGAAATATCAGATAGCACCAGGCATACATATCCGCTCGGGCTTTCTAATATTTTAAATCGACAACCCCAATAATTTAATAATTTACAACCCCGGTTTTTCTTGACCTTTTCTTTCAATTTTTCCGTGAGAAGGTTTAGATTGAAATATCAGATAGCGCCAGGCATACATATCCGCTCGGTCTTTCTAATATTTTAAATCGACAACCCCAATAATTTAATAATTAACAACCCCGGTTTTTCTTGATCTTTTCTTTCAATTTTTCCGTGAGACGGTTTAGATTGAAATATCAGATAGCGCCAGGCATACATATCCGCTCGGGCTTTCTAATATTTTAAATCGACAACCCCAATACTTTAATAATTTACAACCCCGGTTTTCTTGATCTTTTCTTTCAATTTTTCCGTGAGACGGTTTAGATTGAAATATCGGATAGCGCCAGGCATACACATCCGCTCGGGCTTTCTAATATTTTAAATCGACAACCCCAATAATTTAATAATTTACAACCCCGGTTTTCTTGATCTTTTCTTTCAAATTTTCCGCGAGACGGTTTAGATTGAGATATCAGATAGCGCCAGGCATACATATCCGCTCGGGCTTTCTAATATTTTAAATCGACAACCCCAATAATTCAATAATTTACAACCCCGGTTTTTCTTGATCTTTTCTTTCAATTTTTCCGTGAGACGGTTTAGATTGAAATATCAGATAGCGCCAGGCATACATATCCGCTCGGGCTTTCTAATATTTTAAATCGACAACCCCAATAATTTAATAATTCACAACCCCGGTTTTTCTTGATCTTTCTTTCAATTTTTCCGTGAGACGGTTTAGATTGAAATATCAGATAGCGCCAGGCATACATATCCGCTCGGGCTTTCTAATATTTTGAATCAACAACCCCAACCATTTTTGTAACTCACCCCGTTATTCAAAAGGCTACTACACGTACCGAGTATACCAAGAATAATTTACGTTTAGGTATGTATCTTAAATTGACATGCAACCCGTGTAATTTATAAAAGCTTTGGTGAAACCTATTGCACGAAAAGGCCACCGAAGTCGGAAGATTTTATCGTTGCTTTTACCGTTTCTTTCTTGCATACACTGTTTCATATTTTACGAAACACTCTCGCTTATGTCCTGCCTGCTTCGTCGCTACTAACCGCCTATCAATTGTATATATAATCTGTTGATATATCTGTTTCGTGGAGACTAGAATATGGCCTCCCATTAACTGTAGAAATCTTCATTGTATATAGCGTCTCCGTTGACTGTATAATTAAAATATAACCTTAACGAGCTTTGTGTTTCATTTACCACCCATAGAATCAGTACCTGTCCATAGTAGAGTAGATATTTGGCTGCACGAATTTTTAGCTTCTCGTAGAGTGGATCAGGTACATAACTTTTATTTCAGGACTAGCGAGAACATTTGTTTTATATATTTAGCAACATCCCGAATTTTGACGACAATAGACCCCTGGAATTTACCGTACCTCCATCTGAGGCTACCTGGAACTCTCGACGAGGGAAGTCGAGGGGCCGTGGAGACAACCACGTTAAAAATCTGGCGCCCGAGAAAGTGTAAGGTTTCAAAGGCGTCAGGAGTGACGTTTCCGAGGCGTTCCACGCGCAACGCAGCGCGCAGGCATCGCCTCTTGGGGAGGAAAACGCGTCACAATATGATATACAACTCAAGGTCTCTAGTTAATTCTACAATATAATACAAGTTATTGAAAATTCTAAAAAACACTAATATGAGCATATTCCACGAAGTAAGGGTCAAGACAGTCAATTTCATATGATATGCAATTACTACATTTGTTACCTACTTCATTAATTTTCACTAGATTCTTCACTTTTTATTTTTAAAAAACCAAAACTCGTTACCACGCTTTCAGTCAAAGACTTAGATATTAACAAAACCTGTATTCTACTTCTCACATACTTAATTTTAGATTTAGCCTTGACTTATTAGGGAGTTACAACCACCTAAATAATTTTCCAATTTTGAAAGCGGAACAAAATTGAAAACACTACATGGAAAAGCGAATATTAAAGATGGATACATTAATATTTTTCACTTTATTACACACATACAGTTGTGATAATTTTATCCTAGTGAAAAAACTGAAAACTATTCAACGTATGGCCTCCCTGAAAAATAATCAATAAACCGATAAACATTCATCAATAACAACAAACCATTATTAATTTATTTGTAGTATTGAGGGATCGTTCTAAGGGGTATCTAGTTAGCAAGTGCTTAGGATGTACCAGAGATCTTCTTTTAAGCACATTCTTAATATGTACTAAAAGTAATGTGTGACTTGCACATTCTGATCAGTATGTACTTGGCAAGTACTTAACAGAATGTACAATTTCGACTTCAAATAGCACGAACTTATTCTTTTTACAACGCGCTATGGATGTCTTATGTATATACTTTAGATAATGTACGAATTATCATCTTGTGAGCACGTGCTAAGAGTCTGTTCGTACCCTCAGTGTTATCTGGGGTTGAAGCCCATACATACACAATAAATTACTTGTAACTATACTATTATTTAAAGGGGGGTGTTTCAAGATAAATTTTTCTGCTAACCAAACACGACTCCAATGTAAAGGGAGTTCCCCCGCCTCTGCCAAAAGTGACACAGTAGGAGTGCTTTTCATAGCACCTAATATAACCCTTAATGCTTTCAAATTGTACTTTATCTAGTTTGCATAAATTTTGTTTTGAAATATAAAACAAGAGCAGTGAACCAAAATCTTAGTGAGATCTAACAATACCCTTGTATATCATAGATAGAATTTTTGAATCAGCCCCCCACCAATAGTTTGCAACAGATTTCATGACATCTATAACCTTCTGTGCTTTGGCCACAATCGCATCATTGTGGGCACTTAACTTTATTTTTTCGTCCAGTAAGACTCCTAAATACCGGACTTTTGTTTCATATGATATTACTTCATAATTGCATACAATACTAGGGATACTTCCTCTACTTTTCTTTTCTTGAAAAATTATCGCTTTTGATTTTTGTACTGATAATTGAAACCCATGTAATCCCAGCCAATCACTAGTATCCTCCAATGATTCACTACAAACATTGAAGATTTAAACAAACTATATTGTTTTATTTCATCGTACGATAATATATATCCAAAATTAACAATGTACAGTTACAAGGGTTCACACTTCCGCAATTTATACCAATATCAATATAAATATAAATAATTGCATGAGCATAAAATTTAAATAGCGAACGAGCTTAGCGTTGCTAAAGAAAATATAATTCGAAATTATATACGGCGCAAAATTATATACATAAAATCGTCAGAGTTTGAAAAATCCACTAAATAACGCAGTACCCAGGTACGTACCATAGTATCCTAGCGTTCAGAGCCAACAGCCCAATATTTTAAAATATTAGCAAAGATTACAAATTTTAAATACAAAGTACAAAGTGTAAAGCGAAATCATAGTAATTGCCGCAAAAAAAGAAATAAAACTTTACATAAAAAACTGTGAAACATGACGCATAAAAGTGAATTTAGAAATGAATGAGAAATAAAAAGGAAAACTGTTCACTTATCCTTTTTCCGGAACCAGAACAGGAACTGAAGCCGATCCAGAATATTCTAACTCTCCTGGAACTGGTCTCACTGCCTCATTAATATCCTATTAGTGTTTTTAAATGAAACTCAAGGTCTCTAGTTAATTCCACAATATAATGCAAGTTATTGAAAATTCTAAAAAATTGACAATTGTTTCGATAAATCAATATCATCATCCACGAAGTAAGAGTCGAGACAGTCAATTTCATTAATCTCCAATCAGTGATTTAATATCCATAAAAAAACCCCTTGATAATGAATCCTAACCAACGCCGTCTACGGAAATTTTCCACGAATTACGCAAATCCACTAATTTCTACTGGTATCCTCAGTCATCGGCCGTTTCTGGACCAGAAGCCTAACGGGTCAGAGCTGACAGCTGTTGGTTTCAGCCGTATTTTCTTCCCCTACGTAGGAATTGTCGGGTTATCAGCAAAATACTTTATGGCTCCCAGAGCACATGCAAAATTTTTACGTTTAGAAGTGTGTGTTTACACCTTGACGGCAAATGGAGGTCTGACCACTTCGCGCATACCGTGCTTTGGATTCACTTTGTCAACAAGCTTGCCAATCGTTAAATTTACGACAGCTGGGCGAATTTTTCGCGTTACAGCATTGATATCCAAAAATACCGCAACTACCTTATTATTCTTTTGAAAAGCTTGAACAACTGTTGTCTGTAAATAAACCAAATTATCCATAATTCCCTTCCCCTTTCTAAAACCAGATTGTTCTTATTAATCAAAAGGTCTGCCTCCAATTTATATTCAATTCTATTTTTAATCAAGTTTTCTAAGATCTTTAATGCACAAGATTGCAAAGCGATGAACCTATAACTATCCACTGAAAAGGGATCTTTAAAGGGTTTCATGATTGGGCAAACGATTTGAATTTTCCATTCCTCAGGAAGATTATCTCCTGATACGAAGCTATTAAATACTCTAATCAAATTAAATTTAATGCAATACGGTAATCCCCTTAACAGTGAGTATACTAAATCATCCACCCCTGGCATCTTATCTTTTTCCTTGCACTTAACACTACATTAAGTTCATTCACACTAAATTCCTCCCCCATTTTGTTCTTTGATATAATCTCTACTCCTTAATTCGGAATTTCAGGGTAAGTAACTAGATCCAAATTTTTTTCCAAATTATTCTTTATAAAAGCTGCATTCCTATTATAATTATTACCTCTACCAAAACCCTCAACCACTTTCCATATATTTGACATATTGCCATCCCGGTTGAGGGTAGAGCAGAATTCTATAAAACTATTTTTGTTTTTGAACTTTTTTTTCGCCTCAGCAACCTTTTTTCGCATAAAAATATAATTGATCATACTGCTATCCCTTAAATACCTTTGTATCGCCATTCTTCTTTCTCCCAACATTGTATCACACTCCTTATCCCACAATTTATTAATTGTTCTTTTATTCTTACCATTGTTCCTATTATTTCCACTATAATTTGTTCTATTGGGTTTAACCAAATTGTAAGCTTTGTCTATTAAACCCACAATATCCCTGTATCTCTTACCTTTCATTTGATTTTCCATTTCTATACATTTTAAATAATACTCATCCCTATTTATATTTCTAGTATTATACTTTTTTAGTTGAAGTTCGCCATTTTCGTGAATATTATCATTTTCATATTCGCCCCCAATCTCAAAATCAATTTTTATAGGATAATGATCACTGTCTCCCTTGTCTAATGGATATACTTCCCATCTTCCAACTAACCCTAACCTACCTGTGCAAAACGTAAGGTCTGTAACACTTTTGTTTTGACCCGGTAAGCCAATTCTCGTTGCACTACCGTCATTCAAACAAATAAAGCCCGATTCCAATAATACCTCTACCAGAATATTACCATTTCTATTATCAGTACTGTTACCAAACATTAAATTTTTGTAATTAAAATCGCCAGCAAAAATCATATGATCAAATTTATCTATTTTCTGACATATATCACTTAAGAAATGCTTGTTCATTTTAATATCTACGGGAAAATAAGTGTTCATAATTTACATTTTATTAACTACAATAGCTTGTATAATTTAGCCATAAGGTTTATTTATTAAGTTTAAATCATATGACCGTGATGTACATTTATTACTTACTGAAATTGCAATGCCATTATGTCCTTGCGATCTGTCTGTACGATATATATTATAACCTTTCACCCTCCATTTCATTCCATTATTTAAAAAGGTTTCTTGCAACAATATCACATTTGGGTCATCTCTATTAATTAAATATTCAAGATTAATATTGTTAGATCTCACACTTCTCAAGTTCCACTGCAATATCCCGAATTTCGTAAAAAGGGGTAAAATATTGAAACAAGAAACTACAATTATATTTGTCTTAATCTTACCACTCATCTTGCTCCATATCTAGTTCAGATATGGTTTCCAATTATCTTCTTTTCCCCCCTATTTTTTTTTCACTTTTAAATTTAAATTGTTACTTGGATTCATATTTTGTGATGGTGAAACTCCCCTTTTTTGCAAATTTCCATAAATTATCTGAGACATGTTTATTAAATTCTCTACAGGTATATTCTGATCCGCCAAATATTCATTAAGGTCTAACTCACGTATATCAATAACATTTACTTCATTAGAATCGCATTTTGAAGGTGAACTCTTTTGTAAATCTTCATTATATGTAGACCTACCTGTGATTGGGGTAGTTGGGTATAACAGACTACCCATGTAACATCCCTGTTGTGCGTCTTTATCATATACCGGGCTATTAGGACATCTTCTTTTGTTTTTAGTAACCTCATTATAAGATGTATTCGGGGTTCTATTATTACTTTGTATTGTTGCACTTCTCTGACTAATTGAAGTTAGCTTATTTTCAAGAGTTTTATCTGGTAAATTAGGAAAATGTCTAATACTTCTATCTGGAATGGTTTCTACGAAAGAACTCCCATTCTTCCTAGGTACTTGTTTCGCTGCATCATAATAGGCTACATAATGATAGCTCATGATTTCATTGATTTTTTTTGTCTAGCGAGCTCTTCACAACTGTCTACATTTTTAAGCTGTTCAGTAATTAAATGACTCTCCCTACAATACAGACATCTTTTACTCTTATACTCTGTACATTTATTTTTATCATGATCCTCTTCTCCACGTAATTCACATCTCTCCTTACTATTGCATTGCTTCGCACTGTGGTTGAATCTGAAGCATTTAAAGCATAAGATAATAGGTCTGATATAAGTACCTACCTCCAATCTATTGTTATATATACTGACATACATAGGGAAACTTTTGCCAGCGAATGTAAAAATATATGAACCAGTTGGAACATAACCTTATCTTGGACCCTTCTATTTAACCTACGTACTTCTAATACTTTATACATCCCTCCAGATTCATCATTAGCTCTATCCAAAACTTCTTCTTCTGACAGACTACTTCCGACTCCCTTCACCACTCCTCTGCATCTAAGCAACATTGCCGGTATAAATGTATGAGATCCCTTTTTTGCCAATTCCTCATTTTTCTCAAAATTATTTGCGTCCATTGGTAGGCGAAAAGTTACACATACTCTATTTCTACCTTTTTTGACAATATTTTTGACTATTTTTATACCCAAATTATGTAAAATTTTACCAAACTCCACCAGATGGAGGTTACCTACATTTTGCTCACCATGCTCTACCATTACATTAAACGGACCCGAGTTATACATTGAGTACAACAGATTTTCATAAAATGAGTTTTTTTTTAATTTCTTGAGTATATTTCCCCTTAATTTTATCCACATTATCAGTTTCCGAGTTTTGTAACATTTCTCGCCCGCCCGTGTCGGGCGGCGGATTGCTCTTGTCCATGTACTCTACTCAAATTTGAGGTTAGTACCACTACTATACTTTATTCACTGCAACTAAAATATTAACTACACATAACTGTTTTAGTTAGCAAACCACGAAATTACTGTGTATTCTTGGGCTAATGGTCTAAGATCACCAAAAGATTGAACTGTTTTTTCAATTTCACAACAGAGACCACGTTTCAACTTGAATCGGGTTACAATAGAATTCCGTAAAATATCTATAGAGTCTGATATAGCAAAGAGAGAAAGAGATATAGAAAAAAATATAATAGATCGAGCGACAAAAGAAAGAACAAAAATAGGTTATGTTATGACGTTTTACATCCGTATAGGGTAGGAAGACATAACGATTAAGTAAATGAGTGATAAGAGTCTAGAAATATCCTGTTTTGCCCTCGAGTTACGCAGCTGATTGGAAAAATTGTGGTGAGTGGATGACAGCATCGGATTGGAGCCCTACTGAGTCAAGCGCAAATAAAAATTCAATCTTTCCATCGATTTCGCGATAGAATTAAATTTTCAAATAGAATTTCGTAGCAGCTATTGAATATTTTATACTAATAACATCGCGCTTTGAACTACAGTAGACGCGGATGCCTAAAATAACGTTTGTAGTTATATGTTATTGCAGGGAAATAGGCAATCTTTCCGAAAAATATCGTTTCTTTTTTTTAATAATATTCCAGATTCCGCTTCAGCCAAAATAATGTGAATATATAAAGTGAATGGTACAACAAAAATCTTGGGAAAGCTTTCTGTGTAGACTGAAATATTTTTGAATGGGAAAAAGTTTCATTCTACAAATATTTGGTGACGTATTATTCTTCAATTTCTTAATGCATATTTCATTGTTGTTACTTATTTTTATTATAGGCATGTCTCCAATATTACCTCCAAAGCATTGGAATGAGATATAGTATCGCTAGATGTGATTACTGAGAATTAATTAATCACTTAACTCAATCTCTAACAAAATGTCATTTGTCAATCTGTGGAAAAGTGTGGCGATTGTAATAAGAAAGGTGCAGTATTTTTATTTCCATTTAGGAAAATTAAACATAAAGTAAACCACGAGTATATTAAAACAACTGTTTCTAACAATATGAGGTATGTTATTATTGAAATTAACTGCCTCGACCCTTACTTCGTGAAATCTACTCATACTAGTGTTTTAAATGAAACTCACGGTTTCTAGTTAATACCACAATATAATAAAATTTGTTGAAAATAATAAAAAATTGACAATTGTTTCGATAAATCAATATCATCGTCAGAATGAGAAAAGTTACATTTCATTTGATGCCTACCTGATGTTTCGTAGTTATTTTTCGCTACACCAAGAAGTGACCTAACTGGTGATTGACTTAATATATGTTAATAGAAAAAAGAAGCAGATGTGATATTACAAATATTGAAGCTAGGATATTATTAGCCCTATGGTGATATCCTGGATATCATTGTTCCAATTAAGATAAGTATAACTGTGCAATGATATAGAAAACCAGGAAAATTATATCTGCTGATCTTTACAATTATCACTCAAGAAGACAGTTGATTAGTGCATAACTCCTCAGACTTATTTGTTCATTGACAACTGCATATTGTGGTTTTTTAAATGTCTTCTTATTTCCAATTCTTCAAGGAAATCCAGCTCCTGTTTCTTATCACAAATATGTAGTACTTCTAGTTCTGTGTTAGGTGTCAATGAATGATTGGTGTCAAGTACATGTTTTGCGTAGTGGGATTTATCTAGTTGTTTTAATCTGTATGCTCGTAAGTGTTCACTGTATCGTATTTCAAAATTCCTAAGGGTCTGACCCAAATAGACAGCATTACATTCTGGACATTTGAGTTTATATATACCGGACTTCGTTAATGGTGGTATTTTTGTTTTTATATTTAACAATTTTGTACTAACGTTACTTTCTGTTTTGAAAGAAATTGTTGTATTCGTTGCTGAAGATATTATCTTTGAAATATTATTAGAAATATTTCCTGCATATGTGATGGTTTTATAAGTTTTTATTTCATCAGTTTGTTTAGGAAATATTAGTTGTAATGCCACTTTTTCCTCTTTTTTATTAATTAGCTTATTTATCATATCTAATGGATAACCGTTTGATGTTGCTATTTGTCTAATTGTATTAATCTCTCTATCAAAAGTACATTGGTTCATAGGAACTGAAAATGCTCTATGTATCATTGAATTATATGCCGCTAGTTTATGGGACATGGGGTGATTACAATTAAATGGAATTGCCACATCAGTCTGCGTTGGTTTTCGGTAAATTGAATAATCAAATACATTATTAACTCTTTGAATTTTCAAATCAAGAACATTGATTGAGCTATTTTCTTCAATTTCTAATGTAAATTTAATTTTTGGGTGCAAATTATTGATGTGATTGAAAAATACATCTAATTGTCGTTCACTACCCATAAAACAAGCTAATATGTTTCTACATATCTATACCAAAATTAAACATTTTTCGAAATATTACTTTCAAAGATCTTCCTTTCTAAATTGTCCATGAAAATGTTTGCCAAAATAGGTGATATAAGGCTTCCCAATGGTAAACATTCATTTTGAATATTTATCTTATTGTCAAAATTGAAACAACTCTGATTAATGCATACATCAAATAAGTTAAGTACATCTACTATTCCTGGATTAATATTTTTATCTTCTAGTAATTTTCTTACGAGTATTAGACATTTTTTAGGAGGAATTTTAGTGAACATATTAGTCACATCGAACGAAATAAGTTTATAGTTATCTTGCAAGTTGATTTGCTTTTAATTTTTTAATTAGTTCTATTGAATTTCTAATTTAGTACTGAGATGCTTATCCGTAACTATTGAGTATATTGTTGAGCCTCTTTTCCAATATATTATTAGGAGCATTAACATAAGAAACTAAAGGTCTAATTGGTTTCGTTATTTTATGTAATTTAACGGTTCCATATAATTGTGGACAATGGGGATTCTTATGTATGATAGACCTCTTTTCGTAATCACTTAAAAGATAATTTGAATTATTAACAATATCCCTTACATTATTAGAAAAGTTTTTTATTGGGTCTGCTTTAAAAACTTTTACATCGCTAGATTCTATAAAGTTATATATTTTGGAATTGTAATTTTCAGTTGTCAAAATGACAGTTGTGTTCCCCTTATCAGATATTGTGCCACGCTCTTTCTTTGTGCCTAGTTAAAGGGAAGAGAGAAAAGAAAAAGAAGAAAAAAAATGGAATAATGAAGTTAAAGGAAATATTAATGCAGATGGGAGAATTTAAAGAATTATAAAAAAAATATAAAATGAAAGTTGAACTGATAGATTGGAGCTAAGTGGGCGTGCAATTACGCCGAGCTTTCTCAAATGCCGGAGAGTAGGGGTGAGTTAGAAAGTGCGCCACTGTTTTATTTACGCTGAGCCGAAACAGAAGCTCTCCTTGCTGTCCTGGAACTCCCTATCAGTTAATGTCTTATATAAAAAGAAAATATGAATATTTACGTAATCTATATCAGTAAAATTAAAAAAAAGGGATTAACAATAATAAGTTTCAAACATTTATAAGCAGAGGCTTGGTGGTGAGCAAATAAAACGAAGTAGTTAAACAAACAAAAAAATAACACGAATATAATAATGTATACGAATACACAGAAATGTTAGTAGCAAAAAACCAAATTTTATATACAAAACTTAATTTTACATATATACAAAAGAATGAAATTAAGACAGAAAATTTTCACCAAGTTTCCGATTGTAGCCAGGTAATGCCAACAGCTGGGAGCTGGTGAAACGTAGTGAAGTAGCCGAATTTTTTTTTCTCAGAAGCTATTTTTATTAAGGGCTCGCTCGAAAGCCTTTATTGTGCGTGCTCAAAAAAAACAGCAAGCACTTTTTCGTCCGTGCTCACAAAACAAAAGCAACCACTTTTTCGTCCGTGCTCACAAAAAAGCAACCGCTCTTTCGTCCGTGCTCAAAAAACCCCTGAGATGGTTTATAGGGGTTTGAAAGAAGTGTGTATTCGGTGGTCCCAAATCCTGAATATCAGAAAAATCTTCATGTGATCAACCAAAGAATCAAAACAGAATCAAACATCCACGAAGATTACTTTGGAGAAAGAGCCCCAAAATCCACAAATAAGTGATAAAATACGGGGTACTAAATCTCCGACCAGTCGAACACAATTCTTGACGTAGATAGAAATCAAAATTCTCCTCAAATTTCGTTCTCCAGGCACAGATAAAAATAAGTCTCATAAAAGAGACATTAAACGGCAAAAACTTATTCGCTAGGTAAATAATAAAAGTGTAGAACGACAGTGAAGGCCTGTACACACGCTTTATTCCAAAATAATAAATTCCAATTTCCTTCATTTCAAAACCCTTCCTTTTACCGAATAGATTCGTGAAAATAAGGAATGTTGACTTTAACAAACACGATGCCATTTGCCTGTATACAACTAACATAAAAAGAAACGTTATCTAGATAACTGAATTATAAAAGTTAAATCATGATTTAATTAAAAGAGTTGCAGAAGTATAACGTGAACTGGGCATAATAACAGTCAGTTGGGGGTAAATCAACCAAATATTTCACTTGAATATATCGAGAATATACTAAAATAATAGTAATTATAATTTGCGAGAATGTTTAATAATAAAATCAAACCGTGACGATTGTAACTGTTAGGTTATAATCTTCTACTTTCTTCTTGATTGCATTTAAAACTGTAATGTCATTTTTTGTTTGACGTTTAACTTTTGAAGGTTCAATATTTTTGATTAAATTGGCAATTTTTAATTTCTCATAAAGAAAATTATTTGAATTAGATTATAAAGCTATTTCTGACACTGTAGCTATAATTTGATTAATATTATTCGTAAATTTTGGTGGTATGCTGTACTTTAAACCTTTATTTAAGAATTCAATTTCGCTATTTGTAAAATTAGTGTCTGAAAAGTTTTCAAATCGGGGTGCAAAGTTTGTTGGTATGTAGGTACTCACAGTTTCATGATGTTTTGAGTATTGAATTTTATGATGTGTTTGTTCAAGATTCCGTAGCATTTTTCTTGTTTCTTAAATTCCTTATGCTTTATCGTGCTGACACTTTATCTAATGTTGTCATCCAAACAGTCAAATTCTACTGGATGTAATTGGAATGTGAGTTCTGAATGTACAACTTTTATGTAGATGTCTAAGGAGTCTTTAACTTTTAACCATTTCTTACATTCTCCTTTTATCAAAACTCGTTGAGCACATTTTATAGCTTTTTGTGCCTGTGGTGTTTTAGTGTGACATTTTATATTCACATAATTTGGTATTACCTTCTTCCTAAGGCATTCTTGGTTAAACCAAATGTTTTGTGATGTGTTGTCACGTTTTTGTAGTAACTTCTGGTACAGTCGGGTCAAATCTTCTCTCGAAGATTTTTTAATGAAATTAACTGTCTCGACCCTTACTTCGTGGAATAGACTCATATTAGTGTTTTGAAAGAAACTCACGGTTTCTAGTTATTATCACAATATACAATACGATACATTGAACAAGTACGAGCATACAGATTAAAACAACTTGTTTGGATGGCAAAATTAGAGAAAGTGTCAGCACGATGAAGCATAAGAAATTTAAGAAACAAGAAAAAAAGCTACAGAATCTTGAACACACACAACATAAAATTCAATATTCAAAACATCATGAAACTGTAAGTACCTACATACCAACACACTTTGCACCACGATTTGAAAACCTTTCAGACACTAATTTTACAGATAATGGGATAGAATTTTTAAATAAAGGCTTAAAGTACAGCATACCACTAAAATTTACGAATAATATCAAACCAATTATAGCTACAGAGTCAGAAATAGCTTTAAAATCTAATTCAAATAATGTTCTTCATGAGAAATTAGAAATTGCCAATTTAATCAAAAATATTGAACCTTCAAAAGTTAAACGTCAAACAAAAAATGACATTACAGTTTTAAATGTAATCAAAAAGAAAGTAGGAGATAATAACCTAACAGTTACAAAATCTGATAAGGGGAACACAACTGTCATTTTGACAACTGAAAATTACAATTCCAAAATATATAATTTTATAGAATCTAGCGATGTAAAAGTTCTTAAAGCAGACCCAACAAAAAAGTTTTCTTATATTGTGAGGGATATTGTTAATAATACAAATTATCTTTTAAGTGATTACGAAAAAAGGTACATAAGAGTCCTCATTGTCCACAATTATATGGAACCGTTAAATTACATAAAATAACGAAACCAATTAGACCTGTATTTTCTTTTGTTAATGCTCCTAATAATATATTGGGTAAGAGGCTCAACAATATACTTAATTAGTGTTTTAAATGAGACTCACGGTTTCTAGTTAATTCCACAATATAATAAAAGTAATTGAAAATTCTAAAAAATTGACAATTGTTTCGATAAATCAATATCATCAATTATATTGTTTTATCGAAACAATTGTCATTTTTTTAGAATTTTCAATAACTTTTATTATATTGTGAAATTAACTAGAAACCGTGAGTTTCATTTAAAACACTAATATGAGCAGATTCCACGAAGTAAGGGTCGAGACAGTTAATTTAATATACTTAATAGTTACGGATATTAATCTCAGTACTAAATTAGATATTCAACAGAACTAATAAAAAAAATGAAAGCAATCAACTTGCAAGACAACTATAAACTTATTTCGTTCGATGCTCACTAAAATTCCTCCTAAAGAATGTCTAATACTTGTAAGAAAATTACTAGAAGATAAAAATATCAATCCAGGAATAATATCAAATGTACTTAACTTATTTGATGTATGCATTAATCAAAATTATTTTACTTTTGACAATAAGATATATATTCAAAATGAAGGTTTACCAATAGGAAGCCCTATATCACCTATTTTGGCAAACATTTTTATGGACAATTTAAAAAGAAAGATCTTTGAGAGTAATATTTCGAAAAATGTTTTATTTTGGTATAGATATGTAGATGATATATTAGCTTGTTTTATGGGTAGCGAACGACAATTAGATGTATTTTTCAACCACATCAATAATTTACACCCAAAAATTAAATTTATATTAGAAACTGAAGAAAATAGCTCAATCAATTTTCTTGATTCAAAAATTCAAAGAGTTATTAATGTACTTGATTATTCAATTTACCGAAAACCAACACAGACTGATGAGATAATTCCATTTAATTCGAATCACCCCATGTCCCATAAACTAGCGGCATATAATTCGATGATACATAGAGCAATTTCAGTTCCTATGAACGAATGTACTTTTGATAGAGAGATCAATACAATAAGACAAATACCAACATCCAACGGTTATCCATTAGATACGATAAATAAGCTAATTAGTAAAAAAGAGGAAAAAGTGGCATTACAACTAATATTTTCTAAACAAACTGATGAAATAAAAACTTATAAAACCATCACATATAATTAGGAATTATTTCTAATAGTATTTCAAAGATAATATTATCAGCATAGAATACAACAATCCCTTCTAAAACAGAAAGTAGCGTTAGTACAAAATCGTTAAATGCAAAAAAACAAAGATACCACCACTTAAGAAGTCAGGTATATATAAACTCATATGTCCAGAATGTAATGCTGTCTATTTGGGTCAGACTCTTAGGAATTTTGAAAAACGATACAGTGAACACTTACGAGCATACAGATTAAAACAACCAGATAAATCCCACTACGCAAAACATCTACTTGACACCAATCATTCATTGACACCTAACACAGAACTAGAAGTACTACATATTTGTGATAAGAAACAAGAACTGGATTTCCTTGAAGAATTGGAAATAAGAAGACATTTAAAAAACCACAATATGCAGTTGTCAATGAACAAATAAGTCTGAGGAGTTATGCACTAATGAACTGTCTCCTTGAGTGATAATTGTAAAGATCAGCAGATATCATTTTCCTGGTTTTCTATATCATTGCACAGTTATACTGATCTTGATTGGAACAATGATATCCAGGATATTACCATAGGGCTAATAGTATCCTAGCTTCAATATTTGTAATATCACATCTTCTTCTTTTTTCTATTAACATATATTGAGTCAATCACCAGTTAGGTCACTTCTTGGTCTAGCCAAAAATAACTACTTAACATCAGGTAGGCATCAAATGAAATGTAACTTCTTTCATTCTGACGATGATATTGATATATCGAAACATTTGTCAATTTTTTAGAATCTTCAGCAATTTTTATAATATTGTGGTATTAACTAGAAACCGTGAGATTCATTTAAAACTTTTATATTATTATTTATTTTGAATAATTTTATTTCGCTATATATATTTTAAGCGAATGTTTTATTTATTTAATTTTTTCTATATATCAATCGCATCAACCACGTAGGGTTATTACCGAGTTGAAATGATGGAAGTTTACTTATTGTAGCTTGGTTATAGTCTCCATATTTTGCTAGTTAATTCGCAGTCTTTTAGGTAGTTTCAAAGTTCTTTAGTTTTTTGGTTTTCTTATAATAGTTTTTTTAGTTTTAGTGGTTGTAGTTGATTCTTTTTCCGTTCCTTGTCGTATTTCGCACATTTCATTACAAGGTGTTTCACGGTTAACTCACTATTACACATTTCGCACATTGGTTCATTTTTTCCTGCTAGTAAGTAGTCGTGTGTGATGCGCGTATGACCGATTCGAATACGAGAAAGGATCACTTGTTCTCTTCTATTTATGTTTTTACAGTTCCAGCCGTGAGAATTTGTATTGACTTCATATGATTTGTGTTTGTTATGTCTTGCTACTTGCTGCCATTTATCGTAGATTTTGCTCTTGTAGAACGCTTTCAATTCAGTATGTACGGTAAAGTCGTTCCTTTCTGGTTGTTGATTGGTACATGCATTTTTTGCTATTTGATCTACTCTCTCATTCCCTTCTATTCCGGTATGGGATGGGACCCACACGAATTTAATATGTATGCTGCTGTTCCTGCAATTCTGTAGCTCTGTCTTGATCAGTATGGCTATATGGTGATTAGAGTACAGTTGACGAAGTGCTGTTAGTGAACTTTGAGTCAGATATTAAAAGGACATTTTTATGCTTGATTTCCTTGAGTGCTTCTAAGCAAATAATTCAGCAGAATGAATAGATGTGAAGGGTGGGAGTATGCAAGATTTCGAAAAATCCTCGGAGTAGAAGGCAGCCCCAATTTCATCTTGGTTTTTTGACACCTCCGAACAGTAAAGGTAACAACACTAACTGTATTATCGGAAACGTCGAAGAGTATGTATCAACCCGCTCATAACCTTTCTTTGAAATGGAAGTAAGATCAAAAGACAAAATTAAACGTGAACGATATGTTGTCATAAAAAAAGTATAGTATGCAACTCGCAACAAAATGGCCATTCTGCACTTGCATGAATTGCAGCACTTGCCTTCGGCTCGTACTGCAAATTTCATACTCTTGCAAAATGGGCATCATTTTGTGCTCATTACATAATATACTATTTAAGATTTATCTGAACGGAAATAAATTGTTTGAAGTGTTCCGCATACACGAATTTTTTTCAAATTTTCAAATTTGAATTGCAATTCCTTCCTCATTCAATTAAAAACTGTTTTATTTTCACAATTCCAGCAACACAAATTTCTTGTTTTAGTAATATTAATTTACATATTCCATTCACATTCGAAAACTATAGAATCAACAATCACTTCCGCCAATTTTAAAAATAAAGTATAAGCAGGAAAAGCACTCATTGGACTCAGCATTACTCAAGGAATCATTGTCTTTTGTGAGGCCTTATTCCGGTTTCGATCACGTCTTGTCAACAACCAAATCTTTTGTGGCTATACTATGCAAATTGGAACAATTTTTATTGTTTAACATTTCGAAAGGGTTTCTATGTTTCTAAGAAATGTGTGAATGGGATAAAGGATGTTAAACGGTTTCACGATTAAATTGATTTCCTGTTATAGATTTTTTACGTCTTTTCTGTTTGCCGAGAAGTTTGAAAGTTGTATTATAAAAAAATACATGAATGTCGGGAACTTTTCAATTTATCTGATTACAGTGAATAATTACATTTGAAAGGAAACGGATGAGAAATAATAAAATGAAATCGAAAATATTACTCCCAACAATATTCAGAAAATTCTAAACTCAATATCTTCAACTAATTTACTTTTGGGACAGGAACGTATCGTTTGGTTTTCTACATCATTGTGCAGTTGTACTTATCTCATTTTTTGTTTTGCTTATAATCAGTTCATTTTTGACCATTAATTTTGTAGGTAGAGGGTTTGGAAGGTCTTTTCTACTTTCATTACCTTTTGAAATAACTTTATTTTTAGTTAGTGTTTTAAATGGAACTCAATGTTTCTAGATAATTCCAAAATAAAATGAAAAATGTTGAATTCTAAAAAATTGACAATTGTTTCGATAACTGAATATCATCGTCAGAATGACAGAAGATACATTTCATTTCATGTCTACCTTATGTTTAGTAGTTATTTTTGGCTAGACCAAGAAGTAACCTAATTGTGATTGACTTAATATATGTTAATATAAAAAAGAAGAAGATATGATAATACAAATGTTGAAGCTTAGATAATATTAGCCCTATGGTGAAATCCTGGATATCATTTTTCCAATTAGGATCAGTATAACTGTGCAATGATATAGAAAACCAGAAAAACTATATATGCTGATCTTTACAATTATCACCAATTTTTCAAGGAAATCCAGTTCTTGTTTCTTATCATAAATATGTAGTACTTCTAGTTCTATGTTAGGTGTCAATAAATGATTGGCGTCAAGTAGATATCTGGCGTAGTGGTCTTTATCTGGTTGTTTTAATCTGTATGCTCGTAAGTGTTCACTGTATAGGATTTCAAAATGTCTGAGGGTCTGGCCCAAATAAACAGCATTACATTCTGGACATTTAAGTTTGTATATACCAGATTTCTTCAATGGTGACATTTTTGTTTTTACATTTAACAATTTTGTACTTATGTTACTTTCTGTTTTAAGAGAAATCATTGTATTTGTTGATAAAGATATTATCTTTGAAATATTATTAGAAATATTTCCTGCATATGTAAGTTATAAGTTTTCATTTCTTTAGTTTGTTTAGGAAATATTAGTTGTAATGCCACTTTTTCCCTTTTTTTACTAATCAGTTTATTTATCATATATAGTTGGTAACCGTTGGATGTTGCTATTTGTTTAATTGTGTAAATCTCTCTATCAAAATTACATTTGTTCTTAGTAACTGAAAACGCTCTATGTATCATTGAATTATATGCCGCTAGCTTATGGGACATGGGATGATTGTAACTGTATGGAATTGTCACATCAGTGTGTGTGTGTGTGTGTGTGTGTGTGTGTGTGTGTGTGTGTGTGTGTGTGTGTGTGTGTGTGTGAATAATCAAGTACATTATTAACTCATTGAATTTTTAAATCAAGAAAATTGATTAAACTATTTTCTTCAATTTCTAATGTAAATTTAATTTTGGGTGTAAATTTTTAATGTGGTTGAAAAATATATCTGATTGTTGTTCACCACCCATAAAACAAGCTAATATGTCATCTACATATCTATACCAGAATAAAACATTTCTTGAAATGTTACTTTCAAAGATTTTTTTCCTGATCTGTCCATAAAAATGTTTGCCAAAATTGGCGACATAGGGCTTCCCATTGGTAAACCTTCATTTTGAATATATATCTTATTGTCAAAAGTGAAATATATATGATTAATACATACATCAAATAAATTAAGTACATCTGATATTGTTCCTGGAATCATATTCTTATCTTCTAGTTACTTTCTTAAAAGTATTAGACATTCTTTAGATTTTAAATCTATTTCTGACTCTGTAGCCATTATCTGTTTAATATTATTTGTAAATTTTGGTGGTATGCTGTACTTCAAACCTTCATTTAATAATTCTATATATCTATCTGTAAAATTAGTGTTTGAAAGGTTTTCAAATCGTGGTGCAAAGTGTGTTGGTATGTTATTACTTACAGTTTCATGATGTTTATAGTATTTAACTCTATGTTCTGTGTGTTCAAGTTGCTGTAGATTTGGTTCTTGTTTCTTAAATTTCTTGTGCTTCATCGTGCGGACACTTTCTTTGATTTTGTCATCTAAACAGTCAAATTCTACTGGATGTAGTTGGAACGAGAGTTCAGAATGTACAATTTTATGTAGTTGTCCTATTTTAAACCATTTCTTAAATTCTTCCCTAAATCAAACTCGTTGAGCACATTTTATAGGTTTTTGTGCTTGAGGTGTTTTAGTATGGCATTTTATGTTCACATAATTTGGTATTACCTCTTTTCTAAGGCATTCTTGGTTAAACCAAATGTTTTCAGATGCTTTTCAACGTTTTTGTTGTAACTTCTGGTACAGTAGGGTCAAATCTTCTCTCGATGATTTTTTATTGAAATTAACTGTCTCGGCCCTTACTTTGGGGAATCTACTCATATTAGTATTTGAATGGAACGTACTGTTTCTAATTAACTTCACAATACATTGAAAAATGAAAAAAAATTCTAAAAAATTGACAATTGTTTCGATATCATCTAAATATCGTCAGAATGACAGAAGTTACATTTCATTCGATGCCTACCTGATGTTTAACCATTTTTGACTAGTCCAAGAAGTGGCTTATCTTGTGATTGACTTAATATATGTTTATAGAAAAAAGAAGATATATGACATTAATAAAGTTTAGATATTATTAGCCCTATGGGGATATCCTGGATATCATTTTTCCCAATTAAGATCAGTATAACTGTGCAATGATATAGATAACCAGGAAAACTATACCTGCTGATATTTACAATTATCACTTAAGATGTAAAAGTTCTTAGAGCAGACCCAACAAACAAGTTTCCTTATAACGTTAGAGATATTCTTAATAATTCAAATTATCTTTTCACTGATTACGAAAAGAGGTCCATTATAATTAGACCTGTAGTTTCTTATGTTAATACTCCTAATAATATATTGGCGAAGAAACTTAACAACATACTTAATAGTTACGGATATACATCTAAATATTCAATTAGAAATTCAATAGAACTGATGAAAAAATAAACGCATTCAACAAAGCTTATTTCATTTGATGTTACTGATATGTTCACTAAAATTCGTCCTAAAGAATGTCTAATACTTTTAAGAAAGTAACTAGAAGATAAAAATATGATTCCAGGAATAATATCAGATATATTTAATTTATTTGAAGTATGTATCAATCAGATATATTTCACTTTTGACAATGAGATATATATTCAAAATAAAGCTTTTCCAATGGGAAGCCCTATGTCGCCAATTTTGGCAAACATTTTCATGGACAGATTAGGAAAAAAATCTTTGAAAGTAATATTTCAAAAAATGTTTTATTCTGATATAGATATGTAGATGACATATTAGCTTGTATTATGGGTAGTGAATGACAATTAGATATATTTTTCAACCATATTAAAAATTTACACCCAAAAATTAAATTTACATTCGAAGTTGAAGAAAATAGTTCAATCAATTCTCTTGATTCAAAAATTCAGAGTTATTAATGTACTTGATTATTCGATTCACCGAAAACCAACACACACTGATGTGACTATTGCATACAGTTCCAATGTCCCATGAACTAGCGGCATATAATTCAAAGATACATAGAGCATTTTCAGTTCCTATGAAGAAATATAATTTTGATAGAGAGATGAACACAATTAAAAAAATAGCAATATCCAACGGTTACCCATTACATATGATTAATAAAATAATTAGTAAAAACGAGGAAAAAGTGGCATTACAACTAATATTTCCAAAACAAACTAAAGGAATACAAACTTATAAAACCATTACATATGCAGGAAGTATTTCTAATAATATTTTAAAGATAATATCTTTAGAAACAAATACAACGATTTCTTTCAAAAGAGAAAGTAACATAAGTAGAAAATTGTTAAATGTAAAAACAGTAATATCACCATTAACCTTATACGACTGGCGTGAACTTTTTGTGATCCACGACTGGCTGCGAACTGTGACTCCGCATACTAGATTCAGGGCCATTACAGATCTGTTTGTAACTATTATATTGTTATTTTTTTTCATATTATTATTTTTATTAGTCTACTTTATTTATTTATTATCATAGTTTATGTTTTACCCTTTTTATTTATATTTGTCCGGCTAGCTAACGTTTTTTGAAATACATTTTTTTTTGAATGTGATTGAATTAGAATTTTTCCTCTTAGCTTAGACTTACCTCGTATAGGTAATGAGACTCCTCCCATCAGTGAGTTGAATTAGTTTCCTTTTTTGAACAGAGACACTTGTTAGCGAGAGATGTATACACAATAAAAAATTTAAAATACAATAGATTTTATTTTTACGATACAAGAACACACAAATGCAGAAACCTTAAAATAATTTTCTATAAATCAACATGATAGATTTGATTTTGACTAAAAGAACACAAATGCAATTTTGGAATAGTTTCCTATGAATCAATATGATAGATTTTATGTTTACAATATAGAAATGCAGAAATTTTCAATGTTGAAGTAATTTTCTATGAATCAATAATAGATTTCCTATTGATGATTAAATCGTATTTAGATTTTATGTTACCAGATGTTGTATAAGTTTATTAAACAAAAAAACAATTATATATTTATGCGCATGTGTCTAGTAGACATTCCTAAGTAAATTAGAAGAAAGAAGTAGTAGTTCTCTATTGTTAAACACTCTTAAATACAGATTTTTCAACATATACCGACTAGATTTTGATTTGTGTGTATATCCACAGTTCCTAGTGCTGTAATAACTGTAATAATATACCCTCCTTGGGTGAGTTTAGTTTCAATTTGAAAATGGTTCGCAAACCGTTGTCACCAGTGTAACAATTCCTCCTACAACTGAACTGTTTATTAATAAAAAAATCGCTGTCACCGGTCTAATAAATGCTGTCACCAGATGTAACAAATTCCACTTTCTACGGTATATGATCCTGACCTTAGTAACACCTATTCATTTCTCCAATGTGCAGATGAGCGTGTAAGGCAAATCCAGTCCGACTTGAGCTGGGAACGCCTGGTCTTAAAACAGCTTGATGTCCTTCGCCGGGACAGGGTGGTTCTCTCGGTTCGGTCTCGTATCCAAGGTCGGTACACACTCTAGGGGGAAATTCGGGGTAGGAATGATAAATAAAATATGGTGAAATCACAAAGTTGCATATAAAAAAATATAATAAAACTTTCTCTGTATGTATATGTTTATATAAAATGAAAATCCCAATATCAAACAAATTATTAAAGTCCCCCGGTATAAAAGCTACCTATACACTGATCCATAAATTGTACATACTAAACCTACTCCTGTATAACGTATAACTATCACACAAAAAATATGATATAACCCTCGCCCTGAGCTAGAACAAAGAACTTAACTCCTCATCGCATTAGTATCTCAAAGTGCATGAGGGGCATATATTTTTTTCTCCTTAATTCGATATTCACCGGTCTCGAGGCGCAAAAGGAAAAGATTATATTTATTTATTTTCAACCGAAATGTTATGCTAGACTACGATGGATTTGCGCCATTGACCTTGATAAAATATGAAAGTAAAAATCGTAACAAAACACTGCTGATCTAAGAACAATGAATTATTTATCGACACTCGCGTTTCAAGGCGTAAGTTTTGAGTTGCAAAATTCCAGGTCTTTGAATCACCTACAGTGTTTATTTATTTTACTAAATCTGAGAGAAATTTTTGATCACGTCTGAACAAAAGGAAACAATTTTAAATTATTTATCGGAACAAGTTCGATGAAACATAAGAAAAAGGAAAATCATACGCTCCGGCCCTTTTGATACCCAGTACAAATTAACCTCGCGTTAACTCTTATTTCTGTCCTACCTACGAGGTGGAAGCGAGTTATGTGGCGCAACAAAATAATAATCAACTAATTATAAAAAAAAACCCTTGTCAGGTTGGCGATACTCTGCGAAATCTGATTATATCATCACACACGGTAAATTTTATGTATTATGGAACGAGCTGTGACCCAAATTGTGAGCCTGGACATTCAATATTTAACTGAAAGTGACCAATTGTGTCCAGTCCTTTTGAAAGAACAGACAATAAAATGAATATATTTGTTATCGCTACTCCCTATGTATAACAGTGAATTCATAACTACCCAGCTCAAAACCAGCGCAAAATAATAAACGGATAAATGTCTCATGGAGAAAAAAAAACAAAGTTTAAATCTCAATTTGTTCAAAAACTCACGGCGCTGGAAAACTTCCTTTCTATGGCCTTGCTACTGCTTATTCTTCGCTATCTTTTCAGTCACCGCGGGTAGTGCCAGTAACCGGTTCGTGCTATGTTGAAAAATTTAGCGTAGAGGGCGATTCTTCCCGTTTTGTGTCACGAAGGGGGAAAGTGTTCACCGTCAAGGATATCTAAGTATCCCTATTACACCCTGACACAACGGAGAGAACTTTTCCTTTGAAACCGCTAACACTAAAACGAACTGCTACCCGTTACCGTGACAGGGAAAGGGAAAGGACTTCGCGTCTTCGCCCCGACACTGTCTGTTTTGCCGACACTGTCTGTCTTCTGCCGCTCTGTGTACTTGGTTTTTACTATCCCCCCGAATTAGGTTTTGGGTTTTTTTTGTTGAATTGCAAAATCAACTTTTTTGTTTTGCAGCGTCATAAATTTTACGTTGTTAAATAGTTGTATACAAAACAATGATTTCATTTTGACCTAGTAAAATGTTTTATTTGTTTCAAAGTGGTTTTGGTTTCGTATCATTTTTCTAAACAAAATGTGGGTCGCATCCTACTTTTTATTTTTATTTGAAATAAAATATGTTACACCGTGTGTTCTGAAATTTACTACATTAAATTTATCTCTTTGGTATTCGTATTTATTACATAACGATGGGTTACAATATCATGAAGTACAGATCGGGATGCAAATTTGTCAGTGTTCATTTCAATTTCACAAAAAACATATATACATGGATTTGAACTTGATTAAAATGTTTGAGAATATTGGAAATAGTTCTCAGGTAAGTTTATCAATATTATTTGTTTGTTACTCACAATTATTGTATCGGAAAACTGTCCTTTTCTTACGTTTTCTTGAGATTTTCAAAATGGAAGCTTCTCAAAGCGTCGTTTTTTCTCTTAGGTGTAAGATCACCTCCTCTGGCTATTATTCGAATCCCCTTTGACAGGTAATCCACTTCCTTATATAAGCTTTCCAAATCACAGCTTACTATATGACTAATTTTAACTCCTGTCAAAGAAATTTATGACTTTCCTAGAAACGTCAAACCTTAAAACTTTAATTATCGGAATATATTTCCACACATTGGAAAATTAACGATACTATGAGAATCTATGGAAAATTCCCTATTTAATGATACCATTCATGTATAATTTCTGGAAATTTTCTTAAGTCCACTTCTCACACTTTTCCCGTATCTTCTCGCACTAAACGCAACAATTATTCGTTTCCATTTTACTTTCATTATTCTTACAACTAATATTTACAATCCTAATCAACTAATTAAACATTTTTCAATTATTTCAACAATTTATTACTATCACTATTTCATGTCTTATAAACTTAACGTCTGGAATTATATTTCATATTCAATTGAATATGTCTTATTAATTATTATTTTAATCGCCAAATTCTCTGTTATTCTTGTTGAGATCTTACATTGCCTTTTTGTTTTAGTTTATTACAAATAATTTCCTTTGTCAACATAATCTCAGATTTCATATGAATTTAAGAGTTAACAAATTTTATTCTTTCTCTTAATTTGAATTCGATTGTTATGTTTTAAACTTCATGTTATATTCTTAGTTTATAATTATATATTATTAACTATTATTTTCTAGGATGAAATCTTATGTAAAATTTAGTAAACAATTTGAAATATGCTACTATCGAAAATTTAAAGTGAACTACCAAATGAACATTTTAAATATGGTTAAATTGGATTTCCATTTTACTTATGGCTATCTGGATATGTGCTACATACCCCACAGGTCAGTATGTCTCTGTTTATGTAATTTAGTACTCATATACGAGATATATCTTTATAATATTGTGTCTATGGATTAGGTTCAAATCTATGCTCTTATTGTTTCTTAAAAAGCAGTATACTATATTTGTTTATTTAAAATAAAACATCAAAAATAATTAAACAACATTTATTTTTCAGGTTAAAAACCAATAGGAAAATATTTTTTGACATTATTATAAATTAAAAAACCTTAAATCAACGTATTAATTGAAAAATTCAGAGAAATACTTATGTCCACTAAAAACTATTCGCTGTGACATTCTGAACATATAGGTGTTAAATGTTCCAAGCACAAAAACTCCCCACATGTTATGCACGAAAAAGGCGTTGGTCGATTTTTTCTCCTGTCGCAGATACTATAGCGACCTCTTGAATTTGGTGCATTAACAATAGGTACAATAGCATTATCTATGTTAAGAATTTCTTTAATTCTTAATTTTGTAGTTCGCGGAATATTAGAAATCGTTGCGCGAACACGCATATGGTTCTCAGCCAACTCAAAAGACAACAAGAACAAAAAATTTCGGCGTGTTATATTTTTATCCACATTCTGTAAATTGTACAGCACCATTGAATTCACTCCAGCCATATTCAACATCGAATAAAAGATAACCATTGGCCACCTTCGTGTGTTTCTAGCACAATTGTATGCTGCACACATTTTGTCTAAAGTATCAACCCCACCTTTTGTGTCATTATAGTCCATAATCATTTCAGGCTTGCCCGTTAGTTGGGATATCTTGTCATCGTGATGAAGGGTTGATACTAGTAGCACATTTTTTTTCCTTTTAGGGATATAGGACACCTATGTAATGTAATTATTATAGCCAAACATACTTGATCCTATTGGCCTTGTGGGGTTAGAAAATTCTAGAGGTAACTCTCGTTTATTTTTCCTTATAGTGCCCAAAGACGTTAGTTTGTAATCATTATATAAAGTGGTTATTAGCGGGATACTAGTGAACCAGTTATCGCTAGTTACATCTCGCTTTGAATTTATAATTGGCTTTACTAGTCTTTTTACAACGGCAGATGCAGAATTGTCAGAAGCATGGGGCCCATTTGGTTGTGTTCCAACATAAACTTCCAAGTTGATCGTATAATAAGTTTTGGAGTCAACGGCAGCATACACTTTTAAACCATACTTGTTAGGCTTGCTCGGAATTTATTGTCGAAAAGCACATTTTTCACGGAAAGCCTCCAATTTTTCATCGATTGTGACATTTTGAAATGGTGTGTATGCAGATTTACACTTGTCAGCAAATGAATCAAATATATTTCTGATTGGGGCCAGTTTATCTATTTGTCTTCCTTCCGCACGAGTATCTATCTCATCAAATTGCAAATGCTGAAGCAAAAACATTGAACGGAATTTGGACATTGTAAGTCGAAATAGCTCAACACTGGTTCCTGTGTTGTTCCATAGTTCATCTACACTCAGGCGACCTGACTTTAGCACCCCAGCTAAATATAGTAAACTTATTAGTGCTTGAATTTCAGCAAGGTCTGTTCCTTTGCATTTCTCTCACGGGAATATTTTTCTGAATGTGTTGATTGGTATACTCGACGATCGTTCCTAAAATTTGCAAGTCAAAAAAGAGTTTCCAAATTTCAGATGCGCCTTTCAAATGTTTTGCTGCTGCCTTCGGTCCTGGAAGACGTGTGATTATATTTTCCGCCCGAGTCCTGCTTGAATGAGGAGCATGTTTTGACCATTTAGTTAATTCATCATTACCAACAAAGAATGGTCCCACTGAAACTTCCTCCTCTATTTCAGCATCGGATATTTCCTGCTCCGTATCTGAGTGCAATTCTTGAGTGTCTAGCACGTCCTCTTCATAATCGTCTTCATCATTTTCATTTATCTCTTCCTCTTCCTCATCCTCCGACAGGCATTCTAACATTAGTTTATTCAATCTTTCTTGTTCTTTTTCATACGTATCCATCTGAAAAAAAGTGGAAAAAATAATTTAAATGGAAAAACCAAAATCGCGTGCCCTGTAGCTGGGCGTTTTTTGAATTTCATAGTTTTGACAAACAATTTATAAATCTTGACCACGAAAACCCTCAGAATAATCGCACACAAATAGCGTAAAGAGGTACCATGTATTCATCTGTCATTTGGAACCGCCATTTAGAATTTCTACATTGTATAAAAACATATTCATCAACATCGGACACTCCAAATATCAATGTTAAATCAAATAAGACCAACTACAACAAAATATGTCGACCATATTGGCGCCGACATATTAAATGTTGGCACACGACTCATAAAGAAGGTCAACATTACACAATAAAACAAAAACATATGTTACTTACCTTCAATAATGTATAAAATACAATTATTAATGGATAGGTCAAAAGTGGATTTACCTACTGGCTGCGGACACTCGCTCCGCATTCGTTTGTAACAAGAAAACAAAAACAACCACTAGCTTCAAACCTTCACAGAACACTACTATTATGATGCTCGAAGAATACTGAAACCAGGCTAGGGACACTGTAGACCGTGCCATCTATAGAGCCCGTCGAGTAACTAAAATCGGTAGATAATTCCAAAAAACTAACGAAAACTGTAACGTCGTTAGTAATCAAATTTTATTGATTTTTATAACTGCGTATGCGCGATATCATATTGCTCGTCCCCATCCCCACATGTTATATGTTATACTGTTATCATTTCTTAGTTCAAGTGTAGAGGTTATTTTGAGGTTACGGTATTTTGGTGTATTTTTTAATTGCTTTAGTGTAATATGTATCTGTTGTTTCGTTGCTTCATTGTTATTAATTAAAAAGACAATGCCAAAGTGTATTCTGAAGGAGTAATAAGTAGTGTACTCGGTAAGTTTCATTAAAAAAAATTGAGCATTTTTTCTTTCACAATTAACAACCATTATCTTCATTTTTATAAAACACAGAAGTTTTATTAATTTAATCGACAAGTTTAGAGATCATGATTGTTCTTTACATTAGCTAAACTGAAAATTGCTGTATTAATAAAGTAAATATTTCTTTTTACAGTTTTGTTCCTCCAACCCAGGAAGATAAAATTAATATGGCTGAAAAGCAGTGGTAATAAATCATTAAATTTGTCGACGAAGAGACGATGGAGGATATGATCCCTTCATGTTCAAAAACAGTGTTTCTTCAGATTTGAGAAAGACGAAGAGAGGTTATTATGACAGTTTGATTTGCCTTCCCATATGAGTGGAAATTAACAAAAATTGATGGTAAGTTTTATTGTATTCAATATTGCTTGCTATAATTTTGGACATTTTGAAATGTAAATTGAGTGATCGAAAAGACGAGTACTGAGTGTGTAATTTTATTGAAATTCCAGGTAAGCGCTTTCATCCATTAGACCATTCTGAAAGCTCTCGTCAAGAAAAAAATATACAGAAAGTGTCAAAAAACATCAAACCCTGTAACTGCTACATACAATGAAATAAAATGTTTGATAGTACATCATTATTTAACTAAAATTTGTTAAAATTACTCTATAAAGAATGTGTACAATTGTAATTCACATAACGAAATGTCTAATTTGATTACCAAATAAATGATATGTGTGCACACCCCCTTTATAGGGTAACTTCAACAAATTTTACTTAAATAATGATGTAACATCAAACAATTTATTTCATTGTGTGTACATTTCACCTGTTGTATGTTTTTCTCTTGTCGACAGCTTTGAGAATGACCTAATGGCTGGAAGCGATAAGCTGGAATTTCAATCAAATGACATACTCAGTACTCGTCTTTTCATTCACTCAATTTATATCTAGTGTGTACACCATACTCAGACAATTCCATTTTAAAATGTATCCATTGAAAAAATGATAATCTGTGTTTTATTTTATGTTATAGCTATATTCCCTCTACCAGCTATGGGATGGAAAGTATTGATCCCTTGCCGATTTTCATATATAGCCCATGGTGTGACAAATTATGGGAAATGAAAGTGAGTATTAACTTTTGTTGAGGCATTACGTCTAAGTATTTGATCTAGCGGTAACCAAAAATCCAAAATATCCGATTAAAACAAAGAATAAAAAAATAGTTAGAAATCAAGAATTCCTAAAAAAATCAAAAGCTTCGAAAAAGAGAATCAAAAAAACAAAACAAATGTATACATTTTTTGATATTTTTTTGGCTTAGTACAAAAACATGTGTAAACTTATTATTTCGATAGTAAGCGCATTTTGTTTTCTTTTGTTGACATAAATTTTCAAACATATTTGTGTATTTACTTTATTATTGTTGTTATTTTGTGTGTTTACTTGTAGAACCTCAACCAGAAACGAGAAAGAACTCCATGAGACGGTGGGATTTTTGAGAGCCCTCAAGAAACATTTTAAAAATCATAGAGTGCCAGGACTTGCAGAGTAACTTAAACTGCCTTATGCAATGGTTTCATGAGAACGGAATGCTTTTAAATGTAGAAATATACAAATATGCACTATACTAGGTTTAAGCTTGTGTTATAAATCTATTTAATACTTCCAGTAAAGAAATAAAGATGTGTTTTAAGTGGAAATGAAGTGTTAGACATATTATTTCAAATATTGTACAGTCACAAGTGCTGTTTAGCACTCTTATATGTATTTACTTGGCACCTTGTATTTACAAGGCTGGGCAGTATTTAACAACTTTTCCTATAAAAATATTTTAATTACTTTTGTTCTAACATTCACAGTAATTATACTCAAATGTTTTCTATCACAGAAAGTTGCCAAAAATTGTAGTTAACAACTTATTGCTAACACTTTTTTTGATTAGGTAAGTAGCAGTTATACTCCTGCAGTTTGTCCAGCTCTGTGTGTTTATACGAGTGTAATAATAAATTAATATAAACTTATCATACATAATTTTCTACTTTTATCTTGATGTAACATCATTTGAAAATAAAAGGATACTCCAATCTAGAATGTATGTTACTCAAATTATTTTTTAATTATTGCATGTTTTTTACACTATAATTTATTTGTTGTCGTCATGTTTGTTAAGAAAAGTACTTTGTGAAAGAAATTATTTGTTGTGTATTTTTGTACCAAAATAAATAAATTGTTTATATGATTATTGTTTTATTTTTTCCAATTTATTTATCCATTTATGGTCCATCATTTGATATTTCATTCAATTTAACTCAACATCTAATCAGTATTTAGTTAATGGAGTTAAATTGAATGAAATGTCAAATGATGGACTATAAATGGCTATTTTGAAATGAAATAATTGAAATACAGTATATTTGAATATACCGCCAATCCGCCATAACCTAAAATTACAGAAATCTTTCAACATCACTCAGTTGTTTACTCGACGGGCCCTTTGAATGGCGCCACAATCAGTGTCTCATCTATCTGTGGGTTATCTGTGACTGAAACGCTTTAAATCGAGGGGTGGGGGGCTTAGAAGTAAACGCTAAATAAAACGAGCTGCGGGATGAGAGTCCGCGCGACAGTCGCGGAAGGTTAAAGAAATCTGGTATGTACAAACTTAAATGTTCAGAATGTAATGCTGTCTATTTGGGACAGACCCTTAGAAATTTTGAAATCCGATAAAGTGAACACTTACGAGCATACAGATAAATCTCACTACGCCAGACATGTACTTGACACCTAACACAGAACTAGAAGTACTACATATTTATGATAAGAAACTAGAACTGGATTTCCTTGAAGAATTGGAAATTAGAAGACACTTAAGAAACCCACAATATGAAGTCTTCAATGAACAGATAAATCTAGGGAGTTCTCCACTTTTAAACTGTCTTCTTAAGTGATAATTGTAAAGATCAGCAGATATAGTTTTCCTGGTTTTCTATATCATTGCACAGTTATACTGATCTTAATTGGAAAAATGATATCCAGGATATCCCCATGGGGCTAATAATATCTAAGTTTCAATATTTGTAATATCATATCTTTGTCTTTTTTCTATTAACATATATTAAGTCAATCACAAGGTAGGTCACTCCTTGGCCTAGCCGAAAATAACTACTAAACATCAGGTAGGCATCAAATGAAATGTAACTTCTCCCATTCTGACGATTATATTTAGATAATATAGAAACACTTGTTAATTTTCTAGAATTTTTAACATTTTTCAATATACGGTGGAATTAACTAAAAACAGTTTCATTTAAAACACTAATATGGTAGATTCCACAAAGTGAGGGTCAAGACAGTTAATTTGTCGAAAATGTGTAGGAAATATACTAAATTTTCTGTCGAACAAATAATTGTAAACCTACCCAGTTAGTTGAGAAAAAGTGATGTCATAGTTGACAGAAATAAATCAGTGTTTTTAAATGAAACTCAAGGTCTCTAGTTAATTCCACAATATAATACAAGTTATTGAAAATTCTAAAAAATTGACAATTCAGAAATAAATCAATTACAAAAAGTTATTCTAATTTAGTTTTTTGGGTTCATTGCATAAAACTGTTAGAAGCGTGTTTGTTTCTCGGGTTTATTTTGGAAAATTAGTTACTTTGTTCAAAAGTTCCGTTGTAGAATCATATATTTTGTGCCAAATCCCGTCGAACAGCCACCGTGTTTTCCTGACATTGCTCTAGCAGACTTTTTTCTGTTGAAAAATTTCAATTCTATTAGTTGAAAAAAGAAATAAAAGCAGTGAGGAATACTGAATTCAATTCCTGGAAATATATTCAAAAAATGTTCACAGTATTTTATGATATAAGCATTTTCCAGAAGGAAGACATGTTAGTTTTGTATTTTAATTGTTATTTATAGAATAATAAAATAGTGTGAATAAATTAGGTTGCTTATTTTCAAGTTTGATCATATTTCCTAACTGTAATTGGATCTCGAAATTTATTTTCATCCGACGTTGCATATTCAAGTTACGCTAAAACTTATAATTAGGAACTCCATATTTTCCTATTATAACTCAAACTATGATATAAATATTTTTCTCGTATATTCTCAAACTGCGAGATTCTTCCCTTATCTCACCCATGTTTTGGAATTATAACTGGAACAACTGTCCGAAAGTTGTTCTGGTATAGTTTCTCCTAAGAGAGCGATGTTCTCAAGGGACCAATGAGTTAAAGGTCTTTGGTTAGGGTTGCTCTTAGGCGAGATTTGGGCTACTGTGTAATAAAAAGGGGAAAACTTTTGCTGTATTAATCTTGTTGTTGGAGTTTCGGTCATATAACTCTGACAATTGATGTTTACGATTTCGGTTGTTGAATTTATTAAATAAATTTATATTTTCCGATAACTCTGGAATAAAAAAAAGGTATTATTCTTAAGCTGAAAAAGGTATATTGACATCATTTATTAGGTAGAATTTACTCCATTTTATGATAATGAAACAATCAATTATAATTGAAAATGGAGCCAGTGTTTATTTTATTTGATAAGTATAGGAAAATTCATAATAAGACTGTGTCAGATTCGTGCATATTACTATAGGATAACTGTCACGAATGAAGCTCAAAATATTCTGGAGAATACTAAAATGCAATAATGTACTGGATCTACAAAACAATATGGTCGGATTTGTTAGATACATGAGTAGTTGAAACATTTATAAAAATTGGCAAAGGCACATGATTTGACTTTCAACAGTCAGAGAGGAACATTTACTTACCTATACCTCAGAAATAATCTCCATAGGTCGTTAAATAAAATCCAATGTAATTTCTAGACAACTGTATTATGTAATCTTCTACGAAGGACCAGTGGGTTTTAAATCCACAAATAACAAATTATTACATTAATTGGAAAAATAATCTTCTTATTTGACATACAAAAATACACAATGGACGATGACATACATTTCAACAGACTCAGATAAACGAAACTTTTTTTTATTATTAATCGCATCAACCACGTATTGTTATTAGCGAATTTAAAATGATGTAAGTTCACTTTTCGTAGCTTGGTGATAGTCCCTATATTTTGCTACTTAATTTGCAGTCTTTTAGGTAGTTTATAAGTTTTTTAGTTTCTTGGTTTTCTTGTGATAGTTTTTTTAGTGATAGTGGTAGTTGATTCTTTTTCCGTTCCTTGTCGTATTTCGCATATTAGATTACCAGGTGTTTCACGGTTAACACACTATTACACATTCCGCACATTGGTTTATTTTTTCCCGCTAGTAAGTAGTCGTGTGTGATGCGCGTATGACCGATTCGAATACGAGAAAGGATCACTTGTTCTCTCCTATTTATGTTTTTACAGTTCTACCCGTGAGAATTTATAGTGACTACGTATGATTTGTGTTGGTTAGGTCTTGCTTCTTCCTGCCATTCGTCGTAGATTTTGTTCTTGTAGAACGCTTTCATATCAGTATGTACGGTAAAATCGTTCCTTTCTAATTTTTGATTTGTGCATGCATTTTTTGCTATTTTATCTACTCTCTCATTTTCTTCTATTCCAGTATGGGATGGGACCCACATGAATTTACTATGTATGCTGCTGTTTCTGTAATTCTGTAGCTCTTTCTTGATCAGTATGGCTATAGGGTGATTAGAGTACAGTTGACGAAGTGCTGTTAGTGAACTTTGACAGTCAGATATTAAAAGGATATTTTCATGTTTGATTCTCTGGATTTTCTTGAGTGCTTCTAAGATGGCGGATAATTCAGCTGAAGGAATATATGTGAAGGGTGGGAGTATGTAGGATTTGGAAAAGTCCTTGGAGTAGAAGGCGGCCCCAATTTCATCTTGGTTTTTTGAAGCATCTGTGTATACCTTATAAAAGCTACCGTATTTATTTAAGGCTCTTAGGAATTCTTGTTTTATTCTGGCTGTTGGAGTCTCTCATTTATCAAGGAAGGCAAGGATAGGGAGTGTTATTGTCCATGGAGGAGGATAATCTATTGATGGAACGTCATAAATATTTGGAATTGCGAATTTATTTCGTTCAAATATGTTTTGACTCTGTGATAGAAAGGAGGAGTCGTTGAGCTGGATAAAAATTTAGCTTTAGAACGATCAGATAACACGTTGCGGGCTACTGGATTTCTTTTGGTTGATATTACAGAGACAGTATAAGAGATGCTTAGATATTCTTTCGGTAAGAAAGCGGTAACTTTTTGCTATTTGATATACTCTCTCATTCCCTTTTATTCCAGTATGTGATAGGACCCACATGAACTTAATATGTATGCTGCTGTTTCTGCAATTCTGTAGTTCTCTCTTGATCAGTATGGCTATAGGGTGATTAGAGTACAGTTACGAAGTGCTGTTAGTGAACTTTGAGAGTCAGATATTGAAAGGACATTTTTATGCTTGATTTTCTGGATTTTCTTGAGTGCTTCTAAGATGGCGAATAATTCAGCTGAATGGATATATGTGAAGGGTGGGAGTATGTAGGATTTCGAAAAGTCCTTGGAGTAGAAGGCGGCCCCAATTTCATCTTGGTTTTTTGAAGCATCTGTGTATACCTTATAAAAGCTACCGTATTTATTTAAGGCTCTTAGGAATTCTTGTTTTATTCTGGCTGTTGGAGTCTCTCATTTATCAAGGAAGGCAAGGATAGGGAGTGTTATTGTCCATGGAGGAGGATAATCTATTGATGGGACGTCATAAATATTTTGGAATTGCGAATTCATTTCGTTCAAATATGTTTTAACTCTGTGATAGAATGGAGGAGTCGTTGAGCTGGATAAAAATTTAGCTTTGGAACGATCATATAACACGTTGCGGGCTACTGGATTTCTTTTGGTTGATATTACAGAGACAGTATAAGAGATGCTTAGATATTCTTTCGGTAAGAAAGCGGTAACTTTCCAGTCTCCCAATGTAAGCTTTGGATAGGACTTGTACAATTGGCACCCAAACAAATGCGAAGAGCTGTGTTTTGTATAACTTCCACTGACTGAAGATGGCTTTTGTTGGCAGAGTTGTAGACAATCGCTCCGTAGTCAAGTTTTGATCTGATCAATGATTTATAGATGTGCATTAAACTTGAGTAATCTGCGCCCCAGTTTTTGAATGCGAGTGATCTGAGTAAATTCATTCCAGGTTGGCATTTTTTCTTCAATGTCAGAATGTGTGATTTCCATGTCAGTTTTTAGTCGAGTATCAATCCTAGAAAACTTATTTCTCTCACATATTCTGTTTTCTGTACATAAAGATACAAGTTTTCAAGTTGTGATTGAGTCCTTCTCGAGAAACATAAAGCTATGGTTTTTGTCTTGTTGAAACGCAGTCCACTTGTTTTTGACCAATTCTCTATTGTAGATATTGTTTGTTCGATGGTTTTATGTATTGTAATCATATTTTCTCTTTGCAATAGATTATCATATCATCTGCATATAGTATGCATTTCACGGGTGATTCACAGTTTGCTATAATTGAATTTATTGCTATAAGGAATATTGTCGTGCTGAGATTTGACCCTTGTGGAATACCGTTTTCTTGGGTGTTCAGCTGTGTGTATACGCCATCTACTCGTACTTGGTACTGTCGTTGATCTAGAAAGTTCGATATATATTTCAATATGTTACCCCGTATTGACCAGTCGAAGAGAGTTTTGATTATTGAGTATTTCCCCACTGTATCGTATGCTTTATGAATATCAATAAACACTCTGATGCAGTGGTGCTTTATTGCTAGGGTCTCATGGATATCAGATTCTAGATCGATAAGAGCGTGGAGCGATTTTTACGGAAACCCCACTGTTTGGGTATACTTAGTTTTCCTGATTCTAGGTGCCATAAAAGTCTGTTGTTAATAATCTTCTCAAGAACTTTTCCCATGCTACAGGTGAGTGAGATTGGTCTATATGTTTCTGGATCTGATTTTGCTTTACATAGCATTGGGAATTATAATGGAAATTGTCCATGCTCTGGGATATACTTCCTTTGTTAAGATCAGGTTATATATCTTTAGTAAATGTTCTTAGGTTTGTTTACTTACATTTCTTAGAAAAATAAGAGGAATATTATTAGGATCTGGGCTAATGTTTTCAGAGTTTTGGAGTGAATTTTCATGTTCGTTAATGGTTACTGCATAGTTCAAACTGTTCGTTTGCTGGTTATTATTATTATAATCAATTTCTTGCTGCTCTGTTTTGTTTTTATGATTCAAGAAATCTGATGTGTAGTTTAAGTTGCTTGAGTTTTTTTGATATTCACTTGATAAAATTTTTTTTATTTTATTTCGGTTTTTATAAATAGTGTAATTTACCTCCAGAAATATTATTGTATTGGATTGTTTTGATTTGGATATCCTTTTGACTTTTTCCCATATAGTGGACATTGGAGTTGAGCTGTTTATTGTTGGAAGATACTCTTTCCAGGATTCCCGTTTAAAATCGAAACTTTACTGCTTGAGTAATAGAAATAAAATTGGAAGGAATAGGAGTCAAGTATATTGAAAAATGTGTAAAATAATTTCAAACATACTAGCCCCTCCCAACTTAGCTTCGATAAAGTAATAATAATAAAAAATTCAACTAACAAGAACGTACTATTTGAAAAACGCTGAAATTAGTTTTCTAATTAATCTTCATTTGATAAAGATCATAGTTTTGTAATATTTCTAATATAAGTTCCAGTTTTCCTTTCAATTTCAACTAAACGTATTTTACCATCTTTACTAAGAATAATTTCAACAACTCTAGCAAGGGACCATTCTAACTGACGCAAATTTTCTTCCTTGAAAAATACAATATCATTTTCATCTAAATTTGAATGAGGAATAGGCTTTTTTGGTCTATTTTGCAATTAAATTGACTGTCTCGACCCTAACTTCGTGGAATATGCTCATATTAGTGTTTTTAAATGATACTCAAGGTCTCTAGTTAATTCCACAATATAATACAAGTTATTGAAAATTCTAAAAAATTGACAATTGTTTCGATAAATCAATATCATCGTCAGAATGACAGAACTTCTGTTATTCTGACGATGATATTGATTTATCGAAACAATTGTCAATTTTTTAGAATTTTCAATAACTTGTATTATATTGTGGAATTAACTAGAGACCTTGAGTTTCATTTAAAAACACTATTTTGCAATTGGTTCAAATATTCCTTTGTCCAAGGTTTTCCAAAATTCTGTGGAATAGGAGTAAATCTTTCAAGACGAGTTAAGCGATTTTCAGAATTCCTTGATAAATCAGCTTCAGGAAAGGATTTAAGACTATCACCAATTAAGAATAGTCCAGGAATTGAACAAGATTAATCATTTGCATTATTTGCAAGGGGTTGGAGGGATCGCTAATTTCAGATTGCTTCTATTTGTGCTAAAATAGTGCTGAACTCTTCAAATGTGAAATAGGCAATATATCTGAAGGTAAATTTGACATCATTTGTTCACAGGATTTTGTTTTGAATCTAGTGGAAATTATATACTTTCTGATAATTCTATTGATTTATACAAGACCATTTGAAGGCCAATATTTCGAACGAAAATTTGACAATGTGGTTTGCGCGCCAGCATGCCGTAATCCCAAATGCTTGTATCTCAACCCATTAATGCCCACCGGCACATAAATGTACCAACGTATCTTAATTTTTTTTCTGAAAATTGTATATAATTGTTACTGCTGAATAAATACGAAAATATTATTTTTATATTTCGCGTATAAAAGAGACTTCATTATAACATTATTTACAGTGTCACAATGAAGCTCTTTGAACACTGTTTTACTAATTTTTAGTGTACAGTTGGTTATTGTATTTAGCTATATTTTTATTTGACATTTGATTTTAACCTTGACAAAAATTATGAATAAAATGGTCTAGCTTTGTTCTAGCTAGCTAATTATTATAATAAAGGTAGAATTATTTGTATATTAAAAATATTAATGAATAAAGAACGCTAACGTTCATTTATCCATGATTTTTCAATTGTTAATTTTTATATTGTATAGGATCAATATATAGGTATACAAAACGTTCGATTTTTGGGATAAATTACCAGATATCTATGTGAAGATGTATTACAGAAATAATTCTGTTTCTGATATAATATAAATAGATCGCAAGAGCATATACGAAGAAGCTCTTTTTTAAACAAATAATCATCCTTTTTTTGCTTAAAAGGAAGTTTGTTTACAATTTACACAATTATTCAGTTATAATATGTCAAAAGTCAGAAGTGCTGAATATAACCATCTGTGATCTGACCAATTAGGAATCTACAGAATTGCCAACTTAAATTCAAACCACTCCTCCTAAATTAAAAACAGGCATTATATGAAATTCTATTTTATTTAAATAATCAAATAAATGCGAATTATAAAAAATATTGTGTAAAACTTGTGCCATAATGACTTTCTGTAGTACTCGTGATTTGCACAACTCACCGCTTCGCGGTTCGTTGTGCAAACTTCACTCGTACTACAAAATGAGTCATTGTGACACTTGTTTTACAAATAACTATTTTATAATTCGGGTATAAAAGAAACTTCATTATAACATTGTTTACAGTATCACAACGAAGCTCTTTGACAATGTTATAGTAATTTTTAGTGTACAGTTGGTTATTGTATTTAGTTATATTTTTATTTGACATTTGACTTTAACCTTGACACAAATTATAAATAAAATGGTCTAGCGTTGTTCTAGCTAGCAAATTATTATAATAAATGTAAATTAGAATGATTTATATATTAAAAATATTAATGAATGAAGTACGCTAACGTTCAATTATTAATTGTTTATTTTTATATTGTATAGGATCAATAAATAGGTATACAAAACTTTCGATTTTTGGCATAAATTACCAGATATCTATGTGAAGATGTATAACAGAAATAATTCTGTTCATGATATAATATAAATAGATCGCAAGAGCATATACGAAGCTGTTTTTCAAGCAAATAATCATTTCCTTTTTGTTTAAATGAAAGTTTGTTTACAATTTATACAATTATTCGGTTATAATACACCCACAAAAAGAAGCGAGAGCCGGCATAAAACGTTTGATGTTTTGGGGGCAAAATTTCGTGACCTTTTAACCTTCCGTTGGTCGCGCCCGGTCTCAGGGACCGGGGCATAATAAACTAATGCCTATTTTTCTAAATATCGGAGTGAGAGATAGCGGGGATCGTCTACCTTCCTAACGCAGCTTTCTTTTAGCGGCAGTACGTAAGTGAGCGCCGTGGGAGTAAGGTGGTATGTGTTAGGGCGTTTCCCGGAATCTCAGACCGGCGCGACTATTAGTGATACATTATTTATGTGTACTCTGAAAGCGAATTTTCAAAAGAATGGCGAGTTATGAGCAAGAAGAAGCCCGTCTTAGGCAGTTGATGGAAGAAGCGTTTGACGAGGAAAGTGTGGCAGATGTTTGCGATGACCAATCCGATTGTGATGAATCTGATCACGAGCAGCAATCAGATCATGACACGGATACCGAACAAGAAATTAGCGACACGGAAGAATTAGAGTATAGTGAACCTCTGCCATATTATAAGGGTATTAATTTTAAAATATATTCTTAGTTAAGTTTCTACTATATTTTGTTTTTAGGAAAGGATGGATCGGTATGGAAGAAACATCCACCAAGTCGTAAAACTGTGAGAACAAGAAAAGAGAACATAATAAAAAGATTACCCGGATGTACTTCAGTAACTAAACCTCTAAAAGAAATTTTTGATATATTTAACTACTTCATAAATGAGGAAATGGTTCAATTAATTGTAGATTCAACAAACACGTTCATTGAGTCGATCAGATCAAACTATGCCAGAGATAGAGGTGCGCTTCCCACCAATTCCGTAGAAATACGAGCCTTATTTGGCTTAGTATACTTGGCTGGAATTACAGGCTCAAACAAGACAAATACCGCCGATTTGTGGGACAGGAATGGTTATGGCGTGGAAATGTTACATCTTGGAATGTCACTGCAAAGGTTTCGATTTTTACTAAGGTGCCTCAGATTCGACGATAAAAATACACGTGAAGAACGGCGAAAAACTGACAAACTAGCTCCGATCCGTAGTCTGTTTGATATGTTTGTAGAAAACTGTCAAAACGGATATCACTTGTCTGAGTATGTTACGATTGATGAAATGTTGCCTGGTTTTAGAGGGCGATGTAGCTTTAGACAATACATACCATCAAAGCCCAATGAATATGGCATAAAGTTATTCGCCTTATGTGATGCTAAGATGTTTTATACATCAAAACTCGAAGTTTATGTTGGAAAGCAGCCAGAAGGGCCATATGAAATGTCTAATAAGCCAGAAGATATAGTACTTAGAACTTGTCAACACCTTTCGGGCTCCAATCGAAACATAACCATGGACAACTGGTTCACTTCGGTCCCTTAAGCTCGAAAATTACTTACAGACTATAAACTGACTTCCATTGGAACCCTTAGAAAAAACAAAAGGGAATTACCCGATGAATTTTCAAAGCCTGCAAAAAGACCCGAACATACTAGCATGTTTGGTTTTACTGAAGACTGTACCATCGTCTCATAAATACCTAAAAAAAAGAAGAATGTCATTATGCTCTCTACTATGCATCACCACGATGATATAGATGAAAGTACAGGAGACCATCAGAAACCGGTTATTATCACTACGTATAACTCAACAAAAGGAGGTGTGGACGTCGTGGACAAACTCATCGCGACTTATAATTGTTCAAGAACTACGCGGAGATGGCCAATGGTTTTACTCTATCTGATTCTAAATGTCACTGGGAATAACTCGCAAGTAATTTACTTCTCCAATCATCCAGATACCAAATATGCCAGAAGATTTTTTTTGAAAATGTTGTCCGAAGAACTTATTCGCCCCCATTTGAAAGTCCGTGCTCTCCAGACTAATCTTCCGCGAAGTTTAAGGGCCCGTTTGCTAGATTTTTCCGACCCACCAGCCGACGTACCAGTAGAAAATGTTAGACCAGGTACATGCGCTTATTGCGATTGGAGAAAAAACCGAAAAACCAAGTATTGTTGTTTTAAATGCAGTACTTATATGTGTTTAGAGCACATTGTCGCTATTTGTCAAACTTGCCGCGACAATGTAGTTTAGTTGTTTTTGTACCATGTATTCAACATTTATTTATATAAAATGGAAAGTTCATATTATTTTTGTACTAATTAAGGTCCATGTAGTTTATTTTATGTTACGTTACTTAAATATGTAATACCTGCAATGTTTCTTTGTAACAACATAATACTTTTATTTGATTTATATTAAAAAATCTAAATATAGCATGTTTTTCTATAGCTCACATGAAAAATCACATTTATTTCCACTAATTCCCAATTTAACTAAACCCGGTCTAGGAGACCGGCGCGACTATTTGACTCATAAATTAAGGCGCGACCAACGGAAGGTTAAAACTGAAGTTGACAGAAAGCTAATAAATATTTACACTGAGAAAAAAGTTAAAAAATTGTGAAGGTATATATTTTACAGGCAGAAAAAAATGTAAATCAAACATTCCAAAAAATAATTGATTACTATAATGTATTGTCAAAACATTATTCCGAGATAGTATTGAATGTCAATGAAAAGTGTAAGCATAAAAAACCTGTAACATGGTCTTGTTAGCCCGATACAGCGTTTGGAGTGCCACAAGTTACCAATTTCGTAATTGAACATTATTCAGGATATCTAACAGACGAATCCTATTGATTTTCAGCTCACCAGAGGCAGTACAACGGTTGATATGATACTTGAAGTACGACATTTTTGGAGAAATTTCAGTGTGTTAGCATAATACAGCCTCCGGAGTGTATACAAGTGACCAATTTTATGATGGGATATTTCTCAGGGCGTCTCACAGATCAACTCTATTAATTTTCAGATTACTAGAGCCAGTACAACGGGTGCTATGGTAATTAAAGTACCAAATGTTAGTCATTTTTGGATAAATTTCGTTTGTTAACACGATACAGCCTCTGGAGTGTCTTCAAGTGATCAATTTTATGATTGGATATTGTTCAGGACGTCATATAGATGAACCTTATTGAGTTTCAGCTCATTGGATTTAGTATAACTGGTAATATGGCATTGCAAGTGCCACGTTTTTGGAGAAATTTCGGGTTGTTAGCACGATACAGCCTCCGGAGTGAATACAATTGACCAATATTATAATTGGATATTTTTCAGTGTGTATCACAGATAAACTATATTGATTTTAAGCTCACTAAAGCGAGTACAACAGGTCCTATATATCCATATATACACTACTCCAAGAATTTAACGCACCGCCAAAAAATAACCAAAAGTTTAAAGTAAATTTTTGTCTAAACTGCTTGTCCAATTTGAATGAATTTTTTTTTGAGTGACAGGTTGACACTTCCAGAGAGTTAGTGTACTACTGTATTTGCATACAAACTTATTTTTGTATAAATACAGGGTGCTGCAATGATAACCTGATTTTTTCATAAAATTTGTAACACCCTGTGGATTTCAACAGTAACAATATCAACTTAAAATTAAAATCAAACTGTAGCTTTATCTTTTTGTAACATTTTGTTTTTTGGTTTACTCTATTATCTTGGCCACAACAAGAGAAAATCAATTTTACAGCATAAGCTGTTTTTTATTAAAATTTATAATAATAAAAGTGAGTAGCAGGCTATGAAAAACAATAAGTTACAGTGAATTGTCATGAGCTAAATACAGGTGTCAAAAAGCATTTCATAGAAGTGTATTTTTAGTGTTAGCCCTTACGTTTTTTTTTGTAAGAACCTTTATTTTAATTAATATGCAACGTGAAACACGAAATCTTACTGGCGAAGAATGTGCTCAAGCATTAATATTGTTCGAGGAAGGCTGGAATTACCGAAGAATTGGTAGACGATTTAATGTATACAACCGTTCCACGAGTTATACAAAGATATAGAGACACTGGCAGTCACGGTCGCAGACCGGGACAAGGAAGGAATCGAACAACCCCTAATCAGGACCGTTTTTTAAGATTATCGGTATTAAAACAACTTTTTGTAACAGCCCGGACCCTTCAAACCCGGCTACTGGTGTACAAATTTGTGGTGAAACAGGTCGTCAGCGACTACGAGAATACAATTTGAGACCTAGAATTGATGCTCGGGGGCCAGCTCTAACTAGAGATCATCGAAGAGCGAGGCTGAATTTTGCCATGGAACATCGTAACTGGTTAGAAGCGGAATGGCTACAGGTATTATTTACGGATGAGTCAAGATTTCCTTTGTACAATAATGACAGGCGCATACGTGTATATCGACGTCCTAACGAACGATATGCTCTGTGTAATTTCTCAAATAACACATTATTTGGAGGAGGATCTGTGATGGTCTGGGAAGGTATTTCTTTGACTGGTCGCACAGAACTTGTAGTCATAAATAATGGAAGCCTTACAGCTGAAAGGTACATATTGGAGGTTTTAGACCAACATGTAATGCCATATGCGCCATATATAGGGCAAGGATTTTTGTTGATGCACGATAATGCTAGGCCTCATGTTGCTGGAGTTGTGAGGAATTATCTAGAGGAAGTTGGCATCGATACCATGGTATGGCCTGCTAGAAGCTCTGATTTAAATCCCATAGAGAATCTCTGGGACACTCTTGGGAGGAGGTTACGAGAGGAATGGAACTTGAACACCTTGGAAGACGTGAGGAGAGATTGAAATATGGGAAGAAATTGATCAAAATTATATACGGTCGCTTATTTTAAGTATTGGCCGTCGGTGCCAAGCAGTTATTTCTGCCAGAGGCGGAAATACTCGCTACTGACTTTTTTTTACGTTTTGTTTCTTTGTTTTTCGTTGTTAAAGTTGGATAATAAATTTTAATAAAAAAAATGTTATGCTATAAAATTGATTTTCTCTTGTTGTGGCCAAGATAATAGAGTAAATCAAAAAACAAAATGTTACAAAAAGATAAAGCTACAGTTTGATTTTAATTTTAAGTTGATATTGTTACTGTTGAACTCCACAAGGTGTTACAAATTTTATTAAAAAATCTGGTTGTCATTGCAACACCCCGTATTTATACAAAAATAAGTTTGTATGCAAATACAGTAGTACACTAACTCTCTGGAAGTGTCAACCTGTCATTCAAAAAAAATTCATTCAAATCGGATAAGCAGTTTAGACAAAAATTTACTTTAAACTTTTGGTTATTTTTTGGTGGTGCGTTAAATTCTTGGAGTAGTGTATTATATATTTTTGGAGAAAATTCGGTTTGTTAGTACGATACAGCCTCAGAAGTGTATATAAGTGACAATTTTATTATAGGATTTTGTTCAGAGTGTCTAACTGATGTGAAAAAGTTTTTATCTTCAAAACAGTTATTTATTAAATAAATTAAGCTTAATTTGTCGGTTAATAAAGTTAATTTAACGAGACACTTGGGCTTAACAAATATTGTGAAAAATATCCTTCAGCATTTCTTTATACATAGTTTAAGTTTCTGTTTTTGAAGAACAGTTTATTACTAAAAATAACATGCAGTAATATAGATTATAGATTTGGAATACCAGATTACAGAAGGAAAAAATTCAATATACATGATGGTGTAAAATTACAATAATGTTGGTGCTTAAATGTACAATCTGTATAATTTCCATGATATAATATAACAGTTACACTCTTCCAGATTCATAATTCAATATTTTACACCTAGAGAAAATATTTTAATGTCTGCAACATAATGTGTAGAAATGATCAATATATAATAATACCTGACATTTACAACTGTATAGGACAGGTAGATAAGTGAAATAGTCATCTATTACTTTATTTATAATTGTACAATATTTCTTACAGCACTAGATCAATTTTTTGTGATGGCTTCTAAAGGTGGACTTGTTTGGTTATGTTGTAGATGTAGATGTTCCTCCAAAACTGGACAAGGTTGATCTATAGGTAAACCAAACCAAACTGTATACTTGTCAAACCCATATTAAATGTACTGTTACTATTTACAGGTAAAATGTGGTTAAAAGCAGCTAATAGAGAGGATTATGTTCAGAGACTTTTGCCTTCGTAGTGTGCCAAAAGTCATGCTTTGTGTTGAAGGCGAAGGAGATTGTAAAGGTACAGCTCGTAACTCAGTACTTCCCCCTAACGTCCATTTTAAAAGGTTGATTATGTGAAAAGGAAAATACAGGAAGACTATATTAGTGGACACAGAAGTGTATGAGTAGGTTTTATTATAGACAATTTGTTGTTTTATTCATCTGACACTTTAATTTTCCAGTATCTATTTTACCAGAAGAATTCTCTTACACATTAATAGCATATCAGAGACTGATAGTTAATACTGCCACAAAGTGAACATGGGATGAGTGAAAAAACATTTCCCTATCATAACAAAATCACAAAAAATACTGTTTTATAACAAAACCAAGATTCTTTTAAGTGAGACACAGGTAGACTGAACATTGTAGGTGAGACTTTTGTCTAGTTAAATTCACAGTTGCAGACACTTAATTTTTTACTAACTTATCTAGTTATGAGAAAGCCATCCATTTTGATGTATATTGACTTACAGAGGTGAATCTAAATAATAATTATATTTACCAAGCAGTGGAGAAGCATCACGGTCACTCGTATGTATTGAAGCGGCCTGAGAGATGAATGTCGCTATTGCTGTAATGGTGTGGTAACTGCAATTATAGAAGTAATTGTGGTAATTATTTCCTCACACAAATTCCATGAAGGTATTAATTCATCCTGTGATAAATTATCAATTAATCCTGTCAGAAAGTATTTATTAATCCTGTGGCCAGGTGACAAAAAATAAATATTAATAACAGTTGATTGTGATATCTACTTGAATTTAATATTTACCAGACTGAATAACTATTTTTGTGGGTGGATGATTCAATAAAATGTGTCCCTTGCCTTTTAACCATGGAAATATGGCAGGGGCAGCTAGCTGAAACAAACGCTTGGAATATCCTCTTTTGCAAACAATTTTTTTCTCAAAGTGAAGTTCACACAACCTATGAATTCTTTTGTAGAGCATCTGTAGTCTTTCCAAACAAATCTCTATGGTTACAAGCTTCCAACCATAACTGTACCCTAAAAAGTAAATAGAGGTAGGTATATTTCTATATTATCACATGTCGATGAAAGAAATCAACTATTAATTTATATTCAATATTATGTATTTTTATTCAAAATGTTTTTTGCAGAACAGGGCTCGTCAGCAGAAAGCTTATTGTAGTACATAATATTATCATTACATGTTATTAAAGGTAGAGGGACAGATCAACGTTAACAAACAAAAACATAGATTTACACAACTTACAATTCATAGGAACATGTGAAATATTGAAAAAAGAATATATACCTATAATACATTGCATATAGAAACAATTCCTCTTACCTCGCAGGGTCTTTGGGAAAACCAAACATAGTTATCTTTTCTCCGTTGTTGAGTGACATCCACGAACTTCACAGCTTATTCTACCCATCATAAATACAATAAGTTCTCACTAAGAGTGCAACTAGTTACTTTTACTAAATGGTATTGTTCAAAATCAAAGTAAATAAACAAATAAAAAGCATATTTTTGTTTAACAATAAAGAATGACATTGACGTAAAACACATATAAAAAAATGGCGTCTATCACACATGCGCATTCAGAAAATGAATTGTCAAAAAGCCGAAGTTTCGCTTCTTGTTGTTGGTTTATTTTTGATAAAACCATCTGTGATCTAACCAATTAGGAATCTACAGAATAGCCAACTTAAATTCAAACCACTCCTCCTAGATTAAAAACAGGGATTGCCAAACGTGTTTGCACTCTAGTAATAGTATATTATGCAAGATGGTTATTAATACACGAGCATTAACCGGGATACGAAACGAGCCGAAGGCAAGTTTCGTATGGTTTATGCGAGTGTATTAATAACCATTACATGAGAGTTGCATACGCTATTTTTTCTTCGCCTGATAAATAATCAAAAACCATAAATTTTATATTTTTATTGATTACAATAGGTAACAGTAATTATTCGTATTTCCATAAAAAAAATCTACAAAATTGTAATTAATACCTCTGGTATTGGTATTGCCATAGATACAAGTAAACTATAAACATTTTATTTGTATTTATATTCAACATATAATAATTGTAATTAATCCCATATCACTAATATCAGACATTTTGATAAATTATCGAAGTTTAGTTACGTATCTACGAAAATTTAATACGTACTGATTTTGACACCTAAAATAATTACATGGGAACCTAGGAAAAACATCAAATGCACAGCATGTTTGATTGAAAAATTATGGGTTTCTATTTATTAAAAATCTGTATCGTAATGGGTATTATTATGGAACGGATTATGGGCATATAAGTGCATTGTTATAACACTGTAGGAATAACTACTCCCCAAAATTTTGTAATCCACTATAAAACTGTATTCAAACCAAACCACCACCTCAATAATTCATTTCTCTTGTGAGTTTAGTTACGAGTTTGATTTTATGTAATATTTTCCTAATTGGGGGTAAACTATGGTTAGGGAATTTAACTGCGGTGTTTACTCGGGTACGGTTTACCTGGCGCCTTGGGTTATGATCTTATATTTTGTTTGTTAGCTACCAGCGTATGGACCTCCTTTCTTCGACCGAAGTCTAGCGGGTAAAAGACCTTGTGGCATAGATCGGCCATCCGATCGGCTGATAACTTGGTGAATTAGTAGTAATTGATTTCGGGGCCACAAGTACGACCTATTTTCAATAGGTCGCTAACGTAACTGGGATAAGTGCATCGGTGCACGTGGTTTGATTTTACGTTACGAGTTATTTAACTTAAAATTACAGTATCTCAACTAAATTCTTTGCTAATATGGCATTTTCAAATAAAGTAAATTGCTATGTGGAAGAAACTTTTAAGTATGACAAACTACGCGTTTAAACGAAGACAATAATATAGATCTAAACCCAACTACTTATAGACGACAAGCTGCCGGAAATCCGGATATCGAGAATTTAAAAGTAGTAGATAGAGGATCGTGTCAAAATTGTTATCATTCAATTGCAGAGGACATTAGACAGATGGAAAACAATCCAAATTGCCCCAGACATAACGTTTCAACTCCCTATTCAGTACGTGGTTGTATAATGTGTAATGTGCAAGGTAACGTAAGAAAAATGTAGGCCGAATGTAGAGTCAATATTTTTGTAGTTTTTAATATTTATGTGTCTGAACATTTAAAGATTTGTGACATTCATTTGGATAATTTTGGTTTTTTATTATTTGATTTACATGGTGGTTTGCGTTATGTTAATAGATCGTATCTCTTAACTAGTATTCAAACATTTTTGTCCAGAAAATTAGTATCCATTCTGTTCATACTACCAAAAATACAATGTATAGAAAATGCTACATTCTTCCAAAATACAATACAAAGAAAGGCTCGATCCAAATAACACGATCAAATCAGATAACAAAGAATGGCCCCATCCGATTTATACTATTAACACACATTAGAAAGAATGGAGCCCATTAGAGTTATCTATCGCATCACAAAGAAAAAGGCCACATCTGTTCCACTTGAGTTCTCAGAACTACAAAATAAACAAAGAGCTTCTTTCATTCTTAACTCGTCAATATGTTTTTGGACTGATATACTAGACGTGTTTACGTTTTTGTTGGTGTATACCATGTTGTTCTCTTTCTAATGATTTGTTTGACGTTAAACTTCACTTTGTTTTTTGTTACCTTGTAATTCTAGTTTGCAATGCGGCATAGTGAGTAATAACAACTCCATCTACTAGTATTTTAACTTTTCTTGCAAAACTTCAGTTTGCAATAAATAAATAAATTATATATTATATAAAATTCATTCAAATAAAGATTGATCTTTTCGTCAACTTCTCGAAAGTTTCAGACATCATTATCACATCCATAATAAAACTTCGGTATCATTCAAGGAAGCAGTTCATAATAGATCACATTTATATTTTTCCATAGAAACAATCTTCCAAAAGCAATTTTTTGTGAGATCTAACTTAACTTTATCCAGTGATAAATGATTTATTCATTAAACTTTACAGTCAACTAGAATTTCAGATTAAGTTTCGGATCAGCTCCAGAGACACGATCAATAATAACAGTGGCGTCCACAATTTTTCAATATCAGAAATAGAAGAAATCGAAAAATGGAAGTATAGTATTAACCTATTCAGAAAAACGAACAATTTATATATTGGGAATATTCACTTTTACTACATAAACTAGTATCTTCAATAAAAGATTGTCCTTAAGGCGTTTCACTATTAATTTAATAATAATTTTATCTCTGTCTACCTCTTTTCCGTTCAGTCACAAAGTTTTTTTAACCTTCCAGCGAGCGCGCTGTCGTAAAATTTACGTCAAATGCGCCTTATCGCCACTCAATTACAAGCATCGAGCTCCGAGCTATGTGACGGTCAGTGCCTCTCTAAACTACAGACATACAAGGTGTGCTTAGATATCTTTGTTATTCATAGTTTTTGGGGATTTACATTGAGTGTAAATTTTAACATTAATTGAATCAACATTTATTTATTTAACATTCACTCCGAGTACATATTTCAGCAAGCGTTAGAGGACTGTGAAATTGGCATAAAGGTGAACGGTAAAATACTTAACAATATACGCTACGCAGATGACACTGTCATCTTCGCAGACACTCCAGAAGGCTTACAGGAACTAGTAAACAAGATTGTGAAATCATGTGACCAACACGGCCTGAAAATAAATACAGCAAAAACCAAAACGATGGTCGTCAGCAGAAATCAAAATCCACAAGCCAATATACGAATATATGGTACTCCAATAGAAGAGGTGAGAAAATTCAAGTATCTCGGGTGCTGGGTTACCCAAAACCTGGAACCAGAGACCGAAATTAGAGCTCGAATTGAAAACGCAAGAGCCACGTTCGTGAGAATGAAGACATTTCTAACGAATGCCACCCTGTCACTCGATACTCGATACCGTTTCGTAAAGTCATACATTTATTTTGTCCCCTAATATGGCTCGGAATCCTGAACAATGGGGAAGAGGATAATGCAGCTACTGGAAGCATTTGAAATGTGGATCTTCCGCAGACTTTTGAAGATACCATGGACCCGAAGAATGACAAATGAAAATGTTATGAGAATGATGGGAACAGACAGGGAAATTTTACAACACGTAAAACACCGCAAAACTGGTTATCTGGGACATGTATACAGAGGAGAAAAATATCAACTTTTGAGACTGCTTATGGAGGGAAAGATAGAGGGCCGAAGAGGACCCGGAAGACGAAAATGCTCATGGCTCAAGAATATAAGAGAGTGGACTGGATTAGACACATGCACCCTATTGAGAGCAGCAAGAAATAGAGAAGAGTTTGCTGGTATTGTCGTCAACCTTCAGTAGTAAAGAGGGCACTTGAAGAAGAAGAGAGTAAATTTTACGACACGTGCCTTAAGGTGTAAGTTTAAACTACTCTATCCAATATTTTCTCATTTATATCGTTTCTTATGTATTTTTTTGTTTTAGGCGTGTTCCATTATGTCCCGTAGGCCGCCTACACAACATGAGCTAGAAGAAATTGCTCAAGATTTATTCGAAGAGTCAGAGCAAGATGATGAGACTTACTTTCCCTCTAGTGACAGCGAGTTTTCGGTAGGAGAAATCGAGCAACAAGTTGAAGAAAGTGCTAGCGAACAAGAAAACACTTCAGACGAATCTGAAGCAGAAGAAGAAACAATGGAAAAAATTTCCATTGGAAAGAATAAACCCACACAATGGCGAAAGACAACATACCGTGTTTCTAAAAAAACCAAGGGGATAAACGTGGTCAAAGTACCCACTGGCTTGACTCAAAAAGATCTTGGTATTGGAAATTAACTAAGTGCGTTCTTTCAAATTATCGATATATCTATGATTGACGATGTTTTGAGGCACACAAATATGTATTTCGATCAGCTGAGAATTACCGTCAATATTCAAGAGATCGGGACTGTATGAACATCGACAGGCAAGAGTTCATGGCATACTTGGGTCTGCTATATTTGATCGGTATAAAAAAATCTCGTCATGCAAATGTGAAAGAGATTATTGCCAGTGACGGTACCGGGATTGAAATAGCAAGATCCACCATGAGTTACAAGAGATTTCTTTTCATCACCCGTTGCCTGAGATTCGATGACAAGAATACACGAGTTGAAAGGAGAAAACTTGATAAACAGGCAGTGATACGTGATTTTTTCCAAGCTTCCGTCAACAACTGCAAGTCATCATTCAATTTGAGCGAATATATTACACTCGATGAGATGCTCCATCTATTTAGAGGTCGTTGTAGCTTCAAACAATATATTTCTACCACACCAGCCAAATACGGGTTGAAGGTGTTTGCTTTATGTGATGCCAACAGTTTTTACAATCTGTAATAAATGAAGACCTTGTTATACACTCTTATGGTGACCCTATTGTAATACTTTGGCCCTCAAACGTGATAAATTTTCCCCCTTCTATACCGGGTCCGCTGTCACCAATCTAGCAAGTTCTGTCACCAACTCTTTTCTTACATATGCAGCCGAGCGTGTAAAGCAAATCTAGTCCAAATTAGGCTGGGAACGCCTGGACTTAAAACGGTTTGATTTCCTTCGCCAGGACAAGATTGTTCTCTCAGTTCGTCCTCGTATCCACTATGTATACACACTCTAGGAAAAATTTCGGGTAGGATTATAAATAAAGTATGGGGAAACCACAAAGTTGTATGAAAAAATAAAAAAACAAACGGTTTTAAGGATTAAAACTAACTTTTCCGCATCTGTGGCCCTGAACAATATTCTATCATAAAATTGTTACTTGTATACACTTCGGGGGATGTATCGTGCTAACAAACCGAAATTTCTCCAAAAATAACCAAAAATTCAGTATATCTGGATTTATAGGACCCGCTGTACTCGCTCCAGTCAACTGAAAATCAATAGAGTACATCTGTAAGACACCTTGAACAATATTCAATCATAAAATTGATCAATCATATATTCTCTGGAGGCTGTATCAAGCTAACAAACTGAACATTTTCCAAAAATGACAAAAATTTGGTACTTCAAGTACCATAGAGTACCCGTTGTACTGGCTTTAGTAAGCTGAATATCAATAGAGTTCACCTTCAAGACGCCCTTAATAATATCCAATCATAAAATTGGTCACTTGTATATACTCCGGAGGCTGTATCGTGCTAACAAACTGAAACATCTCCAAAAAAGATAAAAATATCGTACTCAAAGTACTGTAACACCTGTTGTATTGGCTCTGGTCAGCTGAAAATCAATATGGTTCATCATTGAGATGCGTTGAATTATATTCAATCATAAAATTGGTGACTTGTTGAACACCGGGGGCTGTATCGTGCTAACAAACTGATATTTCTCAAAAAATGACAAAATATCGTACTTCAAGTACCATAGCACCCGTTGTACTGGCTCTGGTGAGCTGAAAATCAATAGGGATCATCTGTGACATGTCCTCAACAATATTCAATCATAAAATTGCTGACTTATTGCCTTCCGGAGACTGTATCGTGCAAACAAGACATGTAAGGAAAAGTGGCCGACGACAACGACGACGACATACACACAGGATTTTTTTTACTAAAAACCGTTTTTCCGTGTTGTTGTTGATGGCAAACGTAAAAATAACTCAAAAAAAGATTTCAAAATTCCAACTTTTTTTGGGGTAAACCAATACTTTTCTCGCATATAGAAAGGTTGGGCAGAAAAGTAATATAATAAATCTTTCTCTCTCTCTCTCTCTATAAATATATATATATATATATATATATATATATATATATATATATATATATATATATATATATATATATATATATATGTATAAAAATAAAATCCCAATATCAGAACAAATTATTAACTTTCCCCACTATAAAAGTACCTATACACTTATCTATGAATTGTACATACTAAATCTTTCGCTGTATAGCATATGACTAACAACAAAACAAATAAAATATCCCTCAACATGAAAAACAAAAATATTACCCACTTATCATTTAATATGTTCAACGTGTGCGAGGGGCGTATGATTTAACCCTTATTTCGAAGTGCCCCTACCTCGTTGCGAGAAATACTTATTTTGTTCTTAAAACAATACTATACAAAACGACTGTGGTTTCGAGTCATTGCACTCTGTATCAACAGAAAGTGAAATCAGAGTCGTTAAAAGGAATTCTGCTGATCTATGAGTAATAAATGTTTATCGACAATCCCGCTCAGTGCGTAAGTGCCGAGTTGCTAATTTTCAGATCTTTGAATAACCTATATTGTTTATTCATTTCACTTAATATGAATGGAATTTCCTAACCACATCTGAAATAATTAGCTTTTATTTATCGTAGCGAAATTTCACTGGAAATGGGACTTCAAGGAGACAAAACCATACGCTCCGGGCCCGTGTTACTAGGTACAAATGAATCTCGGTTCAACCCTTGTTTATTTTCCATCTACAAGGTGGAAGCGAATTATGTGGCGTAAAACAATAATCCAATAAATAGTGCCCAACTCATGTCGGTTATATGCACCATAAAGAAAGCGAATTATACCTACAACTTTGGAGAGGACCTTACTCTGTCATCACACAAGATAAACTCATATCTTATATAACGAGCGGTGCCCAAATTGTGAGCCTGGACCTGCAGTACCTAATTAAATCCTGCCAACTTTTCAAATCCCCGTGAAAGAATAAATAATAAAATAAATATACTGTTATAGCTTCTACCTATGTATATAGTTATGTTATGAATACCAAGTTTAGAACCAGCGTACAATAATAAAACGAATAAATCTCTCCTCAAGAAAAAAAAAATTTGTTCAAAAACTTACCGCGTTGGAAAACTCCCTTTCTCCGGTCTTCGATTACTGCCTGCGTTCACTATCTTTCTAGAAACCGCGGGTAACGCTAGTAACCGGTATCGAGCCATGTTGAACTTCGAGTAGAGGCCGAGTTTTCCCGTTTTGTGTCACCGACGGGGGACAGTGTTAACCGTCAAGGATATCTAAGTATCCCTTTTACACCCTGACACTACGGAGAAAAACTTCTTCTTCTGAAGCCGCTAACACCAAGAAAACTGATACCCGTTACCGTGACAGGGAAAGGATTCTCTCCTTCGCGTTTTTCGCCCGACACTGTCTGTCGCTCTGACTGCTCTGTACCGAATTAGGTTTGGGTTTTTTTTGTTGAATTCCAAAAATCCATTTTTTGATTTGAAGCGGCCTCAATTGTTCGTTATTAACTAGTTGTATACAAAACAATTATTTAATTTAGACCTAGTAAAATGTTTTATTTGTTTCAAAGCTCTTATGGTTCTGTATCATTTTTCTGAACAAAATTGGGTCGCAATCCACTTTTTAATTATATTTGAAATAAAATATGTTTTACCGTGTGATCTGAAAGTTACTAATTCAAATTTTTCTATTTGGTATTCGCGTTTATTACAACACACAATCTGGAAATATACTGAGGAACACAACACAACGGGCCATTTGCTGCCTCTAACACTGCATTAGATATTGTAAAGGGTCTAGTTACTTCGATAGAAAACTCAAACCGAAATTTGACCATGGATAACTGGTACACAAATGAACCACTTGCTGATTATTTGCTCACGAAAAAAATAACAGTTTTGGGCACAATAAAAAAGAACAAGGCACAAATCCCAGAAGAATTCTTACCGAACAAAGACAGACCATTCTCTTTGGTTTCCAAAAGGACAATTTGATGGTTTTCTATGTTATTCGGAAAAATAAATGTGTAATATTATTATCAACATTACATGTAGATAACAAAATAGATCCTCACACCAGAAAGCCTCAGGTTATACTGGACTACAACGAAACCAAAGGCGGAGTGGATACAGTCGACAAAATGTGTGCCGCTTACTCGGTCTCTAGCATAACAAAGAGATGGCCATGTATAGTTTTCTATACTCTTATGAATATTGGCTGCATAGATGCTCAAATTTTGTATAAATTTGCGTGTCGATAAAAGGCTCCTAAGCATCGAAGACTTTTCCTAAAAAATTTGGCACTGACCATGATGAAAGAGCATCTTATCTTCAGATCAAATATGAAACATTCAAGCAAGATATGAATGCTTTTCTAAGAATGAATTACGGTCGGAAAGTTGAACCGATAACAGAATAATGAAGAGGCCCCCCAAAACGAGGTGTTTGTCGGTCATGTGCACTGGAGAAGAAAAGATCCTCAGCATCAATGAAGTGTTGCCGTTGCTAGTCCTTTACATTTTAAGAACCATTCTGCAGTTGAGATGGTTTGCAATAATTGTAAGGATGAGAATATTGATTCTGATAGTTTTGTTTGGAAATAATAACATATTTAGAGTGTTGCTTGGTTTTTTGTTCAAGAAACTCAAATACATTTTTTTAAAGTTATTGTCATTTTCATAATCTTACAGCAATTCATTAATCTTTATATATAGAAAATACCATTTACATGGAGAAAACTCGATGACGTAAAATTTACGACGAGCGCCCGCTCAAGAAAAATTACACAGCGCGCCGGCTGGGAGGTTAAGCGAGTGGTAACAAAAGCTTCAAAAAGACACCGGAAGGCGCCCGTGGCTTTACATTTTCCGGATAAAAAACCCAAAGTCCGGTACACCTCCGGTAGTGTCGCATTTTTACCGACTAAAAATCTTCAACTCGTAATTGCCAGTAGATCGTTCTCGGTTAACTAAAGGTATTCCTTCGAGACGACACGATGATGGTATTTAATAGCAGTTTTCCAGTTTTATTAGATGTGTAATATCAGCCGTTTGTCGCTTTCTTCCATCATCATTATTTCAGTGGCCATATCTGAGATTATCTTCCACTGCTCTGGTTTGACAAGCATAATATTGATAATGTTACCAGTGGTCAGCATCGTCTTTAGTGTGGCGTCAGTATTTTTTCTGTTGTCTATCCATTTTATACAGTTAAATATCGTGTGTTCAGCGGAGTCCTGTCCAGGACAATACATACACAGCCCGTTCGGAGTGATGCTCAGTTTATGAAAGTAGATGATGGAAGTATTAGGGAATACGTCCATCAGCCTTTTTCGTTATTCTATGACTCATTTTGCCACCTACTAAATATTTATTCTCTCTCTATATTGCTTTCTCTGTTTTGGCCTTACCCAGCATTCTGCGCCTTTTCTCAATGAGGAGTTTGATTGGTATAATTCCTAACAAAACCAGGCAACTTTCTGTGGATATTGTTTTGTAAGCTCTACATATCCTGATCGCTAATGTTCGTTGTACTTGTGTTGATGTATTTTGGTTAATTTTGACTTCCTCAGCTCTTTCCCATACATTTTATCCATACGTCATTATCGATTCCACTACAGACGCTTAAGGCCTTTGCTTGCATCCCGATGGACCCTATCTAGTAGGCATCAGTTTTATTAGTAACGCAGTTGTATGTTTAGCCTTTTTTGCAATGTATTGAACGTGCTCCGTAAAAGAGGACTTACCTCTACCCAGAATGATCCCGTGGTCATTCATATTGATAGTCTGATCGATGTTCCCTCTATGGTGAAATTATTCTACACGTCGTCTGTCCGTGGTGGAATCCGTGGCAGTTGTAGCACTACGTTTGTCCGTTTTCTCTCTTGAGTTCTTTCCGTCTTATTCTCACTTGCTGAATGTGCTGGATTTTTCTTATCTTGATTTTTTCTTCCACGTCTAGCTCTACTACGTAGATATGCAGTGGTTTTCTTCCTTTCTTTCCTTCTCTATTTCTTCCTTGAGTTCCTCGATGTCCTCGCTGCTCATCAATCCCTTGATGACGATCTTTCCTTTTTTTTTTCTTCCCGTGGTGTGCCGGTGTACCATTCCACTTCCTTCCTCCCTTCGTTCAGGTACCTTGTCAGGTTCTTGTAGTCCTCCAGATATTCCCATAGGATCTTCACTCCGAGCCTTTCTCGGATGGCGATGAACCTCGTTTTTATCCCTCTTCGGTGGATTATTTTTTTACTGAGCCCAGTGGCAGATGCTCCGTAGGATGACTGGTGGTGGCCTGGTTGTCGTCGTCTTGTTCTGGTGGATGGCTTCCTGCATCATTTCTTCATCTTCCTCTCTTCTCTCCTTCCTTGCGGTGGCTTCCTTAATCTGCTCCTTCTGGATTTTCTTGATGATCGACACCACTTCCGTGAAGTCCATCTCCTCGGCCTCGTTCTCTTGAGTTTGTCGGGGAATGGGGGGGGGGGCACAGTTCAGTCCTATGTGCCTTCCTTCGGACGATTTCTGATCGGCTTCGGCGTCACTATCTCGAATTATAACTGTTCTATTGATAAAAATCTATTTAACATTCTGTATCTCAGTAAGGAGCAGACTTGGACTCATTGTTGTTGATGAAAATATTATTCTTTTTGTCTCCTGAATCTGTAGTTACAATTTGGCCCACTACTTATGACTCACCCTGTATATTTTTGGACACCTCGTAAAACATGCCAGGAATTTCAAAGGATCTGTTTTTATATCAATTAATTTAACTTGAAATTCATTTCCTAAATCTCTATCATGATTTATTAATTTTGTTGTTTAATAAGGTTATTTGTCACAAGATAAAGTAAAATAAAAGATGCTACTTTTATATATAGTAAATTAGTACTAAACATGTGATTATCAAAAAGCTTTTTTGTCAGTGCCTCAAATTGAACTTAAATCTCTAGTAGCAAATTAGGTTAATGAAATGAAAAGTATTCAAAACGAATGCAAGCCACACAGCCGGCAACACCGAAAATGGTGTATATGGCAGCCATCAGGTACTATAAATGGGTAAAAACAAAGTTGGAGGCCACGAGCAGCGCATAAGTGATCGCAAGATGTACTTAATGCGATTGTGGAGGACCGTGCGGTAACTGCTTAAAGTATGGTGTATAAAAAATTACAAAAATCGGCCGAGAGGGCCTCCGGCTGATATTTTGCTAAACGATAGCAGTGGTCCATACCTTTCATTTGCAACAAGTTCTAGTCAAGATCCTCGTGGCTTCCGTATATCGGAAGTCACAAGGCCGCGGAGGTCACGACAGACGCAATTTTGACATGGTCGGAGGCCACAACTGCTTATAACTAAATATATATTATAATTATTTTTATATTTATTATTTATTTATTATTATATATTTGTTTATTATAATGCGTTATTATAGATTAAATAATTTATTTGTTTATTAGTGTTTTTAAATGAAACTCACGGTCTCTAGTTAATTCCACAATATAATAAAAGTTATTGGAAATTCTAAAAAATTGACAATTGTTTCGATAAATCAATATCATCGTCAGAATGACAGAAGTTACATTCCATTTTATGCCTACCTGATGTTTAGTAGTTATTTTTGGCTAGACCAAGAAGTAACCTAACTTGTGATTGGCTTAATATATGTTTATAGAAAAAAGAAGAAGATGTGATATGACAAATATTGAAGCTTAGATATTATTAGCCCTATGGTGATATCCTGGATATCATTTTTACAATTAAGATCAGTATAACTGTGCAATGATATAGAAAACTCCAGTGGTTATTATTAAGCATTGTATGCCTTCATCAGTACAATAGTTTTTGAATTCTTCAGAAGTGAAAGCAGTTCCTCGATCTGTTATAATTCTACCTGGCTTTCCGAAAACTTGTTTTTGTTTCTCCAACCAACTAATAACTTCTTTAGTTGTTGTAGATTTACATGCATATAGCCAGGTGAATTTGGAGGAATCATCAACAATCGCCAATATATAACGATAATTTTTATTAGTCGAAGGCATTGGTCCTAAATGATCGATGGGATATGTGTGCAGTGGTCCTTCCTGTTGAGGTATGGGATGTAACATCCCTTCCTTCTTTCCTTCCTTTCTGTTACCTAATATACAATGTATGCAATTTCCCAAACATTTTTTAATTTTTTCTTTCAACTTTGGAATATAAAATTCTCGTCTTACCACTTCTTCTGTCTTCGGGAGTGCAAAATAACCAATCTCGTGTGCTCTTTTTATTATATCCATCTGCATTGCTTTTGGAGCTACTACCAACTCCTTTCCATTCTCAAATTTATAAAGTATATGTTTCTCAACTAAAAAATTTTCATAATCTTCTTACTCAATATCTTCTTTATCGCTAATATGTGTTCGTCCATTTCTTGTGCTCGTCTAAGTCGTTCTATAACACCATCTTCTTCAATAAACGTCTTAGTGATTTCCATAACAATTGGATAACGACTTAAAGCGTCTACGTGAGACATCCTGCTCCCTTCGCGATGTTCAATTTCATATGAATACTCCTCCAATAATAAAGCTCATCTAGCAACTCTGGTGGTCAAATCCTCCTTAGTCATAGTATTCTGGAAAGCTGAACAATCAGTAACAATTTTAAATTGTATTCCTAGTAAATATATTCGGAATTTCTTCACTGCTTGAATGATGGCTAACACTTCGAGTTCATAGCTACTGTATTTTTCCTCAGCTGGTATAGTTTTCTTGCTCATGTAGTAAACTGGATGGAATTTATTATCTTCGCTCGATTTCTGCATCAGGCAAGCTCCATAACCATATTGGCTCGCGTCTGTATCACTTCCTGTATCCAAAAGTGTTAATAATTGAATATTATCAATATTCAAGTTAACGCTATTTTTCGGAACCATCTCAATTATCGTCATATTTGAACTTTCACTTCCAGTATTCTTCTCTGGACATTTATTTGATACATGCCCATAACCAGAACAAACAAAACACTTTGGTCCTTTCGCTTTATCGGGGCATTCGTTGGACAAATGACCTTTGCCTCCACAGTTAAAACAACATCGCAGGTTACTTTTCTTATTCCTTTTCTCGTCTTTTTCTCTCTTAGTTTCAGTTTTCCATTCCTTTATGTGTTTTCCCTCTCGGTTTCTCTCTTCGAACTGTGTAGTTTTAGAAGTTTCAATTTGTTCATATAGCCTAACCTTTTCTTTGAACTCACCAAACGTTTTTGCACCATACAAAATAAGTTTATTTGATGTATCATCCTGTATACCATCAATTATATATTGAATCAAAACTTCAGACTCTATATTTGCTCTACTTCCGATTTCTAGCATTATTAGTACATACTCTTGTACTGACTCTTCCCTCGCCAATATCAACCTCTGCAATTCATACCATCCTGTCAGCTTAGGAATTTCTCCGAAATCCTCAATCCATTTTCGATCTGGATAATTGTCTCTCCCATCAAAAGTTCTAATACTATCCTCAACGTCTTTGAATGTTAATGAAAACGAACTCTTTAGCTTCATATTTTCAAAAGATTCGCTATTCTTGTTAACTCCATTATTTTCATTCTCATCTTCATCGGAACTCACCTCACCTTCCGATTCTCCTTCCACTTCATCATCTGTTACTTCATTTTCATCATTTGACTGTAGGTCATTCATGAAGGAACAAATGTGTGCAACTGCTTCTTCATCACTACCAGAATAATCAAGATCAAGTATATTACAAATAGCAATAAGATCAGGCAACTGCACTTTTTTTTACCTCATTTAGTTTTTGTGCATATTCCGAAGACTTTCTGTCTAAATGGGAACCAGAAAATTCACGTACATTTTTACACGTTTTCCTACCTTCCCCCACGATTCCAAAAGCAACTACATGTAAAGCCTGTACTGCCTTGAGTGAACTACTGGAAATATTTTTTACGATTCTTGGAATATCTCCTAAATTAGTCATGGTACGCAATAAAAATAAATACGATATCAATGAATATGTTAAAATAAATAATTAATACTACAAGCAGAAATCACCTTATGCCCCAAAATTCTAATGAATTTATAACAAGTCAAGTTGCAACTTATTTCTCATTTGGCAATTATCAAAATGAACCTGAATATTGTGACGTTTACAAAATATGGAACGAAAATGGATTACTAACTCAAAATTATTGATTACGTAACCCAATCAAAATAATTAAAGCAATAATATCTTCTATTAACAGCTGGTGTAATATGATTATCTAGCTCGTCTATTGGAAAAATGTATCGTACCTTGTTTATTCCAAAATAATAATATGCAATTACGTCTGAATGTCTTTGAAGTCTTCTTACCTCCTTCCACAAGTGTTACTTCGTTGTCTACTTGTATTCGAAGTCGTCTGACTCCCGTCTTTTCACGTCTTTTGCTGCTTTGTTCGAAGTATTCTTACTTCCGTCTTTTTACTTTTTCGTCTGCTTGTATTCGAAGTCGTCTTACTCCCGTCTTTTCACGTGTTATGCTACTTTGCTCGAAGTATTCTTACTTCCGTCTTCTTCAGTTCCGTCTCCTTCAAAATTAGGTTCACCTTTGTAAATAACTCCTTCAAAATGGTTTTTCTCAATAATATTTCCGTTATCCCAAACGTCAGCAAAATGTCAACTCGTTTTCGCTTCGACTATAATTTTATCTGCATCCCGGTTGAGCCCCCAAAAATGTAGGTTTGTTTTCGTTTGTCTAGGTAAATGATTGAATGATATTCCCAGGGGTGAATATAACAGTTTTATTCTCAAAATACCTCAATTTACAGGTCAAGTCGATTTTTTGAAGTTCTCCGTCACAATATTCTCTCGTCTCCCTCTCTAATTGAATCCCCGGCAACCAAAAACTCTAAAGGTCATAAGATGATTCTCATCAAGTGTTCTAAATGTAAATAAGTAAAACTTCAATAAAACGTTCAAAGAAAATCACAACAATAACACCAACTAAATACATTAAAAAATCAACTATCTACATATGTATATATATATATATATGCACAGACTACAGTTTGGGTACGAAAACATCAACCCACACGACAGTTTGAGGACAAGTGGTCAGTTTCGGGACGGTCCCGAAACTTTTACCGTTCATCTTCCATACAGTTTGGGTACAATGTCCCCAAATTACAGTGTGGATAATTCAGAGATTAGTTATCGTACATTTTCAGCCCAAATGTAACAGTGAATTTTAAGAAAATATATATGAACCACTGGATGTTGGTTCCCATCAAATATATCATAAAAAATATAATGTTATAGTCGGAGTAGGGCTCTTGGGTCTAGCATACTTCCATATTTGATAAAAAAAATTTAAGGGCGGGAGTGGGGGTGACTTTGTGAAATACTTTGATTTGATATTTTTTCACGGGAATGTATTGATGGATGATTATCTTTCATTTTATCCTAAATCAGTCATCCCCCACCCAACCACTAAGGGCGGGGTTGGGGGTGACTTTGTAAAATAGTAATAAAAATAAATTATTGAATTTGGAATCAAATTGTACGTAGTTTTTTACGTATACACCTGGAATTTCATTTTGATGGCTTTTTTTATAAAGTTAAGCAAAAAAAATGTTATCAAAAAATTGATTATTCAATGGTGTAGGGCTCTCGGGTCTAGCATACTTCCATATTTGATAAAAGAAAATGTTTTACGGGAATGTATTGATGGATGATTATCTTCCATTTTAAACTGAATCAGTCATCCCCCACCCACCCCCTAAGGGCGGGGGTGGGGGTGATTTTGTGAAATAGTCGTAAAAATAATTTTTGAATTTGGAATCAAATTCTACGTTACCTTTTACGTATACGCCTAAAATTTCATCTTGATAAATTTTTTTTATAAAGGTATTCAAAAAAAATGTTATCAAAAAATTGATTATTCAATGGTGTAGGGCTCTCGGGTCTAGCATACTTCCATATTTGATAAAAGAAAATGTTTTACGGGAATGTATTGATGGATGATTATCTTTCATTTTAACCTAAATCAGTCATCCCCCACCCACCCCCTAAGGGCGGGGGTTGAGGTGATTTTGTAAAATAATCGTAAAAATGCTTTTTTGAATTTGGAATTAAATTCTACGTAATCTTTTACGTATACACCTAAAATTTCATTTCGACAACTTTTGTTTATAAAGATATGCAAGAAAAATGTTATCAAAAAATTGATTATTCAATGGTGTAGAGCTCTCGGGTCTAGCATACTTCCATATTTGATAAAAAAAAATTTCACAGCAATGTATTGATGGATGATTATCTTCCATTTTAAACTGATTCAGTCATCCCCCACCCACCCCCTAAGGACGGGGGTGGGGGTGATTTTGTAAAATAGTCGTAAAAATAATTTTTTGAATTTGGAATCAAATTCTACGTAACCTTTTACGTATACGCCTAAAATTTCAGCTTGATAACTTTTTTTTCATAAAGGTATGCAAAAAAAATGTTATCAAAAAATTGATTATTCAATGGTGTTGGGCTCTCGTGTCTAGCATACTTCCATATTTGATAAAAGAAAATGTTCTACGGGAATATATTGATGGATGATTATCTTTCATTTTAACCTAAATCAGTCATCCCCCACCCACCCCCTAAGGACGGGGGTGGTAGTGATTTTGTAAAATAGTCGTAAAAACGCTTTTTTGAATTTGGTTTCAAATTCTACGTAATCTTTTACGTATACACCTAAAATTTCATTTTGACAACTTTTGTTTATAAAAATATGCAAGAAAAATGTTATCAAATAATTGATTATTCAATGGTGTAGAGCTCTCGGGTCTAGCATACGTCCATATTTGATAAAAAAAATTACACGGAAATGTATTGTTGGACGATTATCTTCCATTTTAACCTAAATCAGTCATCCTCCACCCACCCCCTAAGAGCGGCGGTGGGGGTGACTTTGTAAATTAGTCGTAAAAATCGATTATTTAAAAAAAAAATGAAATCCCAACAACGTCATCGTTTTCATAGAATTTTTTTATATACGGTCCTAAATTTTCATAATTTGATCTTGAACTTGAATTTTTTCTCAGGTATTGACAACATTTCAGAGAAAATGCGATGATTCTGGATATGGGGACACTCTGTGATATAAGAAACGGGAAGACATGAAGACATCATTTTCGGGATGCGTGAAATCTCAAAAAAACACATTCAAAAAAAAATTCTCCCCCAGGGGTGGTCTTTTTGGGTATTTTTGGCAAAATGAAATTCCAACGACGTCATCGTTTTCCTTGAATTTTTTTATGTACGGTCCTAAATATTCATAATTTTATCTTAAACTTCATATTTTTCTCAGGTATTGACTTTGACAAAATTTCAGAGAAAACATGGAAAGTTAATTTTCGGGATACGGCATATAGGATGCGTTATGTATTTGTTTAATACAATGATTTCCAGCAGAGCGGAAACTGACTGAAACAGAATTCCAAAAAATTAAGTGTTCGTTATGCCATATGCTTCTTTACACACGTTTAAGATAAAGTTATGAAAATTTAGGAACGGACATAAAAAAATTCAAGGAAAACGATGACGTCGTTGGAATTTCATTATTTACAAAAATAAGTGTATCCACCCCCCAAAAAAAAACACCCCCGAGGGGGAATTTCTTTTGAATGTGTTTTTTTGAGATTTTACGCATCGTATATGCCCTATCCCGAAAATGAAGTCTCCATGTCTTCCGGTTTTTTATATAACAGAGTGTCCCCAGATCTAAAATCATCGCATTTTCTCTGAAAGTCAATACCTGAGAAAAATTTCAAATTCAAGATAAGATTATGAAAATTCAGGACCGTACATAAAAAAATTCTATGAAAACGATGGCGTCGTTGGAGTTTCATTTTTTCGAAAGATAATCAATTTTTACGACTATTTTACAAAGTCACCCCCACCCTCGCCCTTAGGGGGTGGGTCGAGGATAACTCATTTAGGAAGTTTGCTAGACCCGAGAGCTCTACACCATTGAATAATCAATTTTTTGATAAAATTTTTTTGCATAACTTTGCATAACAAGATGAAATTTTAGGTCTATACGTAAAAAATTTTTACGACTATTTTACATAGTCACCCCCACCCCCGCCCTTAGGGGTTGGGTGGGGGATGACTGATTTAGGTTAAAATGGAAGATAATCATCCATCAATACATTGCCGTGACTTTTTTTATCAAATATGGAAGTATGCTAGACCCAAGAGCCCTACTCCAACCTGCAAAGTTGTATATATAAGAGTTTATCTAAATGCTTTATGGGAAATTGCTGTTTAGAGTGCTAAGAATAAATTTTTCAAATGTCCCTGAATAAGATTTTCTAGAAACACTATTACAAAAATCAAAAAATCGCTAACTTCAAAAATAGTGAAATTAAACAAAATGTGTCATTTAACTTCTTAATTGTAATGCTTGTAAATAAAAATAAAATTAAGAAACAATATAGATTTAATATTATGATGTAACATTCAAAATATCAACAGGATAAACTAAAGAAAAAATGGAATACTATATAATTATTGTATACAATACAGCCAAGTCAAATTGTTTTGTATATGAATCAATAATGTAAACCCTTCTCACAGAAAACAATAATCGTAAAATTGCATAATCTTCGCTTCAATTCAAAGTTAAATTATATACGAAATTATATAGGTACATTAAGATATTATATTCATAGTAGGTATAAACCAACTACAAATTAGAATAAATCGTGGGATAAATTAAAAAATATTACCACAATTTTTTGTCCCTGACTTTATTTTTGTACGACTACCAAAATTTTCCGAAAGAAATCGGTGAAGTACCAGATTTGGTATTATATTTCTCGAATTCCCACACTCTGCATACTCATTTATTTCCTGACATTACACACACTTTATTAAACATTTTATACTTAAATTGGCCTATAAGGGACTGATTAACCAAATAAAAAACGGCCACTTGTTATGTTAAATTTTGGACTACAAAAAGTCGTGGCCTTGTTCTTGCGTCCAACCTTCTGCAGAATACACGGAAGCGCATTTCGCTTTTACTTCGATTTTCGAATGCATTGAGTCGCACTCCATTTCCGTTAGACCAGTTTTATAAAACTTATGATCTATTTGGCTTAGAGTAGGATAACTTGAGACAATTTGAAGGCACATAGCAGCGAAAATGGAATTTTTTGTTGGCCACCTCGCCCATCGGACATCATTCGAACCTCTTTAATATTTTGATGTGCTAGAATGTAACCGTGAATATAGGAAGATATTTCAACTGATCCTCTTTTTCCTTGAGTTTCCTCGCAAACAACAGAGAATATCTTGGTTTGCAAAGCTGTAAACTGAAAAATTGTAGATGGTTCATATGCTCAAATAAAGGTTTTAACCTGCTGGATCTTTGGGTGTTGTAACAACTGCCTGTAGATCGAAATTTGAAGATAAAACTTCCGTATTTTCCTTTACAATTTTTTTGTCGTCATCCTGGACTTTCGAGCTAATGGTTTTCTTTCTAAATATTCTCGACATTTTTTTTTTCTCCTTTTATTATTTCAATTTCTATCATTGTTTTTTGCTCTAATCACAAGACAACACTGATCTTGCAACGTGGAATACAGGACAGTGCAATGTTTTCTGGCATTTATGAAATAATTTGCAGTTACAAAAGCGCGAAAATGTTACAATCACGATTATTTATAAAGTTCTTCGAAAAAGATAATCGCGATACCGACAAATTCGCAAGCATCTAAATAATTGTTTGCAACGTCAGACACGCGAAAGTGGTACATTCAGATATTTTGAATAATTGTTCGCAAAGCCAATAACGCAAAATTGTGAGTTTGTCATGGATAATATGGTTCATTTTAAGACTTATGGTGCACTTAGGTCAAAACGGCCAATTTTGCACATTCATGGTTTGGCATTGGACCGACGATATTTGAAAGATAAACATGTGTAAGAAATAAAACATTTCTAATGTCTACCATTTATTTGTTTTAAGTTCTTCAAATATATTTAGTGTAACCCCTTTTGTTTATTTAATCCAGTATTAGCCCAATTGCGGTACATCAGTAAGGAACTGGCTTAAGCATTGGTGGTACTCAACGTGTTGAATCAGATATATTTTCACAAATTATTTATGTATCAAGCAGAGCTTTGTTAATATTTTTTGCTGAAGGAAATAAGGCATTTTATACAAAGCCGTTTTGATTCCCAGTAAGCAAAATAATTACTTGTTTTCCTCTCGAGCACAGCGCATTTATAAGACACAATTCAGTTAATTGTCGGCCTAACCGCATTAAACGACATCGTGAGTGTCGGACCACGTTTCATCTAAATAAACATATTTCTATTACTTTCCCTATAACTTAAAATCTGACTAAAACAATTATGACATGACGAAGTACCACAATACGGGGCGATTCCATAACACGCTTTCGACTATCTAATTTTTTATACTTATCGTAAAACCACGCTCTATTAAAATTGGTCGAAGTGTTTCTAATGATGTATATTTAAAATATTCAAAACTCTTGCATTTTATTAAAAATAATTTTTAATGTTGAGACTTGATTTTCTTTGTACGTATTGTAAACCGTTCGTTGAATCTCATCTTTAGATGAATTGCCTACCCGACGACTGACGATAAGCTTTCGTTTTATATCGTGTTCAGTCACAACACCTCGTTTAATTACTAAATAAATTGTGGAATAAGTAATTTTCGTTAACTTGCTTATTCTTTTAATTATTTCATCTTGAGTTGAATTGACATACTTAGCTTTTAAGCTTGATTACATATTTAAAATTACTTGTTGAAAATGAATATGCAAATCTCGATTTTCAAATTCCCGAAATTGTGTCTCATTGTTATTAATTAGAATTGCATTACTAAGATGTATTTCATCATTAACTTTGATAATATCATAACTTTGAATTACATTATTAGCAGGAATTTCATTGTTAATGTGAATTACCCCAAAAGGTCTCCAGAAAACCATTGCACAAAACAAATCAAAGACAACTGTATATAAAATAATTAAACCGCATTCAATAAAAATCTCCTGAAGAATATTGAGATATTAATCTGAAAACGGCGCGCGCTGTTGCTCTTTAAAAAAAATGTTATCTTCTTTTTCATAAAGTAATTACGACCTATACTCCAACACCTCTGCCGACGACCGGCGATTTGAAGAATGCTTTTTAGCTACGTTGATATTCAAAAGTAAGATGAGCTTTCCGTAGCTTGTAAAAACTGACCACCGATATGTATTGATAAATTTATCGGTATTACTTAGTATCTACTTAAAGCGCTTATTAACGAAATATCGCAGTGCCCTGGTAAAATGATATTTTTTATACTGACTTTGGAAGAGGTATAAGTATTTTTCTAAAAAAGTCAATTAAAATTTGTTGTTCAAATCCACGCCACATAAACATTATTTCTGAAGGTACAGATCATCCCACCCAATTATTTCTTGCCATCATCGATAGATTATGATTTTTGGTCGAGTTATAACAATGCCAAGCGAGTCAAAAATTTTAGAAATCAAACCTAATATTTGTGTTTTAGTTAAAATATCTTAATTATGTTTATCACGGGTAACTACATACTCAAGGTCTTCTCCTATTGTATTCCAGAATATTCTCAATGTTTTAGAACTATCATTTTCAATAAAAACGAACCCAGATTGATAGAAGAACTACTCTCCAAATTTTGTACCACACAATTCGAATTTCATTTTCTCAAATTAAAACTTAATGTTTGAGAAATTTTCTTTGCTAAAATAATCAGTTCAGATTCCGACCTATACTTTTACATCTGATTTATCCCAATTATTACTCGATATTTCTTTTAAAACAACGGGTCGCTATGAATGAGGCCGGACCTGCTCGGTATGTTACTAAAATTCTCTTATCTGTACGATTCTCGACCTTCTAAAGTCTCGCAAAAAAGGGTGCTTTTTGTTAGAGAAAAAAAGTTTAGTTTTCAAGCATGAAGATGTTTCTAGTTATTAATGTATAATTCCTTTGTGTACACAAATACACTGTAGTTTTTAGTTTTATAAAAGGTCTGTTCCAACCGAGGTAAATACCGTTTTATTACCGTACAATCTCAGTAAGGCAGCAAATTTGATGTAAATTACACAGACTTATTATATTCACTAATCAACAGGTCAACTGGGTTTGTATCGTAATTGTACGGTTTTTGTGTTGGTTGGAACAGACCTAATTTTATCAATTCAGTATTTTTCCTATATTAAATCAAACAGTAGTTAGTGCCCGACGTTGCGTTATATAAATGCTAAAAATTAGTCTCCAAACTATTTGGGATGTATAAGAATCAGCTGGAACTGTTATACAAAAACAGTGTATAATAAAGCTACATAGCATGATAAGGAGTTTTGAAATAGGTGATATTTTATAATCGAGCACTGTTCCAACAGTTTCAACCCATACTTTCTGGAATCTATTCAAGCTGTTTTGAAATAACACTATTTATGGATTTCGATTAAAAATTGCTGAACAACTGTTTATTTTATAGAAAATTCGATCTCACATTTCAGAATGTTGACTTTACTGAATACTGTGCTTATCTATTATAAAAAAGTTCCTAGTATGTATGCATTTACTATAGATGAAGGGCCTTGCCAAAGTTTAAAATCGTGTTTGTTTACTATTTACGTTAACTAACTTAAAATTTTGAATACTATTGAAATTAATAATTAAATTCAATGAACTGTCTTGACTCTTACTTCGTGGAATCTACTCATATTACTGTTTTAAATGAAACTTCTGTTTCTAGATAATTCCACAATATATTGAAAAAATGTTAAAAATTCTAACAATTGTCAAATTTCTTAGAATTACGAATCTTCAGCTATATACAATAATAATATGACTTGGGTGTAGAATGTTAAAACTTATAAATGATTAGATTGGAATCGCTCTATTCTAAAATTATCAATCGACTGTTGAAGCTCCTGTGAAAGTACTCTTGTTCTTATAGATAATGCTAGGATTATTTTAAATATTCCGCTAAGGAAACCAGCAGATCAGTATCGGTTTGTAATAATTATATCTGTGAGATAACTGGACGATCCCAATAATAGTATATTATTTTATATGGAGGAAAAGTGATACTTTTCATGACGCGCTCGTGTTCAACAGTCGAACGGAGTGAGGCTGGTAATAGAGAGCAACTCATGAAAAGTAGCTTTTCCTCCAAATAAAATATGCTGTTTTTTCTTCAAATGTCGACAAATTAATGCAAAAACGTGTCTTTTTGATAGTAATAATTTTTAAACATAATTGGGTTCGCAAGGCGGTTTAGACCGGTGTCGGTGAGTAGAAACAGGTTGTTGCTATAGTGATGTAACATAAAGCTGTCAGTGGACACTGTCAACAATATTAATTTATATTTTACAATTATTGCGTCTACGGCTGCTTTTCTATCTATGTTGCTATGATAACACTTTTCCCTCCGCTGGCGGGAAAGTGAAAACTAAAGCTCCGGTCGAGGAAAAATGAAACGCCTACACAGTCGAAAACTGACAGATTTACTGACGTTTGAAGAAAAAATAAGTTTTCTTAGACTCTCTCAGAAAGTTTAACTACACATAGTTACTTAAAAGTGTCCTCTAAATGTAGATTTTTTTCATTCCTTGCAGCACTAAATAGACTGTTAAAGATTGTATATAACATGTGATCCTATTGTGGCCAACATTGAAGCGATCGTTTCTTATTAGATAATAGCAGCAATTTTCTTAAAATTGTCTTAAAAAACTGGAAATCATTCATGAAGAGTATAACAATTCCCCGCGAGGTTTTGGTCAGTATATAACTCGAAAACTATTTGAAGTAGAAAATTGAAATTAGGCAGTTATAAACCGTAGTATTACACATTTCAAGCAAGCAGTTACTTTGCTGCAACGTCATGTTTCGGGTCACGTGGTATCATTTTTAAAAAACTTAATGAGACAACCTGAATATTGTTCCACTGCTGTAAAGGTATCTCTCATACTAATTCGGCGATACCTATTTTTGTGTGTCAGGTACTTAGAAACGACAAACAAATTTTTATAAGGTTTTTTATTTGAAAAACAAAGAGAGCTGAGAAACAAAAAACATATTCTAGTAACAGCTATTCTAGTTGTCAAAAGCTGTCAGCGTCAGTGAACAATCGGTCACTGTATTATTGTTGTTAAAAGTTTTGTGACTTGAAACTTACCATGCCTTTACGTTTCACTTATGACGAGTATGTCGATATGCTGATGATCTATGAAGAATGTGGAAAAAATACCAGACGAGCTAGAGATTTATATAGAAATCGTTTCCCCGACCGAACAACTCCAGGAAAAAATAATTTTACTTATGTAGAACAAAAATTAAGACACGGTTCATTTCCAACCGGAAAACATCAAAATTCTCCACGTTAGCCTATTCTTACGGAAGATAATATTATTAACATTCTTGCTTATATCCAAGTCAATCCCCAAATTTCAACTCGATGTCTGCAATAAGAATTAGGAATAAGTAAATCTACTATTCAGAGGGTGTTCAAGCAATACAAATATCATCTTTTAAAAATACATTTAACGCAAGGTCTAACTCCTGCAGATCCAGATAGAAGTGTCAATTAAAATCGTAGAGGACCCTTTTTTCTTAAATAAAATAATGTGGAGCGACGAAAGCCGTTTTCACAATAACGGTGTAGGTATCGTTAATAGATATAATTGTCACTACTGGTCGGCTGAAAATCCCAGCTGGACGCGAGAAACGTATTTCCAAACTATTTTGGGAATAAATGTTTGGTGCGGTTTGTTTAATGGACGCTTGATTGGGCCGTATTTTTATGAGGGGAATTTGACAGGCGAAAGGTATTTAGATTTTCTCCAGAATATTCTTCAACATTTGCTTGAGAACAATCCACTAAAAGAGAGAGCGACTATGTGGTGGCAACAGGATGGTGCAACTCCTCATTCTGCTCAGCGAGTAACGTCACATCTGAATGTGTATTTCCAAGACAGCTTGATTGGGAGAAATGATACAATACATTGGCCGGCTCGTTCACCACATATAACCCTGTTAGATTTTTTTCTTTGGGGATATTTAAAAGGATTCATTTCTGTTACAGCTCCTACCGATGTAGATAATTTAAAAAACAGAATCAGAGCAGCTTGCCAATCTCTTACACCAGAAAGTATTGAAGCAGCATGCACAAGAAATTTACTTAGATTTGAATGCTGCATTAATGAAGGTGGACATAAATTTGAGCATAAACTGTAGTAAAAGTGTTATTGTTTTCCAATTCTTTTTGTTTTTCAAATAAAAAACTTTATGAACATTTGTTTGTCGTTTGTATATACCTAACACAAAAAAAATAGGTGTCGCCGAATTAGTATAAGAGAGACCTATACAGCAGTGGAACAATATACAGGGTGTGTCATTAACTTTTCTAAAAATTATACCACGTGACCCGAAACGTGTAATACTACCCACAGTTTATAACTGCCAAATTTCAATATTGTAGTACAGTTTTCGAGATATATACTGGCCAGAACCTCGTGGGACACCCGTATATAAAAAAACTATGACAAGCGGTATTTGTTTAATTAAAAAAATTAAAAACGTAAAAAGTTCTTTTTTTAATAAATTAACACGTTGAGTGCCGTATGTATCCAACACGGATACACGAGATACGGTGCTTCCATCGCCGTATGTATCCGCGGCTGATACACAACTATTTCTGTTATTTCAGCCGCATGTATCGACGTTGGCTGCATGCCTTGCATATATCTCTATGGGGACTATCGCACTACGGCCTGGCATACCCAAAAGCTTATTTGGCCTGTATATTTTATCCTTAGTTTTTTCAGGACACCATTTTTTCAGTTAGTGGGTTAGTGGGCCATACACATGAAAAATGGATTTGGCCTGATATACCCAATTTTCCGCTCCCACGGTAGCACTCAACGTGTTAAATATTAATTAATTAATATTTAATCTTAATAAATATAAGAAACGTCGTACATTATAATCTTTGAAAAAAAATGTAGGTCATCAGTAATCCAATTTCGAAGAAGTTTTTATTTTTCAGTGAATCTCAACCTTATTCAGTTATTGTTATTTATATTAAGATACACTTTTAATAGGTTAAGCACTCTTGGGAATGCCCTTAAAATTTATGGTTAGTAATGTTTATTGATAGAGGTAACAGTATTTACTCACGACAATTAAGAAGATTTATATTTAATTTACGTTTCAGAAAAACAAGAGTACAAATCTATATGACCGAAGATGATAATATAATATACAGTTTGAAATTTGATGGACGTGTTTTTGTGTGTCTTCTCGAAACTAGACTCGCGTTAAATTGTTATTTGTCAGTTTTTTCTAGTCTTCAGCATTCTGATTTTATAATATTATTGAGTTTCCACTTTTAATAATAATGGCACAGTTTACTGAAAATACAACAAACAGTACTTTAAAGAATAATAAATTATTACTCTGAACAACTTGTTAGGACTGAATAATCCTGGAAACATTATTACTGATACCTAGTAATGTTCTTTTATTCCTGTAACTTATACCATATCTAAACGATTTTGTAAATATTATTTTCCACGGACCTTACATAGGTACTTCACCAAAAGGGATCTCAAATTATGCCCTAATTTTCTAAGAATTGATAATTTTTTTTGTAATAGCTTCATATAGTGCAATGAACAAAAGCCGTACCAAAAAAGATACAATACACCGATGCCACATTATAACGGCTTGATGTAATCGCTTATTGATACCTATACTCTGTTTCATGTTTATCGTTGGTAATTTATTAGTATTACTTTGAAAGGTCTTCAAAAAGGCGTCCATATTCTTAATTATCAATGACTAATTAAATATGAAATATGTAAGGGGTGCCCCAATAAGAATGGCTTTCGGCCATATATCAGAAACCGTTCATGGTACAGCTGCGAGTACAAAAAATGTAACAAAAGAGATAAAAAACTTGAGAAGCCAAATTTTTCAAAAGGCGGCATAACAAAAGCAATCATTGCATTCTTCAAAAAATTCTGCGTATATGTACTTGATATTTAAAGTTTCAGTCTATCTACTTAAATAAGATGTGGGGGAGAATGGGAACTGTTATGAAAAAAACACCCATAACTCCGGTTCTTAACCGATTATTGCAAACTTAGTCATCTTGAAAACAGCTCTTTTCCACTAACATAAGAGTGAAAATTTGGACATAACCTAATGAGTAACTTTCAAGCGAGGGGCGCTAATTTTTTTAAAATCTAGTTATCTTTGGAAAATATTAAATAGGAGAATGCAATTTTAATCGGGATTATAAAAGTAGGCTTAATTTGTAACATAATGGCGAATACCGCATGCCGATATCTTGTCCGGTCCCGACATATCTTAAAAATTTATGAGTCAGTTGAAAACTAACAGCTTTAGAAGTGAAACTTATTATGTTACGCAAAAACTGTGAATGAGTGTACAAAAACTATTTACAATAAAAGACAAACAAAAGTAAATATTCTTTTTAAGAAATTATTTTATTAAATGTTCAAACAAACCACAATCTTGAGCCAAACTTTATTTTAATTCCATTGCTTCAAGTAAATGCATGAATATTTTAGAAATAATCAGATATACTTCTGTTCAACATTACCGACATTGTTGAATACATTAGCAGAATGGATTTATAGATGAAAGAAAAATTAAATAGTTTACTGACGAAACCAGGTATCCAACCAACGACCTTTAGGTTTTCAGTCTAACGCTCTGCCGACGAGTCTATTTCGCTTAGTAATATCATGGAGTCTACTGATGTAACAGAAGGGGAGAACAGCATTGCGTCTCTCTCACTGAGCTTAATTAAATAATAATTAGATAAGGACAAGGAGTTTAACAAATTTGTTAGTTTTACGAGTTTACTTTTACGCCAAAAATCCTGTAGTGTCCCATAAATTGTTTCACTTCATAAAGCGTAAATTTTAAGCATTCACCTATGAATATAGATTACCTACTATGGGGTAGTACGGAAAGGATTTTAACAATTTTGAAATAATTACAATTGACATTCCTTGCCCTAATAATAATAATTTCAATATTACTTTTAATCTGACTGTGAAACGGCGTTAAGGAAGTTAAAGTAGAAATATATGTATGTTTTTTTCCATGGCCCACTACTTCTTTTTATATATTTCCACTTTAACTTCCTGATCGCCGTTTCCCAATAACATCGAAATATTAATTGAAATTACCATTAATCAACTTTAATTCGTTCCAAATTATTAAAATATGTTCGGAACCTATAGCCACAGTAGGTAATCTATATTTAAAGGAAAATAATTAAAATGTATACGTTTTTTACGATATGTCGGGATAGGAAAAAGATATCGACATGCGGTAATCGGTATTCTGTTACTAATTAAGTCTACTTTTATAATTCTCGATTAAAATTGTATACTCCTATTTAATATTTTCCAAAGATAACTAGATTTAAAAAACAAAGTCAATAGCGCCCTCTAGTGTGCATGCTACTCATTAGGTTATGTCGAAATTACTAAACTTATGTTGATGGAAAACAGATGTTTTCAAGAAGACTAAATTTGCAACAATCGGTTAAGTTGAACCCGAGTTAAGGGCGTTTTCTCATATCAATCTCCCCGTACACATTATTTGAGTAGATAGACTGAAAGTTTAATATCAAATATACGCAGAATTTTTTGAAGAATGCGATGATTGTTTTTGTTATGCTCTTTAATTGAGTTAATTTTATGAAAGTTGGCTTTTTAATGTTTTTATCCAATTACGCCCTCTCGCGGTATACCGAAACTTTTGTTATATTTTTTCCCGCAGTTGTACTATTAACGATTTCTGATATATGGTCTAGAGCCACTTTTATTGGGACGCCCGTTACGTATGTAGTTTTTTTAACGAAAAATTTTGAACGCGGAAATCAATCAAACTTTAACAATTCGGTAGGTAGTGGAATGAATGGCAAAAGGTCAAAGGGAGAGCTATCTGTTATTTTTTTTTTAAATGAATTAAGGGTTATGATGGTTGATTGAAATTTATATCCTCATGAAAAGTTTATTTGGATTAGACCGCAGGGCTGCCAGTTAGATTTTCATTTCATCAGTAAAAATCTTGTCAAAAATTGAGTAATTTCAATAGATTTATTTTATGCTATAGAAATTTCAAAAAAGTATAATGAACTAAACTTATGACCTCGAAAAAATATGTATTATTTGAAAACAAACTTTTCATTTAAAAACAAATAAAGTAAACATACAGTGTCCACCATGTTCGCTAATTATGGGAACAATTTTTAGTTGTTGTATATAGGAAAATTTAATATATACGATCGATTCTGCATGGTCGATGATCCAAAATTACATCTTGACATCAGTTACATGAACACTTCATGGCCACAAATTGGAAAAATTCGACATGGAAATGCGAAAAGTGAGGTTAGATGCCAAAATACCGAAAATTGTTATTTAGAAAAAGTGATTAAAATGATATTTTAGGAGTACGTACAAAATTTGAAGCAAAAACAACAAAAAATAAGAATTTTCTTATTTTTCTCCATTACGGTCTTCTGAAATGATATTGCCTCAATTTCTTTTTTGAAAGAGTTCAATTAGCACCGTATGTAATTTATAAACGTAAAACTATTCAAAATTGGTCATTAAAATCATTCCTAGAGAATTAAATGGAAATATTAGTTGAGCATTTGAAACTTTCCTGTAACAATACCTTGTCCAATGTTGTCAGTTTGTGAAGTTTAAAATAATTTAGTACTGATACCACAATTGAAAAGAACCGTTTTTGATATTTTCAATAAATATTTCATTAAATTATTAAAACTCATTAACTAGTCATAATAATAATAATAAATTGAATTAGTTTACCAACGTATTACTATTAGTGTTTTAAATGAAACTCACGGTTTCTAGTTAATACCACAATATAATAAAAATTGTTGAAAATTCTAAAAAATTGTCAATTGTCAACCGTGAGTTTCATTTAAAACTCTAATATGAGTAGATTCCGCGAAGTAAGGGTCGAGACAGTTAATTTCATTAAGTTATTACTATTTTTTGAAACAATATTCAACAGATTACCCACTAACTCATTACTAATAAATAACTTAATATTTCAAAACACAAATTCAAAATGTCCTCCATCTCGTTCCATACATTTCACCGTCCCGGAATTCGTTTCTCTTTGAATATTTCGGAGCGTACCTTGGTTAATAGCATATACGCAATCCCATATGCATTGTTCTAAATGTGCGACGTCTCTGAAGGGTGTTACTCGATAAATTTTGTTATTTGAATAGCCCCATAATAAAATGTCCAGAGGGCATAGGTCCGGGGACCGTCTTGTTGGAAATGAAGATTGGCTCGCTTAGCTAGTGGGATACCATCCAAGAATTTGGTTAATTCATTTTCCAACAAAGTTGAATAACACCTGGCATTCAGGTTTTCTCTAAAGAAAAATGAACCAATAATTTGACAATTCCAAATTCCGCACCATACATTAACCTTGAGTGGGAGTTTGTGTCTGCCCATCAACGACAGTTTTGTGAGCTTACTGTTCCATTTGATGTGAAAGTAGATTCGTCGGAAAATAAAACATTTTCTGTGAAATTTGGATTATCTTCTATAATTCAAAAACCAAACCGGACGTCAAAATATTTTTCTTCAGAACTTGAATAAATTTAGGCTTGCACGGGTGAAATTTGTTTGTCGCATTGTTTTGATTAAGATGCATATAGTTAATGTCGTATCAGTCATGTGATGGAAAAGACTTAGCGTTTCTACTTGTAGTTACCTTAAACTTCTTTAATAATTTTGCTACATTTCTAAAATGGACGTTTTTGCCAGGATATTTTTGGTTAAAAATATTAGCAGCTTCTCTTGAACATTGATAATTTTCTCCGCAAATTAGAACCAACTCTATTTTTTCTTCACGTGACAGTATAGAAGGCACTTTTAGTTATAGATAGATAGATAGATATAAAAATATCTTTGCAGAATGTGTAAATAGAAGTAAACTTAACGAAAACGGAGAATTACGGATCAAATGCAACAATGATGTTACACGAGTATTCGTTTATGATTTTAAAGCCCACTTAGTTAATTTAAAACTTTGTATTGCGGCAAAGTATTTGAGAAAAATGGGTTCTAGGATGATGAAAGTATAAAACTAGGAATCGTTGTGGAATGTATGCAGACCTTTTAAAGATAATAAATTATCTTGTATTCATATTATCGCATTGTTTTTTTATAAATATTGTCCAAACATGAATCATTACGCTTATTAAATAATAATTATTAATGTAAGTTGTCATGTTCTGAAACTTTGATGAAATATTACATAAAAAAAAATAATATTGGCCCTTTTCAATTGTAATATCACAATTAAATTGTTTGAAACTGCACAAACTGACAAGATACGAAAAAATTTCACGCGTTCAACGAATATTTTCATTTTATTATATATGAATGACCTCAATCAATATTTCTGAATTGTTTTACCCTCACACATTAAACATGGCGAAAAGTACTGATTTTTTTATTTTTTTGTTTTTTTGCTCGAAATTTCATAAATGGCCCTAAAATATCATTCTAATCACTTTTTCCAAACAACTTTTTCGATATTTTGCCTCCATGACAGTGGCATCGTGAGTGACGTCAGAATGTCTTTTCAGATTAGCGACCATGCAGGATCGATGGCATACATTAAATTTTCCTATATCCTACAACTAAAAATGTTTGCCATATGTAGCGAACATTAAGGGGGATACGATATATTATACCTACCTACTGCTTCATTTTAAAAATAGTAATCACAAAATAAAGTTACGTAGATACTCATCAGGTACGAGTATATAAAAAAAATAGAACGAATAGTAATGAACAACAAAAATACAAAACAAATAAAAAAACAAATGTAAGAAAATAACTGTTATAGGTATATAAAAAATCGATTTAAATCTGAATCTGATAAAGTATTATCCTTTTTTGGTATATACATATCATTAGTATGTAAATGTATTACTTCTTTTGTAAAGTTAGCATTAGTACAATTTGCTTTTCTCGACTGCAAATACATAATTTTGTGTGTGTAGATGTCTCACATACTAGTTGTGGCTAGTTTGTTTCTTTCGTTAGTTTTCATTAGATAGGTAGGTAATAAGAGAAATCTCTTAAATTAATTTAAACAGAGCGTTTGGAAATATCATGCGAGATATGATTAATTGAAAATTAATAATAATAATAAACAAGTGTCATAATTTTTTTCATCAATATGCAAATCAGTAGATCTCCTGAAAATATAGTAAAACCGGCAACCATGTAAGACCGTTTCTATTTCAGATTTTATGAAAGACTAAAATATGTTATCTAAGTATGTTTTTATAATGTCTGCTGTGGAATCGCCGCCTTAATGTTTTTGCTAATAGCGGCGTTCTTATAGTTTTTTTTATTATTTCCAACATGCAGTTGTTGGGTTAAAAATATTTATGCATATAGATTATTTTCTATAGAAACCACATAAATGCAATATACCTTGAAAATAATATATTGAATTGAATTGTGATGGTGGAGCAAAATGTAAAAAATTCTTGTTTTTTACATTTTTCTCTTGGAATATTGAATTATATAGATACGTTATTTATAATCATTTAATGCAATAAAACGTATTTTAAAAAAATAGCAGATAGTGTACACTTTGCCATTTCACTACCGAATTTTCAGAGCACACTCTGATAGATTACAGAAATCATCAGAAATGTATTCTGGACTGAGAAAGATGTGTCATATTTGCTGTACCTATGTTTGTACAGGAGCAATATTAATATTATCTAATACCTATGCACTATTTAGAATCAGTTGTCTTAGCGACGGGCCTGGCTCAGTGGCGGAGCTAGGGGCGAGTGGGCCTCAGGACATTTCTTACAGGTACACTGAGTAACACGTAAAAAGTAAGAAAATTAAAACGTTTTCCATTCAGGACAAAAACTAATACAAAACGAAAACTTAAATTTTTTTGTATCATAAAAAGTGTCAAAACAAAAATATGTTTTATTCAGCTACTTAATTCCAAACCAATATCTAGATTGGTATTTTCCGTATTACATTGAAAGGAAATAAATGAAATACTTTATATAAAATATAAAAACTAATAATAAACTGAAATCTAGAACTACGTTCTTTTTCTGACTTTAGTATTGGCAAAGTAATCTATGAGATCTTTTAAATCTAACTTCGCTGCGATATTATATTCTACATTTAAAATAGATTGTTCACGATCATTGTTGACCTAATGCAATTTCTTCACATTTTCAATTTACTAAAGGATCTTTCCAATTGCGCAACAGTTACGCACAGGTAGGGTAAAAAATAGAAGAAACATAACATAAACTTCAGGAAAATCAAGTTTCATATACGAATACTATTTGGAAAAGTTTCCTCTTCATATCTTTTTTGAAGTCATCTCTTTAACTAGTTCAAGTAACATATCAATATTGATTGACAACACCGTTAGTAAAAATTTCCCGATGTTTTCGAAATTAGTATTGTTGCAACAAATAATATTCATTTGATTGATTGCATAGCAGAAAACCTCTATTCAATTTGATTGGTATTGGTATCAATTGAATAGTAATATACCCGGACTTTGAAGTAATCTTCTCTATTATCAAATTGCTATTCCAAAGCAAGCTCAACAATTTGTTTTGGTACTTTTCGTTGCCTTTTAAATTGAAATACTAGCTCTATATTGCATTTAATTGCAAGAGTTATTGGTTCAGATATTCAATCATTATACGCTTCTTGAGGTCTTAAAGCAGAAATGTAGGTCAATGTATTTCTTAAGACTGTTGCGCCGCCGATATAAATATCAATTCTTTGTAAAAATCTTGATACGTGGTTTACTTGAGATAAAGTTTTGAAGATAAAAATATTAATAAAAACAAATTCAAAGTTGGCCATTTTCTTTTTCAGATTTTTAGCTTCCATGGTTGCTTCCTTTTTCTGCGATTTCGATTCAATATCTGAAAAGCTTTTAGAATATCGAACAATCGAATTTTTATTGCCATAATTGATTGAATACTTCCTGACCAACATGTAGGGTTAAGTAATTTCTGATTCCCCAGTAAAAGAAGACGAAAGCTCCCATCGTTTGATAATAGATCCAAAAAACGACGATCGACGAAAATATGATAAATGAAATCCCCAATTTCCGCATATTTCATAAATTTGCAAAAAATGAATTTTTTGATTATATCGCTGTATTACATAGAAACATAATTGTTATTATATTTGGAATAAATTGTAGCAACATAAAAGTCAATGACATTCAATGATATATTTAAAAAAAAATTCCAAAATGTTTCGTTTACGCAACGTTGGGGACTAATGGGTTAATTAGAAAATTTATTACAATAACATACCATTAAAGCCATTCTGATTACATGAGTGCAAACATTCTTCCATGTTTCTGGTGTGACTCTAGCAAATGTGTCATCTGTCAACTTTAACACGTCACCTACCTTAAAAGTTGTATTACGCACTCCAACTTCATTTTATAATAGCCCACATCTTTTCTATTGGATTCAATTTTGGATCAGGTGGTGGCAAACGTAACACGGAAGGACCGTGTTCAGCTAACAACTTATAAACAACATAATTTTTAAATATTGGTTTATTTAGCTGTATTTTCCTGTAAAGTTCCGGCTTAATATCAGTATAATCAAAATGAATACTTCTTTCCCGTAACCATATTTGCATATTTGCCTTTTTCCAAGTAGACGTTGGGTTACGTTCCACAGATCGTTATATGATTCATTATTAATAACTATTACAAAGTATTTACTATCTCGACCCATACTTCGTGGAATCTACCCATATTACTGTTTTAAATGAAGCTTACTGTTTCTAGATAATTCCACAATATATTGAAAAAATGTTAGAAATTTTAAGAAATTTGACAATTGTTTCGATATTAAATATCATCGTCAGAATGACAGAATATATATTCCATTTGATGCCTACCTGATGATTAATAATTATTTTTGGCTAGACTTAATATATGTTAATAGAAAAAAGAAGAATATATGATATAACAATTATTAAAGCGTAGATATTATTAGCCCTATGGGGATATCCTGAATATCTTTTTTCCCAATTAAGATAAGTATAACTGTGCAATGATATAGAAAACCAAGAAAACTATATCTGCTGATTTTTAAAATTATCACTTAAGAAGACAGTTTAAAAGTGGAGAACTCCCTAGATTTATCTGTTCATTGACAACTTGATATTATGGGTTTCTTAAGTGTCTTCTAATTTCCAATTCTTCATGGAAATCCAGTTCTTGTGTCTTATTTGTGAATACAATTTCAAAAAAAATTACAATATTGTTTAACCTGAAATTGACAATATTGTCTAATCAATTTATTATTCTCGAGATTCTATATTCTACTCACATTACAGCTAGAACTTGCTATCAGAGTCTTTAAAAAGACATTTTTAGGATAATGTTCAGAAATACAGCATAAAAGCAACTACAAAAATATAACAATATACTAGAAACGATGTTTTGTTGTTGTTCAATGCCGTCAGCCCTGTTATAAGAGGCGGATCGTTTTCATTTTCGTCGTTTGTGCATCGGATATTACGAGATAATCAATCCCCAAACTTATATTATTTGGGTTGCATACTTGGTCAAATGGTCTTGTATTCGGTACGTCAAACTTTATACCATAGAATAATTTCTTTGCTTCAAACAGCTGTGTTTATATCAAAATCAAACAAAATAACGTTAAGTTTAAAAGTTTTTTTCAAAATGAATGAGAAATCAGTGTGTACTGAGTGCAAGTCATCTTTCAAGCGAATATATGGGTTGCGGAAACAAGTAAAAATATTTCATGTGGGAAGACTTGATGATCTAGCTCCACTTAAAAAGTGTATAAAGACTTATAACTTCAGTTGTGATATCTACAAGAAAAATTTTAACCACAAGAATCATCTCCATAAAAAGACTCATGGCATTTTATCAGTAGATTCCTCAGAATCATCTCCAAAAAATGCAAAGAAGTGCCCTCTCTGTAGTTTCAAAAATTCGGCTAAAATACAATTACACAGTCACTTTAAGGAGAACCACGACATTGAAACGTCTACTGAAAACTTTGTTTTTGCGACAAAGGACGATTTTGAATCACGGAAAAATGAAATTGTATGATCTGATTTTAATAAACTTGCACATGCTTTTCTTATTCAAACTGTGAACCTGTTAGTAATAAAAACTGTCTATGGTTTTTAAAATTAGTTGATTATACAATGGTGTAGGACTCTCGGGTCTAGCATACTTCCATATTTGATAGAAAACAATTTTTCACGGGAATGTATTGATGAATGATTATCCTTTATTTTAACTTAAATCAGTTATCCCCCACCCAACCCCCTAAAGGTGGGGTTGGGGGTGACTTTGTAAAATAGTTGTAAAAATAAATTAGAATTGGAATCAAATTCCACGTAATATATTACGTATACACCTAAAATTTCATATTGGTAACTATTTTTTATAAAGTTATGCAAATAAAATGTTATCAAAAAATTGATTATTCAATGGTGCAGGACTCTCGGGAAGTATATATTTGATAAAAACATTTTTTTCACGGGAATGTATTGATGAATGATTATTTTTCATTTTATCCCAAATCAGTCAAAATGTTTCACGGAAATGTATTGATGAATGATTATCCTTCATTTTAACGTAAATCAGTCATACCCCCCCCCCAACCCCTAAGGGCCTGGGATGGTGACACGTTTTATTGAATATCTTTGGCAATAATGAAGAAAAAATATGAAAATTGGTATACATACTCAAAAAAGGGTTTATGATTCGATGACACACTCAAAATCACCCCAACCCTAATATTTCCCAAACACCCGCCCCCTCTACCCTTATGGTATGAAATAAGCGTGTAATCATTTTTTAATTTGAATTTTATTTTATTAAATATACATATGCCAAATAGTAAATTTTAATTCTTATTCGTAAAGCCGCAATAGCGATTTTTATTTTCATTAAAAAATCAATTTTTTTATTACATTTTTTTTGCATAACTTCATAAAAAAAAGTAATCGAAATGAAATTTTAGGTGTATACATAAAATATTACGTGAAATTTGATTCCAAATTCAAAAATTTATTTTTACCACCATTTAACAAAGTCACCCTCGCCCCCGCCCTTAGGGGATGGGTGGGGGATGACTGATTTGGGATAAAATGAAAAATAATCATTCATTAACACATTCCCGTGAAAAATTTTGCTTAGTAAATATGGAAGTATGCTAGACCCGATAGTGGTGCACCATTGAATAATCAATTTTTTAATAACATATTATTTGCATAACTTTATAAAGAAAAGTTATAAAAATGATATTTTAGCTGTATACGTGAAACATTACGTATAATTTGATTCCAAATTTACAAAGTAATTTTTACGACTATTTTACACCCCCGCCCTTTGCGGGTGGGTGGGGGATGACTGAGTTAGGTTAAAATGGAGGTAATTCATTCATCAAAACATTCCCGTGAATTTTTTTTATCAAATATGGAAGTATGCTAGACCCCATTTTACTTGCATAACTTTATAAAAAAAAATAGTTACAAAAATGAAATTTTAGGAGTATACGTAAAAAATTACGTGAAATTTGATTCCAAATTAAAAAAATTCATTTTTACGACTATTTTACAAAGTCACCCCCAACCCCGCCTTATGGGGGTGGGTGGGAGATGACTGATTAAGGTTGAAATGAAAAATAATCATTCATCAATACATTCCCGTTAAATTTTTTTTTTACCAAATATGGAAGTATGCTATACCCGAGACTCCTACAGCATTGAATAATCAATTTTTTGATAACATTTTTTGTGCATAAATTTATAAAAAAAAGTTATCAGTATGAAATTTTAGGTGTATAAGTAAACAATTACGTGTAATTTGATTCCAAATTAAGACATTTCTTTTTACGACTATTTCACAAAGTCACCCCCACCCCCGCCTTTAGGGGATGGGTGAGCTCTGACTGATTTAGGTTAAAATGAGAAATAATCATCCATCAATACTTTCCCGTGAAAAATTTTTTTCTATCAAATATGGAACTATGCTAGTCCCGGGAGTCCTACACCATTGAATAATCAATTTTTTTATAACATTTTTTTGCATAACTTTATAAAAAAAGTTATCAAAATGAAATTTTAGTAGTATACTTAAAAAATTACGTGTAATTTGATTCTAAATTAAAACATTTATTTTTACGACAATTTTACCAAGTCACCCCCACCCCCGCCTTTAGGGGATGGGTGAGCTCTGACTGATTTAGGTTAAAATGAGAAATAATCATCCATCAATACTTTCCCGTGAAAAAAAATTTTCTATCAAATATGGAACTATGCTAGACCCGAGAGTCCTACACCATTAAATAATCAATTTTTTGATAACATTTTTTTGCATAACTTTATAAAAAAAAGTTATCAAAATGAAATTTCAGTAGTATACGTAAAAAATTTTTACGACTATTTTACAAAGTCACCCCCACCCCCACCTTTACGGGGTGGGTGAGGGATGACTGAATTAGGTTAATATGAAAAATAATCATTCATCAATACATTCCCGTGAAAAATTTTTTTCTATCAAATATGGAAGTATGCTAGATCCGAGAGTCCCACACCATTGAATAATCAATTTCTGGATAACATTTTTTTTGAATAACTTTATAATAGAAAGTTATCAAAATGAAATTTCAGTAGTATACGTAAAAAATTACGTGTAATTTGATTCTAAATTAAAACATGTATTTTTACGACAATTTTACAAAGTAACCCCCACCCCCACCTTTACGGGGTGGGTGAGGGATGACTGAATTAGGTTAATATGAAAAATAATCATTCATCAATACATTCCCGTGAAAATTTTTTTTCTATCAAATATGGAAGTATGCTAGATCCGGGAGTCCCACACCATTGAATAATCAATTTTTTGATAACATTTTTTTTGCATAACTTTATAACAAAAAGTTATCAAAATGAAATTTCAGTAGTATACGTAAAAAATTACGTGTAATTTGATTCTAAATTAAAACATTTATTTTTACGACAATTTTACAAAGTAACCCCCACCCCCACCTTTACGGGGTGGGTGAGGGATGACTGAATTAGGTTAATATGAAAAATAATCATTCATCAATACATTCCCGTGAAAATTTTTTTTCTATCAAATATGGAAGTATGCTAGATCCGAGAGTCCCACACCATTGAATAATCAATTTTTTGATAACATTTTTTTTGCATAACTTTATAAAAAAAATTATGAAAATGAAATTTTAGTAGTATACGTAAAAAATTACGTGTAATTTGATTCTAAATTAAAACATTTATTTTTACGACTATTTTACAAAGTCACCCCCACCCCCACCTTTACGGGGTGGGTGAGGGATGACTGAATTAGGTTAATATGAAAAATAATCATTCATCAATACATTCCCGTGAAAAATTTTTTTCTATCAAATATGGAAGTATGCTAGATCCGAGAGTCCCACACCATTGAATAATCAATTTTTTGATAACATTTTTTTTGAATAACTTTATAATAGCAAGTTATCAAAATGAAATTTCAGTAGTATACGTAAAAAATTTCGTGTAATTTGATTCTAAATTAAAACATGTATTTTTACGACAATTTTACAAAGTAACCCCCACCCCCACCTTTACGGGGTGGGTGAGGGATGACTGAATTAGGTTAATATGAAAAATAATCATTCATCAATACATTCCCGTGAAAAATTTTTTTCTATCAAATATGGAAGTATGCTAGATCCGAGAGTCCCACACCATTGAATAATCAATTTTTTGATAACTTTTTTTTTGAATAACTTTATAATAGAAAGTTATCAAAATGAAATTTCAGTAGTATACGTAAAAAATTACGTGTAATTTGATTCTAAATTAAAACATGTATTTTTACGACAATTTTACAAAGTAACCCCCTTCCCCACCTTTACGGGGTGGGTGAGGGATGACTGAATTAGGTTAATATGAAAAATAATCATTCATCAATACATTCCCGTGAAAAATTTTTTTCTATCAAATATGGAAGTATGCTAGATCCGGGAGTCCCACACCATTGAATAATCAATTTTTTGATAACATTTTTTTTGCATAACTTTATAACAAAAAGTTATCAAAATGAAATTTCAGTAGTATACGTAAAAAATTACGTGTAATTTGATTCTAAATTAAAACATTTATTTTTACGACAATTTTACCAAGTCACCCCCACCCCCGCCTTTAGGGGATGGGTGAGCTCTGACTGATTTAGGTTAAAATGAGAAATAATCATCCATCAATACTATCCCGTGAAAAAAAATTTTCTATCAAATATGGAACTATGCTAGACCCGAGAGTCCTACACCATTGAATAATCAATTTTTTGATAACATTTTTTTGCATAACTTTATAAAAAAAAGTTATCAAAATGAAATTTCAGTAGTATACGTAAAAAATTACGTGTAATTTGATTCTAAATTAAAACATTTATTTTTACGACAATTTTACAAAGTAACCCCCACCCCCACCTTTACGGGGTGGGTGAGGGATGACTGAATTAGGTTAATATGAAAAATAATCATTCATCAATACATTCCCGTGAAAATTTTTTTTCTATCAAATATGGAAGTATGCTAGATCCGAGAGTCCCACACCATTGAATAATCAATTTTTTGATAACATTTTTTTTGCATAACTTTATAAAAAAAATTATGAAAATGAAATTTTAGTAGTATACGTAAAAAATTTCGTGTAATTTGATTCTAAATTAAAACGTTTATTTTTACGACTATTTTACAAAGTCACCCCCACCCCCGCCTTTAGGGGGTGGGTGTAAGGGATGACCTATTTAGGGTTAAATGAAAAATAATCATTCATCAATACATTCCCGTGAAATTTTTTTTTATCAAATATGTTAGTATGCTAGATCCGAGAGTACACTTCGAGGACAACTTATACAGTATAAGTTATACTCAGTATAAGATATACTCGTCCTCAAACTGAAGTCTGTGCATACATATATATATATATATATATATATATATATATATATATATATATATATATATATATATATATTAAAATCCTACACTTTGAGGACGGAAGATATACGCACATATACGTATAAGTTATACGATATTATATACATATATCTAGTATTTTGAGGACACCAGATTTGTAGATTCGTTTGATAATGAAAATTAAATTTCTAGATTTTTTTCAATTTAAAGTTCCTCTATTATATTTTTGTACATACTGTATGTGCACAGTCCGGTGAAAAAGAGGAAAACTATTTTATTTTTCACATTGTCCACAAATTTAACCCATTAACGCCCGAATAATTTTTTGTTGTGAATTATATGAAATTGATCAATTTGGAAATGTTTAGTGTGTTAATAATAAAGTAGTATTATAGTATATTACGTAACGAGTGCGGAAAGTGACATTTTTCACACGAGTGGGAAGTATTGTCTCATGAGGCGCAAGCAGAGTGAGATAATCCCACGATTGTGGAAGATCACTTTCGCACAAGTTATGTACACTATTTTTCCTACGACCACCCTTCTTATTGAACAATATGTAAATATCAGATCGTGTATATCAAGTTGCTTGACTAATCTTACATTTTATTTGTGACAGTATATGATTGAATATTATTTCTATAAAAATTGCACATGAATTTACAATTACTTTTATAGTGAAATAAAGAAATAACGATAATTATTGTTTGAAAGAATGACAACAAGTAAGTACTTATTAGATATAACTGTGGAACAAATGAATTAACAGGATTACGTCGCTGTTCCTTCATTATTTTTACTTTAAAAATAACTAAATTTTGTTTTAATAAAATAAAAATATGAGAAATATCATAATTAGATTAATGTGAATACATATCTCTGATAACGATAATTCAAATCTGAATTAGTTCAGTTTGAGGAGTGTCAACCAGTTTTTTTCTTCCTTTATTTTTTATAAATAATTAGTTTTTAGTCCAGTTTCTATGTAAATAATATCAATAAGGAAGAGCAATTAATAAATACATCTGTAAATCTTACAGGATTCACAGGTTTGACGGCTTATTGACAGCTGTGCGGAGAGTTACTTTCCGCCCTAGGGCGGAAAGTAACTTTCCGCACGCGTGAGAATAAAGGTCACTTTCCATGCGAGTAGAGAGTGCGAAATGTGTTACTTTCCTAAATGGTAGTGGGAAAAGTTTTTATCAATGTTTTTTAAAATAAAAAATGCCGTTACATATATGTAACGCTAGGACAATATACAATATGAAACTTTAAAAAAATATAATTAATATGTTCGTTTTTGTATGAAATATATAATTGCAGTCCAAACACTGTCCATCGTCACATTTCTTGCACATGGTTTTGGCACTATAGTCTATTTGAAAATCAAGAGAGAGTAAATTCCCAGAATAAAAACTAATTCGGTATGCAAAACTATAGTACAGTACGTGCGGTAAAACTTCAATATTTGTTATGCATTCTAAATGGTTTTTGTTAATTTCAATACAAAATTTATTACATTTCTTGGACTATCACATTATTTTATGATCTTTCATTGTTACTACAGTAGGCCTAAGAGGATTAACGTGCGTCATAGGCGTAACCAGAATAGAAAGGGATAATTGTTATTTAACGACCTCCGAATGGCAAGAATGGCAACCGCTTCGGGCGGATGTAATTTCGGCCGGAAAAAGGGCAGGTACTAAAAGCCGGTAGGTAAATTCGGCCGGAGGTTTTAAGTTGCTTCCTTATCTCATAGGTATTTTCGGCCGCAAATCAAATAAAATAACAGAATGCTTTATATTAAAATATTTCTTTATTTCAATAAAATTATTACATCAACTTATTTCTATAACTTAGGTAAACTATAAATTTTTAAAAAACGTTTTGATGTGATACAGATTTAACGAAATTAATTCTAGAAATATTGTCAGATCGAAGCATATTTACCATGTTTTCGATAAATTTTAGTTTGTTTTTCACTTGTTTGTCTTTAATTTTTGCTGGAATATTTAAATTTTTTATTTTTAAATATGCATCGATCTGACAATCTTTTAATTTTTCTATAAAAATAAATATAGAAGGGTGACTTGAATAAAAACTAGAATTAAAGTGCGAATGGAATGATTCGCAGGCATTTGTGGTTCTTTTAATTGATGGGTTTTCATATGCCCATATATTTGGTGGAAAATGAGATTCTGGCGCTATGTAGTTTTCTAATAAATAGTCTGCGTATTTATCTATAAGTTTATGGTCCGGTTTGTATGACATGAGATCAAATATGAAACAATCTTCAACTTTAGAGGGGTCTAAATAAGTTAGCCCAAAAGTATGAGTAAGCCATTTGCTCTCCTCGCAGTTTTTATCTTTATACATTTGGGTTAACCCTAATGATTGTATTTTCCTATACCACGCCTGGTGCAAGTGGAATCTACAACCATTTAGTTTGGTTTTGGGAAAGACAACTTTTAATGCGTTATGAATTGCGATTTCAAAATCCACAAATACCTCCTTCGGTTCAAAAACAATATTATAAAGTTCAAAAATTTTAGATTTTACCAACAGAAAAAGTCTCATATATGTGTCACTGGTTTTATTGGGCAACAGACAATACAAAAGAGGAACATAATGCCCATTTTCCAGTCCATGGATGGTAAATTACTGATAAAAATATTTTGTACAATAAGAAAATGTGCCATCCATGTAAAAATCTTTCATTTTACATAAACTTATTATATTTGTATGGCAAGAAAAAACAATGATATTATCAGCTGTGCTGTTAATAAACAAAAAATTTTCACCTGTTGTGGTTTTCGGTCCATAACTATCGAGTACAGAATGTACATCGTGAATATCCTTAGGCAGGGCTGGTAAGAGCTTACGGCGGCTGTTGTACAAATTTCTTCTTATTAGACTGACATCTATCGATGACAAATTCTCAGGCAAATGATTTGAAAGAACGCTTTTAATAATTTTTGAAGGTTTCTCCGATATGTCTTCCTCAGCTTTGCGCTTGCATGAAGTCGTCACTATTTTTCTCTCCAACGTAGTTTCATCGGACTCGTGGTTGTGGATTAATTCACTTCTAGTAACTGTGTATTCCGCACCAACAGTGTACAGTTTGGCTAAACATCTTGAATTTTTCTTTATACACCTCCAACGTACTTCACCACTCTTTAATACGTCCTGTTTACAAAACTGAAACTTTTCTACAACTAGTAAGTCACAACCGCGTGAACTCTTAATTAATGAAACTGATGCCATCGTATACAAATAATATATTTTATGCTTTCTATCGACTAGTAGCTTAAAGATAAGTTATAATACTGACTAGCTATAATAATTTTATACCTGTTATTTGTGAATTTTATACATTTAAAGGAATAATCTTAAGTAGGTACAACATAGTTATTAGAATAAAGAGATAAGTAAATTAAAGGTATTTCCGACAGGTACACAGGATTAGGTATTTCCAAATAAATACTCAACTAATATTTTACAGAAACTATTAAGCGTAATTACCAATATTTTAATCTCATCGTAAACATCAACCCCTCGGCTGAAATTACCCCTGTCATAAATGGTACCCTTTGATTTATGCAGGTAGGCCAAGGGATTACCGGCCGAAATTACGCCCGCCGACCGCTTCTAATGACAGATATTTTGACTTAAATAGTGCTTAAGTTTCTAGAAATGCAGTTATTTGATTTTCGATAAACGTGACAAATAGTAGTGACTAAAAATGGAAGCAGTTTGTGAGTATACGCCAGTGAAAAAATTAAAACTAGACCATTTATCGCTCAATGAAAAGAGTGCTGTAGTGAATGTGTACCACTATTTTAAACATCAAAATCCCTCAAACACTATTGACAGTGTAGTTGAAACAACATCTAAGGCAATGGGATATGGAAAATCTACAATATATAGAGTTCTAAAGGAGGAAAAATCAGGTGGAGTAACCTCACCAAAGCCGAAACCAGGTAGACCAAAACTATTAAAAGTCAACGTGGACCAGTTTTTTAAAAATGCTATTCGTAAGCTTGTTCACTCATTTTTTATAAACAAGCAAATACCAACTTTAGATAAAGTTTTGCAAGCCATCACGAATGATGTTGATTTACCCACAATAAGCCGGGATAAACTATGGAAAGTGTTACATGAGTTAAACTTTAAATTTTGAAAAATGGGCAGACACTCAATGATAATTGATTCTGAAGAAATTGTATGTTGGAGAAGACAGTACCTCAGAAGAATACAACAAGTTAAAGCTCAAAATAAAAACATTTATTATTTAGATGAAACATGGGTTAATGAAGGACATTGTGTAGGAAGAGTTTGGAAAGACAAAAATATAAAATCATCCCATCAAGCTTTTCTAGAAGGATATACTACTGGTTTTAAGGAACCTATAGGAAAAGGTAAAAGATTAATTATTTGTCATATAGGCAGTACAAACGGTTTTCTTGAGAATGGTTTACTCTTATTTGAATAAAAAAAAACCGTTGATTATCACGAAGAAATGAATGGAGACGTGTTTGAGGAATATTTTGAACAGATGATTCAATTCATACCAAAAGGATCGGTTATTATAATGGACAATGCAAGTTACCACTCCAGATTACTTGAACCTTTACCAACCACTAAATGGAAAAAGGATGAAATTGCAAAATGGTTATCTTCTAAAAATTTAGCCTTTGACAATACAATGCTGAGGGCAGAATTGTTAACTATTGCTAAAAAACATAAGCAAAATTATAAAAAATATAATATTGAGGAGATAGCCAAAAAACGAGAAATTGAAATCCTTCGTTTACCACCCTACCATTGTGAGATGAATCCGATAGAATTAATATGGGCTCAAGTTAAAGGTTATGTTGCCAGAAATAACACGACTTTTAAATTATCAGATGTTAAAACTCTCTTCAACAAGGCAATATCTGAAGTAACAAGTGAAAATTGGCAAAAATGTATTATACACGTTACAGAAATAGAAAAAAAAATGTGGGAGCTAGATAACATAATTGATATTACTATAGAGCCCATTGTAATTTCTCTAGAATCAGATGGTGAATCTTCTGACACAGAGTGCGAGGAACCATAACTTTAAAATTATTAATTTATGTACTTTACTTTTATTTTTAGATTTTAATTTTTTAAGATTTAATATTGTCGTATTTTTTGCATGTCAAATTTTATCCTTGCGGTTGGTTTTGTTTTTCTCATATACCTACTTAATTGTTTTTTTAGCTCCTCATATTAATTTATAAATAATTGTAATTATCTGTACATATTATATACATATTTTATAAATAAACATATGCCTAAAACAAAATGCCTAAAATAATATTGACTTTTTCTTCATTTTACCCAAATCAAATTACTACTTACGAATTATGTTTATCTATCTAAAATTGGTAATCTAGGTATAAATAACTAAAACAAATTAAATATTTCTATTTCCATATTAATTTAATTTTGAAAACGCACGTCTATGGTTTACTGCCTTTAACACTGATAACTGCAAAACATTTCTGGGAATTTACTCTCTCTTGATTTTCAAATAGACTATAGTACAGCATCCCTCCCTTGCATATCGTCTCCGTTTCTTCTCAGAAATATAAACAAGCAAATGATTTTTTGGTAATATCTCATGTCGTCCGACAGTCTGTTGCAAGATATACTACATTTTGAGGTAGAAGTCGGCCTGCACCATTTTCCAATGGTTCCATATATTTGCAAATACGTTTGAGCTATGTACCTTCTAAATGTTGACTGATACGCTGGTCACATCCTTTTCTCTATAAAATCCATACATTGCTAATGGCAGCGTCCAGACACCAAGTGAATATACACCACGACTATTTTTTCGGTCTGCTGTCTATACCATAAGTGTTTATATTCTGGTCCATCAGATCTGTCCTGTCCATGTTTAGGAAAAATTTTACAAAAAATTTCACGAAAAATTTTACAAAAAATTTCACGAAAAATTTTACAAAAAATTTCACGAAAAATTTTACAAAAAATTTTACGAAACATTTCACGAAAAATTTCACAAAAAATTTTACAAAACATTTCACAAAAAATTTTACGAAAAATTTTACGAAACATTTCACGAAAAATTTTACGAAAAATTTTGAGAAAAATTTTCAAAAAATTTTACGAAACATTTCACGAAAAATTTTACGAAAAATTTTGAGAAAAATTTTCAAAAAATTTTACGAAAAATTTTGCGAAAAATTTTACGAGAAATTTTACAAAAGAATTTACGAAGCATTTGACGAAAAATTTTACGAAAAATTTTAGGATGAATTTTCAAAAAATTTTACGATTCAATATGCGAAAAATTTTACAAAAAATTTTACGATCAATTTTATGAAAAAGACGAAAAATTCAACGTCCTTCGACGCTCGTCTGACGCTCGTTCAACGCTCGTTCGACGCTTGATCGACGCTTGTTCGACGCTCGTTCAACGCTTTTCAACATAGACGCAGACAAAAATTTACGAAAAATTTTACAAAAAATTTAACGAAAAATTTTACAATAAATTTTACGAAATATTTCACGAAAAATTTTACGAAAAATTTTAGGAAAAATTTTCGAAAAATTCGACTGTCGTTCGACGGTGCTCATTCGACGCTCGTTCGACGCTCGTCCGACGCTCGAGAAGCATAGACGCAGACGAGAAAGTAGGCGAAAATTTTGACAAAAAATATTACGAAACATTTCACGAAAAATTTTAGAAAAAATTTTACGAAACATTTCACGAAAAATTTTACAAAAAATTTTAGGAAAAATTTTCAAAAAATTTTACGAAAAATTTTACAAAAAATTTTAAGAACAATTTAATGACAAAGAGACGAAAAATTCAACGCCCTTCGACGCTCGTCTGACGATCGTTCAACGCTCTTTCAACATAGACGCAGACAAAAATTTACAAAAAATTTTACGAAAAATTTTACAAAAAATTTTAGGAAAAATTGTCGAAAAATTTTACAAAAAGATTTACGAAACATTTCACGAAAAATTTTACGAAAAATTTTCTAAAAATTTGACGAAAAATTTTACAAAAATATTTACGAAACATTGCACGAAAAATTTTAGGAAACATTTTTCGAAAAATTTTAAACTTTTTGTAAAATTTTTCGTAAAATTTTTCGCAAAATTTTTCGTAAAATGTTTCGTGAAATGTTTTTGTAAAATTTTTTGAAAATTTTTCTCAAAATTTTTCGTAAAATTTTTCGTGAAATGTTTTGTAAAATTTTTTGTGAAATTTTTCGTGAAATGTTTCGTAAAATTTTTTGTAAAATTTTTCGTGAAATTTTTTGTGAAATTTTTCGTGAAATTTTTTGTAAAATTTTTCCTAAACATGGACAGGACAGATCTGATGGACCAGAATATAAACACTTATGGTATAGACAGCAGACCGAAAAAATAGTCGTGGTGTATATTCACTTGGTGTCTGGACACTGCCATTAGCAATGTATGGATTTTATAGAGAAAAGGATGTGACCAGCGTATGAATCAGTCAACATTTAGAAGGTCCATAGCTCAAACGTATTTGCAAATATATGGAACCATTGGAAAATGTAGTATATCTTGCAACAGACTGTCGGACGACATGAGATATTACCAAAAAATCATTTGCTTGTTTATATTTCTGAGAAGAAAAGGAGACGATATGCAAGGGAGGGATGCTGTACTAGTGCCAAAACCATGTGCAAGAAATGTGACGATGGACAGTGTTTGGACTGCAATTATATATTTCATACAAAAACGAACATATTAATTATATTTTTTTAAAGTTTCATATTGTATATTGTCCTAGCGTTACATATATGTAACGGCATTTTTTTATTTTAAAAAACATTGATAAAAACTTTTCCCACTACCATTTAGGAAAGTAACACATTTCGCACTCTCTACTCGCATGGAAAGTGACCTTTATTCTCACGCGTGCGGAAAGTTACTTTCCGCCCTAGGGCGGAAAGTAACTCTCCGCACAGCTGTCAATAAGCCGTCAAACCTGTGAATCCTGTAAGATTTACAGATGTATTTATTAATTGCTTAATTAATTTTACGAAAAATTTTACAAAAAATTTTAAGAACAATTTAATGACAAAGACGCCCTTCGACGCTCGTTACACGCTCGATCGACGCTCGTTCGACGCTCGTTCAACGCTCGTTCAACATAGACGCAGACAAAAATTCACGAAAAATTTTACAAAAATTTTACTAAAAATTTTAGGAAAAATTGTCGAAAAACTTTAGGAAAAATTGTCGAAAAATTTTACGAAAAATTTTACAAAAAAATTTACGAAACATTTCACGAAAAATTTTAGGGAAATTTTTCTGAAAATTTGACGAAAAATTTGACGAAAAATTTTGCGAAAAATTTTAAGGAAAATTTTACAAAAATATTTACGAAACATTGCACGAAAAATTTTAGGATAAATTTTCGAAAAATTTTGCGAAAAATTTTGTGAGCAATTTTACGGAAAATTTTACAAAAAGTTTAACATTTTTCGCAAAATTTTTCGCTAAAGTTTTCGTGCATGTTTCGTAAATATTTTTGTAAAATTTTTCGTAAAATTTTTCGACAATTTTTCCTAAAATTTTTTGTAAAATTTTTCGAAAAATTTTTTGTAAAATTCTTCGTAAATTTTTGTCTGCGTCTATGTTGAACGAGCGTTGAACGAGCGTCGATCGAGCGTCGAACGAGCGTCGAAGGGCGTTGAATTTTTCATCTCTTTGTCATTAAATTGTTCTTAAAATTTTTTGTAAAATTTCGTAAAATTTTTTGAAAATTTTTCCTAAAATTTTCTGTGAAATTTTTCGTGAAATGATTCGTAAAATTTTTCGTAACATTTTTTCTAAAATTTTTCGTGGAATGTTTCGTAAAATTTTTTGTCAAAATTTTCGCCTACTTTCTCGTCTGCGTCTATGTTGCTCGAGCGTCGGACGAGCGTCGAATGAGTGCCGAACGACAGTCGAGTTTTTCGAAAATTTTTCCTAAAATTTTTCGAAAAATTTTTCGTGAAATATTTCGTACAATTTTTTGTAAAATTTTTCGTGTAATTTTTTGTAAAATTTTTCGCATATTGTTTCGTAAAATTTTTCGTAAAATTTTTCGAAAATTTTTCCTAAAATTTTTCCTAAAATTTTTCCTAAAATTTTTCCTAAAATTTTTCATAAAATTTTTCGTGAAATGTTTTGATAATTTTTCCTAAAATTTTTCGTGAAATGTTTCGTAGAATTTTTCGAAAAAATTTGTCAGTTACTTACACGCAGTTTATATATTTCCCAATATATTAAATCACTCTACAAAAGGCAGAGCCATAAATATTTTGGCGCCAGGACAGTGTTTACAGTCAAGTGGTCGGACCACCCTTATTTTTAGCTTTTATACCTGTTTTGAGAGCACATTTTAAAATCATTATGTTATAAGACGCTGAGATGAGAACTCGTTGCATTTATGTACATTCTTAGTTTTATTTAATTTTTGTAATATAGTTTTCAATTGTTCCTTGCACTTGACGACTTTTATTCCGACATACATCTCATGAACAATGTCGAACAAGCGTTGAACGAGCGTCGAAGAGCGTTGAATTTTTCGTCTCTTTCTCATAAAATTGTCAGTAAAATTTTACAAAAAATTTTACTAACAATTTTATGAGAAAGAGACGAAAAATTCAACGCTCTTCGACGCTCATTCAACGCTTGTTCGACGCTCGTTCAACGCTCGATGGACACTTGTTCGAAGCTCGTTCAACGCTTGTTCGACATTGTTCATGAGATGTATGTCGGAATAAAAGTCGTCAAGTGAAAGGAACAATTGAAAACTATATTACAAAAATTAAATAAAACTAAGAGTGTACATAAATGCAACGAGTTCTCATCTCAGCGTCTTATAACATAATGATTTTAAAATGTGCTCTCAAAACAGGTATAAAAGCTAAAAATAAGGGTGGTTCGACCACTTGACTGTAAACACTGTCCAGACGCCAAAGTATTTATGGCTCTGCCTTTTGTAGAGTGATTTAATATAATGGGAAATATATAATCTGCGTGTAAGTAACTGACAAGCGTCAACATGCCCCCAGCCTTGGCAAAAATTGCCGAAAGGAAGAGTACAAAAAAAACATACGTTTATGACAATGCAATAAATAAAGTTGTAGTCGTATTGGTAGTAAATATACATAAAACTAATACCTAATAATAAAAAGGTAACACAGAATTTTTCTTGCAAATACAAGTAATATCATTAATTTCGGCAATAGCTTCGTGAAGTGACTTCTTATATTTAAATTTAGCATGCTATAAAAATCACACTTAAACTACCTAATGTTAACTTATATGCCTAAGAGTTTGAATTTTTAAAACTGTTTTCTGATTTAATTATTGTCTATATCATCGTTTACGGGTAACGGACATTTTTTGAGAATGAACGGGTTATAATGCCACTAGAAGTTTTAATGTTAAAAACACGCGCTACGCCGTCGCTACCACATATCACTTCACTAACGCGGCCAAGTTTCCACCTCATGGGTGGCAAATTGTCCTCTTTGATAAGGACAAGACGATCTTCGACAACCTTATCGCCTTTGGTAGCAACCCACTTGGTTCTCTTCTGCAACTCAGAGATATACTCCTTATTCCACCTTTCTCACATATGTTGTGATAATGTTTGCGTCAGTTGATAGCGTGATAGTCGATTTATAGGAATGTGTGTAAATTGTCGGTCGCCTGATGTGGTTATAGGGCGACCAATAAGAAAATGGGCGGGCGTTAGAGCGGTGTAATCGTTGGTGTCGGTGGATAACGGCGTCAACGGCCGCGAATTTATTATTGCCTCAATCTGCGTCAATAACGAGTAGAATTCTTCATAAGTATGTGATAGAACTCTTTTAAGGTGATGTTTGAATAATTTAACACCCGCTTCCCAAAGACCACCAAAATGGGGTGAATATGGCGGTGAGAATTTCCAATCTATCTCGTCTTTGGACAATGAATCAATAATTATTGATGATTTGTTTGATTCAAGGAATGTACTAAGCTCTCTAAAATCTGTACTCGCAGACACAAAATTTTTATCATTGTCCGAAAAAATTTGTCTGGGCTCTCCCCTACGTGAAATAAATCGTTTTAGTCCCAACAAAAATGTTTCCTTGGATAGATCCGTAACAAGTTCAATATGAACCGCCTTAGTGCTAAAGCAAACAAATATGCAAATGTAACCTTTTGTTAATTTGGAACAGCGCCCCTTTCGGTCTAGAAATCACTCGCGTAATCAACTCCGCTTACTATAAATGGTGGTCCAGGTAGGAGGCGCTGGGCAGGTAAATTACCCATGATGGGCTGTATACCTTTCGGTTTAGCGCGAAAGAAAACTGTACAGCTATGAACTATGCGCCTAGCTAAATCCCTGCCTCTTGCTGGCCAATAGTTCTGTCTAATGTTGGCTAAAAGTAATTGCGGCCCGGCATGAATGCTGCTTGAATTTTTAAAAGTAGTTTTGTTCGCTAATAGTTGTAAAAGCTTTCGCCTTGTGCGTCCTTTAAAACGTAAATAAATGCTTCATTAATTTCATCTACTACAAGTGGCCCGAAATTACGCTGATCCCTTTTGACCAATTGTTAATAAACCGTAATACATATGCCGCACTTCTTTTCAACCTAAGTAAATTTGAAAAGTTTTTTATTAAAAATAAATCACCTTCCGTGTGTAGAACGAATAATGATATGTGTTTTTTTATATCAGGAATTTCTTTTGGAAACGTATTTTCGCATATACATAATACTTTTAATTCTTCTTCTCCCATATTATTCATATTTACTAAATTAAAAATAGTTTACCAAATTTCAAACTCTTTTAACCCTCAGACACTAACCACTTATGCTCATAAATAAATAGAGTCGGGATGGATACAAAAGTTTCACCCACCACCGCTCCAACCTTGGTATGCACCTGCACTTCTCTTTCCACCATTTGCTAATTTCGCTGGCAACAATTCCAGGATAATTTTGAATATATTAATTTTATGATTTAGCTTAATTAGGTCTAGAATCAAAATTTTTTACACAACTTTGCATTTTTGATATAATGTAATTTCGAAGATACAATGACAATGTATAAAGGTTTTAGTGTCTGCAACCCCCAGCAAGGGTTGAGAAAACATTTTTAAAAGTGTTTTATCGCAATTACTGGAAAACGGTAATAGATTGTCAAAAAAGGTCGTAGTATAAAAAATTGTAGGGCTTAAAGTTTTATATAAAAAGGGTTCTCTTGACTTTTTTCCTCCATTCAAAATTGAATGAATTTAAACTTTAATGGATGGACGTAAATTGAACAAAATCATAAGTAGTAGAAAAATAAGCGGTTTAAAATTTGTATGCAAGATCAGGATATAAAGTACACTGTATGCATCAATTGAGCGGGCGTAAAATGCCACTTCAGCGCTCGCATGCTTCTTTAACGCCCGTGGGCGCTAAAGTAAACGTTTTTTTGTGTGTTCACAATACGCGAGATTAGTGTGACGTCACAATTTGGATCTGTATCCAAACAAAACTTGTTGCCATAGGAATTTCCATTTGAGTGTAGATTTTTGATTATTTAAGCGTTTCATACGTGTTTTTGAAAGGAATGAATTGTTGAAAAGTAAGTAATCGTGTCTACTGAATATAAAAAATAATAATAGTTTTGATAATGTAAGTTATCCCGCGATCCGTATTTTTGATTATAAAAGCTATATTTGAGGTTATGTTTACTGGATTATTTGATTAATGTGAAAATATAAGATAAATAATAATGATTTTTTGTTCTAGTGTCATCAAAACATGTTTCAACATTCTCTTGAAACCTTTTTTCATGATAATATGAGCTTGTTAGTGAAAAATGCTTTTGAAGTGAAGTGTCCTTTCAAGTATCCGAATGACGAAAAATTAAAAACCACTCTCAAGAGACAGTAATTAAATAATTCATTTTGATGAAAATATATTAGTGATAATTGATAAATATAACTATCATAACCAGATACAAGGTGCATTACATATTGCATGAGAGGGCATGTGCTATTTAATATTATGGATACAAAGAGTCATTATTGTGGGAATTTCTCGACATCAAGAATGGAAGAAAAATTTACATGTTTTAGTAACATTCTACCTTTACAAATTTGTACTATTTATATTAACATAATAAAATGAAATGTTTTCATAATTATAAATTTTGATTTGTTTCGTTTTAAGAGAATTAACTTGAGGGAACGTTGCAAATTTACATTATTGAAAATATGCCATTTAGTCTGAAAACAACTTTGCCTCAATCAAATCATATTTGTACGAGGTTCAGAGTTTCCGTTGGTTGCTTTCAAATTTTATTTGATCTGTAGGCTCTTTTTCCAACTACATGTATAAACACATTCAATTTTATCTAAAAACAAATAATATGAACAAAACCTTTTCAAATTTCTTTATTACACAGAGAAATATTTACTTGTAATACAATGGTTTACAGTTAATAGAAAGAGAAAAGTAAGGTACGATGTGGAATTTCAATTTAAAATAGCAAACGTTTAAAAAATCATACAAAGCAACTTATAAAAAATGTAAAGCGAAAGATATGTAATGAAAAATAATGTATATGTTATAGGGAGATCGATATATACAGTACAAAATCAAACATACCATGAACACGTACAAGTTTGCTTCTACCTTGTTTACAAAGATTGATCAGGTACAAAAAAATAGTTGGCTAATTTTCTTTTTCCGTCCATAAAATGACAGCTACACAAAAAGCTCCGGGATCTGGTTCTATTGTTCTACTAATATTGTATAAACACACAAAATAAAATGTTATATTTAACATTATGTATGTACCTTGTATGCTTCCTACTTTTGGATCCTTTGGAAATCTATGAAACTTACAGTTCTCTCTGACATTATAATGCTTACACCCTGGTGGCCAGGACAGTACCATTATTCTTTATGTGAGGAAGCCTAAAATTAGATAATACATATAGAAAAAGAATTAAAACAATTGTATATCATAAGTTTATAATAGCATGCTTAGGCTAGAAAACTTTTTTATTAAAAGTATATTGTTATAAATACCTATTTTGGCTGGAATCGAATATATCTCTTTGTAAAAGTCTTAGTGTATATCTAAATGCCTATATCAGCAGTTATATTCAAAGTATAAGGGTATAATCTCTGGTCCAAAATCACACCAATGGCATCTAAATGGCTAGTTATGTTTGTTTGGATACAAAATTGACATAACCTAAGATTATGACGTCACCACTAATACCGCGTATTGGCGATACAGCATGGCGTACCCTATATAGTGGCATTAACAGATAACAGATTGATTTGTTTACAGAAGAAATTATGTTTAATATATTTTCTAAATTGGTTTTTATTGTTGTTTCAGTGGTTTGATTCTATTTTAGTTTATAATAAAAGTTTAGTTTTCCAAATCATCAAAATACAATCCATATGGTTACAATTCGGAATCCGATGGGAGAGCTACGATCTTATTTTGTATTGCCCGTTTACATTCATTTTAGTAAGTAATACACAGAAAAATAACGTTTATTACCAAAAACGATTTTATATAGATCTATAACCACGTAATATTAATTTAAGAAAACATAACAACCAAAACATAAATTTCTTGTCACACGCATAATTCTATATCAATGACACAAGTTAAGGCCCTGAATAAGATGACCCAGCGCCACAGAACCCGCTGACGCTGCACCGACAACGAAGTTATAAATACAAACGTTAATTTACTCTTTCACTCTTTATGTCAGATTAGTTGTTGAATAAAGTAGTCATTATAATAATTTTCGTTTTTTAAAAACATTCTTTTCGGAAACCCAAACTTCACTCACAATTTGAATAATTATGTATGGTGTTATTAGGATTTGCTACCTTGCTCCGTTGTAAGTTGTTAGAAACTTCCAGTAACTAAGGAGGATATGAGTTACTACTTGAGAGTGCATGCTCAATAGGATCAGTATATGTAATAGCCAACTCATATATGTGACTAGTGGAAGGAGCATCAACGATGAGAACTTTTTTGGCCATTTTAATTTTTTGTGTCACAGAATCTCAAATACTCAAATTAAAAATAATTTTAAACAAATTAAAATTGAATTTGTATTAATTTGTACCACAAAAAATATTATCGTCAACTACCTCTAACAACCCCTGTTTCATTAAATTGAATAGCAAGCCTATTCTTCTCCGATTATTTCAATATTACTTGAAAAACGAAAAATAAAAGTCGATTCCATTATAACCGAAATTGTACTATACTCTATTTCAAAAAGGTAGAGAGTAATAAACCCTTGTAAAATGACCATTCCAAGGGCGTACCTGCTTGGGATTCTAAAAATTAATTTGTACCTGATGAATTATTTGTTGTTTTTTATATACAGTTATTGTAATTTTTTTATTTTGATAAAAATATGTAATCTAGTCTTAATGTTCCCTTTAAAATTATTAAACTGCCGAGAAACGGGTGTTTTCGATAACCAGGCCCATTCTGTCCGGTAATAGGTAGTCTGAGGCCGAGAACAGGTAACTTGTACATGGAAGACTATTTTCTCAAATATTTATTAAAGTCACTAGAACGATGGTTTCAATGTCGCACAGAATAGTGTCCACGTGTTTAATATACAATATTTAACAGTCACTTTTGCAAAATTAAGTGCCATAAGGTATGAAAAAAATTTCTACATTTAGGGGATCCTTCTAAGTACGTGTATTTAAATTTTCTAAGATATTCTAAGTAAACTTATTTTTAGATTTTGGATCGTTTTATTTTGTTCAAATAGGTAATATATTAATTAAAGATCAAGTTTCATACGGCATCATTTTATCGCACGTGGCCAAGTGCGATGAAAGACATTATGTTTTTTTATATTATTTCTTCTACTTTGCGTAGTTTGAGTCCAAAAAGTGACAAAATTTTAAAAATAGAATAATTAAATCGATTTAGGGAATTTTGTGGTCTTGACATAGTTATTGATAATGCTAGCATTAGCACAATTTTTCAATGTCACTAAGTTCGTTGAAAGTACTCAAATTTCAAACTGTTTCAACCCATAATAACTGCTTAATAAATTGCAAATCGTTCTTAAAATAGAATCCGTCCTCATAAATAAATAAAGTCGGGATAGATACAAAGGTTTCAGTCACCACCGCACATGTCTCTCTACCCCTTTGTACTTGCGCCGGCAACAATTCGAGGATAATTTTGGATATATTTTCTTATTTTATAATGTATTGAATAGATTCTTTGTTAACCAGCTTTCAAGGTCAGGTATACTATTTGTATCTATTATTAGACTTAATCTCATCTTTGTACACACAATCCGACAACGTTTGTCTTTCTTGATTCGCGCGAAACATATTTATAGTGAAATTTGAATTGAATTTGATGCCTACCTGATGTTTGATAATGATTTTTGGGCAGACCAAGAAGTGCCCACCTTGTTATTGACTTAATATATATTAATAGAAAAAAAAGGATATGATATTACAAATATTGAAGCTTAAATATCATTAGCCCTATGGGGATATCCTGGATATCATTGTCGCATTAAAGATCGGTATAACTGTGCCATGATGTAGAAAACCAGGAAAACTGTATCTGCTGATTTTCACAATTATCACTTAAGGAAGACAGTTTAAAAGTGGAGAACTCCCTAGATTTATCTGTTCATTGACGACTTCATATTGTGGGTTTCTTAAGTGTCTTCTAATTTTCAATTCTTCAAGGAACTCCAGTTCTTGTTTCTTATCACAAATATGTAGTACGTCTAGTTCTGCGTTACGTGGCAAGTAGATGTTTTGCGCAGTGGGATTTATCTGGTTGTTTTAATCTCTATGCTCGTAATTGTTCACTTTATCTGATTTCAAAATTTCTACGGGTTTCACCCAAATAGACAGCATCACATTCTGGACATTAAGGTCTGGTATATATAAACTTGAGACATTGAGCCTATTATAGACGCGATTATTTTGTGCGGTAGGCAAGATATTGCTCTAACGAGTCGGAAGTATTCTTGTTAACGAGAATTTAGGGCATAATGACGAAAATTAGATCTATTGTACGATATCGCGCTCTTGGACATAAGCGACTTAAAAAGTTTCTAGAAGGAGCCGTTGAAAGAAATAAATACATTATTCCAGTAAGTTAAAATGCAATAATTGATTCATGCAACAAAGTTATATTAAAAAAGGTCGCTAAGAAAGTTAACGGCTCAAAGTGCTTCTCGGTTCTTGTAGATGAAACTGCAGGTATCTCGGGAATAGAACAAGTTTGTATATGCGTAAGATACGTCGATCGGGAAAGCATTTTGTGAAGGAAGGGCCTGCTTGATATTAGACAGCCTGCAATCATTTGGTTTAGATACGTCAAATTTGCGTGGTCAGGGCTATGACGGTGCATCAGCAATGTCGGGTCATATCAGTGATGTGCAGTCTCATATGAAGAAAAATCACCCGTTGGTTCACTATGTACATTGTTTAAATTTAGTAGTTTCAAAGTCATGCGAAGTACCATCTATTAGAAACTGTGATAGGAACGATTCACGATTTTTTCATATATCCCAAACGTAAAAACATTTTAAGTAAGAGGATTGAAAATCTAGAGGAAGATACACATTAAGTATTCCTCGAGTCACAAAGCGTCAAACACATAGAGCTAATCCAAACTTAAATTTAAATATACCGGAAGAGTATTACAGAATTATGGTTTTTAGCAGTTTTTTGGACTCATTTTCATTTCAGTTAAAAGAGCGTTCTATTGATCACAAACATTTACTAAAGGGTTTTAATTCCATATTCGCAACATCTGTTCACATGATCAGACTGACTTTAAAAATCTAGTGACAATTTATGAAGCAGGTCTGGCTACTTGCAAAGATGATGCCTTATCTGAATAAAAATTCTGGTGTCGCGAATGCTTTACGGATCTGCAGTTCAGAAATTTTTCCAAATAGGTATCTTTATATTACTGCAAGTATTAGCAACATTGCCTGTCACAAAAGCTACTTTAGAAAGATCATTCTCAACTCTGAAGAGGATAAAATCATATTTAAGAAATTATATGTCTGATGTGAGTTTTTTTAAATTTTGCATACAATTTTTGTTGTACTTCCAAAATTCTCCGATATACTCTGTTTCAATTGCAAAAATATGGACAAAGTTGACCGTGAGTCTACAGAACAGCTGTTGTCTAGTTTTTAACAATATGTTTATTGGGGCAACAGCAATACAAGAAAATTGACGGGATTACAAATAAATTTACCAAAAGAATCCGACGCAAAGAAGAAGGTTATAAATTACATTCTCTCTGCATGCAGTTTTAATTGCCTCCCTGCCTCAACCCTAAGAAAACTTGTGTTCTGTGGTGTGTGACTGTCTGCTAACCCTGTGGTGTCTGTCTTCTGTCATGTGTTAAGTGACGCACTACCTCCCTTAACCCATATCTTTCGGAAATAGGAATAGAACAACACTGGTAGGCATATACAAAACAATAACAAAACACTATTTTTTTAAATCGTTTTTATTTACAATAATATCATGTTGAGTATAATACAAACAATTATTACACACAAAATACAACTCTTTCCTTTTTTCTCTTAGGCATATGTTTAATTTTATCTATTTTTATCTTAATTCTATAACTTAGGTCAATTTCTGCAAATTATTTTTCCAACCAATAGTTCGATCAATAGAAGATTTCCGAATTTTCAACCTTCAATATGTTACGAAGTCTCTCCCTATATTTAACTTCCTTTATCGCGGCAATCACCATTTATGTTCTTTCGGCAACTTGTTCTAAGCGTTGGCATTATCTTAATTTAATACGATCTTTTATCTTCTGCATGGTAATGTTTTTAATTTGAGTAAACCTTTTTGGGTAAAAAGAATATTCTTCCATACATCCGTGTAAAACTTTGAATTTTCTTTCTTGGCTAATGTGTTGCCTTGGTAAGACGTAATATCATTGCTAGTAAATGTTACAAACGTTTCTTCTGTAGGCAAACATGTTATCTCCATACCATTATTATAAAGTAGCAGACATTTTTTGTGCCATCCTTTTCCGCTAACTCACCAACATAAGTATACTTGTTTTTATTGTTTATGGTAAATGGTGACACCTTATACATACCTGCTGGATCTAGGTTTTCCCAATCGCTATAAAAATAGTTTGCTAATCTCTCCCGCAATTGTGTTACCTTCTCTTCTTCCTCCAGTAGACTTCTATATTCTTCCTTTATTGCAGTTATCTTTTCGAGAAAATCCAGATTCCGCCTCTTGGTATATAGCTCATACATTTCCTGTCTTCGTTTCCTTGTCGATGTAATGTAAGCTTGCAACGGAGGGTTGATTTCTTAAATATTATAAGGAGAAAGTATGTTTGTTTTATTGGTTCCTTCCTTGAAACACGTGCAACCAAATTATTTGTAGAGATTAGTCCAGCATGCTGTATGTCGATATCTTCCGGAATAGTAGAAAAAGCAGTACTGGACCTAGAAAAGTAGATCTCCAGCTTGAATGTAACAATTTTGTATAATTCGAACATTGTCTCTGTTCTCCTTTTCTTCTACAACTTCTATATGATTAACAAGGAGGCAATTAAAGCTGCATGCGTCGGATTCCTTTGGTAAATTTATTTGTAATCCCGTCAATTTTCTAGAGGACTGTAGCCTTCTCCATGGGAATCTCCAATTGAGTAGTTATATATCGTAGCTTCTAATCTGGTAATGCTATGCTTATTGGCCAATGCAGAAAATAAAGTTTACTTTAATCTTGCGTCTGGGCAGTTGACGAAATCTATAATATGGTTTACAATGCTCCTGTTAACTCCAGGACTGGTTACTTGATAAATAAATTTGTTGTATATTTTAGCCTTCGCGTTAGATGCGGTGAGCCACCTAAGACAGTCTATGCCAACTGTTTTATCATTGCTTACAATGACGTTGCACCTTTCCTTGTACTTTCCTTGGATGCAGAAGTTGAAGTTGTTGGTGAAATAATTAATCATTTCCTCTTTGTTAAAAACTCCTGCAAAATCCTGCGTTATGTCCAAGTCCATTAGGTAGTAATCTTCCTTCCAGAGTTACTCTGATAAATTTGGTATTTCTTTAGGTTGCCTGTCGAGTTTAATGTCCGCCAATTCTACTTTGGAATGCACACAGGTTCTTTAGGTTTCTTTTTAGTAATTTAATAAATCTTCTACGAATTCATCTCTTGTTCCAATGGCGAGCGGGTTGTTACTTAGTAAGAGGAAAGGCAGCTTAGCTTTAACATGTTTTGCAGAAACCAATTCGCCAAACTTTCCACATATATAACTATTAAAAGAGCCACACATTTCTATTTTACCAAGTTTAGAATTTCCATCGCAGTCCTCTAAGCCGCATATCTTGACAAGTAGCATTTTGTCGCAAAATGGTTCTGTAATTCGTATAAGTCCATCTCCCAGTGGGTGTTCGCCTTCCGTGTACTTGATGTTTCCAATATCGGTATATTGTTATAATACCTTCCAAATTTTCAAACAGGAACCACAATCCAAATCTCTCATCGGTCGGTTTGACCTTCCTGCCGTAAAGTTGGGAAACACTAAACATTTTTCAGCTTGCCATGTTAACAGTGCCAGCAAAAATCGAATACTAAGCGTTAAAAATGTTACTTCCCGTATTTATGCTATCACAGAAAGGTGACCGAGAAAGGGGGGTCGCCGAAATTGAAGTAATGTGATTTTCTCACCTAAATGAGATACATTCTAACGCCATTATGGCATATTTGTGACTACATCCTGAATAGCAAAAAATTGCTATATTACCGATCACAATGGCGTTTGTCCTATGAAAATCCGATCACTAATAACTGACATACATTCTAACGCTCTTATGGCATCTTTGTGACTATATCCTGTTTATAAAAAAGGTGCTCTAATATTACCTATCGTAACTGCGTTTGTCCGATGATCAATAACTGAGATACATTCTAACGCCCCTATGGCATATTTGTGACTGCATCCTGTTTATAACAAAATGCTCTAATATTACTTATCACAATGGCGTTTGTTCGATGAAAATCCGATTATTAATAACTGAGATACTTTCTAACGCCCTTACGGCATCTTTGTGACTACATCCTGTTCATAACAAAATGCTCTAATATTACCTATCACAATGGCGTTTGTCCGATGAAAATCCGATCATTAATAACTGCGGAACATTCTAATGCCCTTATGGCAGCTTTGTGACTATATCCTGTCTATAAAAAAAGACGTGTGGCACTCTGAGACTGCCGCGGTAAAGCTATTGCATAGAGTTTTACACTTTGAAGTTCACAATTTCTTTTTCTTTTTATTCTTTCTAGTTTTTTTTTAGCATTACAAGTTTCACTTCCACAGTCCTCGTACCAGCATAAAAAAATCGAAACTTATTGGACAGTCCTCCTATAATCATACAAGTATCAAAATCTATTGGACGGTCCTGTTATCAGCATAAAATAATCAAAACTTATTGGGCAGTCCTTGTATAATTATAAAAATCAAAATTTATTGAACAGTCCTCGTATCAGCATAATATGATCAAAACTTATTGGACAGCCCTCGTATAATCAAAAGTATCAATATTTATTGTGCAGTCCTCGTATAAGTATAAAACAATCAAAACGTTTTCGACAATCCTCGTATAAGCATGAAATAATCAAAACTTATTGGACATTCTTCGTATAGTCATAAAAGTATCAACATTTATTGGGCAGTCCTCGTATAAGTATAGAAGAATTAAAATTTATTGACAGTCCTCGTATAAGCATAAAATAATCAAACCTTATTGGACAGTCCTCGTATAGTCATAAAAGTATCAAAATTTATTGGGCAGTCCTCGTACAAGTTTGAAAGAATTAAAATTTATTGACAGTCCTCGTATCATCATAATATAATCAAAAATTATTGGACAGTCCTCGTACAAGTATATAGGTATTAAAACTTATTAGACAGTCCTCGTATCAGCATAAAATAATCATAAAAGTATTAAAATTTATTGAGCCGTCCTCGTATAAGTATAAAAGAATCAAAATTTATTGGACAGTCCTCGTATCATCATAAAATAATCAAGACTGTTTGGAAATTCTTCGTATAGTCATAAAAGTATCAACATTTATTGGGCAGTCCTCGCATAAGTATCAAAGAATTAAAATTTATTAGACAGTCCTTGTATAGTCATAAAAGTATCAACATTTACTGAGCAGTGCTCGTGTAAGTATAAAACAATTAAAATTTATTGGACAGTCCTCGTATAAGCATATGGGTATTAAAATTTACTGGGCAGTCCTCGTATCGTGTCAGGCTATTTTCGTTACGGAATTTCTGGATTCGGACTCCACGCTCAAGGCCCGCGATAGAAGCTAATGCAATAGCTTAAAAAAGACGTGTGGCACTCGGAGACTGCCGCGGTAAAGCTATTGCATAGAGTTTTACACTTTGACGATCACAATTTCTTTTTATTTTTAGCTCTTTTTTTAGCATTAGAAATTTCACTTACACATTCCTCGTATCAGCATAAAATAATCAAAACTTATTGGATAGTCCTCGTATAATCAGAAAAGTATCAAAATTTATTGGACAGTCCTGGTATCAGCATCAAATAATCAAAACTTGTTGGGCAGTCCTTGTATAAGTATTAATAATCAAAATTCAATGGATAGTCCTCGTATCAGCATAAAATCATCAAAACTTATTGGACAGTCCTCGTATAATCATAAAAGTATCAAGATGTATTGGGCTGACCTCGTATAGGTATAAAATAATCGAAATTTATTGGACACTCCTCGTATAAGTATGAAAGAATCAACATGTATTGGGCAGTCCTCGTTTAATCATATCAGTATTAAAATTTATTGAGCAGTCCTCGTATCAGCATAAAATAATCAAAACTTATTGGACAGCACTCGTATAATCATAAGAGTATCAAAATTTATTTTGCAGTCCTCGTATAAGTATAAAACAATCAGAACGTATTCGACAATCCTCGTATAAGCATAAAATAATCAAAACGTATTGGACAGTCCTCGTATAGTCATAAAAGTATCAAAATTTATTGGGCAGTCCTCGTGTAAGTATAAATGAATTAAAATTTTTGACAGTCCTCGTATAATCATAAAATAATCAAAAGTAATTGGACAGTCCTCGTATAGTCATAAAAGTATCAAAATTTATTGGGCAGTCCTCGTATAAGTATAAAAGAATTAAAATTTATTGACAGTCCTCGTATCATCATAAAATATTCAAAAATTATTGGACAGTCCTCGTACAAGTATATAGGTATTAAAACTTATTGGACAGTCCTCGTATCAGCATAAAATAATCATAAATGTATTAAAGTTTATGGGGCAGTCCTCGTATAAGTATAAAAGAATCAAAATTTATTGGACAGTCCTCGTATCATCATAAAATAATCAAGACTTATTGGACATTCTTCGTATAGTCATAAAAGTATCAACATTTATTGGGCAGTCCTCGTATAAGTATAAAAGAATTAAAACTTATTGGACAGTCCTCGTATAAGTTTAAAACAATCAAAATGTATTGGACAGTCCTCGTATAATCATAAAATAATCAAAATTTATTGGACAGTCCTTGTATAGTCATAAAAGTATCAACATATATTGGGCAGTCCTCGTATAAGTATAAAAAAATTAAAGTTAATTGGACAGTTCTCGTATCATCATAGAACAATCAAAATTTATTAGACAGTTTTCTTATAAGCATATGGGTATTAAAATTTACTGGACAGGCCTCGTATCGTGTCAGGTTATTTTCGTTACGGAATTTCTGGATTCGGTTTCCACGCTCAAGCCCCCTATAGAACCTAATGCAATAGCTTAAAAACTTACATACCACGAATTTAATTATGTAGTTCGCATTGTGAACTATTTTCGTAAAAGCCAACACGAAAATTAAGACTAAGAAACAAGACAAGAGATCTATGCGACTGCAAGAACGAGTGTCAAAATAAATGTGGAAAAGGTCCCCAAATTGTAACATTTCTGCTTAAAAATTGAATGCTACAGTTTGAGGACAGTAATTTGAGGACGTCCTCAAACTGACCACCTTGTCCCCGAAATGAGGCGTAGGTACTGGATCGTGTACTTAAAGTGTATGATATTGGTATATATATATATATATATATATATATATATATATATATATATATATATATATATATATATATATACAAATTGAAAAATATCTTATTGGGGATTGCAGCATAAGAGGAAAAATACACTCTATTCAATTCTCCAAGCTTTCGTAAATCTTTATTTACATCATCAGGGAACTACAATAAGGAAAGAAAAACATAAATTATAAAAAGTGTTCATAAAAACATTTCTACAACTTACATTGATCGAGATTGCATCATTGATCTTGAACACAGGAAAAGTGCACAACAGAAAGTCATTAAAGAAATAGGTCCAGTCGGCAATACATTTGCCTATTACTGGTAAACATTTTTATTTAAAACATTATTAAAAAGTGAAAAGATAAAAAAAAACATTTAAAATCGAGAATCCACACACCCACGCGGACTTGTGAGAATAATGGCGGAAACTAAAAATGTCAGGTTAAGTACACCAATCATCATTACTAAATGAATGAAAAGAATCGATCTTTGCAATGACGCGAGACACTGAAACAATCGAATTGAAACTTTAAAGAGAATACAAGGGTGGTACCAAAATTATGGAAATGTGTTTGAGTTATCATTCCAATGAAAAAATTATTTTAATCACGAGAATTAATATGTGATTATTAATGTTATTAATTATTATTATAAATATTATTATGGAACTAATAATAATGGGGGAACACCTACAAAAAGGAGGGAACACCTACCATGATGCCACAAGTAGGAAACTAGTGAGAATTATTCATATTATCATTATTATTATTATTGTTATTAATATGGAGACAATTGTGCTTATCAAGCGTTAGGAGGAGGGAGTAGAGATTACTCAAATTTTGAATGTCAGTTCAAGTTTTTTAAACTTTTTACTTTTTAATAATGTTTTGAATAAAAATGTTCACCAGTAATAGGCAAATGTACTGCCGACTGGACCTATTTCTTTAATGACTTTCTGTTGTGCACTTTTCCTGTGTTCAAGATCAATGATGCAATCTCGATCAATGTAAGTTGTAGAAATGTTTTTATGAACACTTTTTATAATTTATGTTTTTCTTTCCTTATTGTAGTTCCCTGATAATGTAAATAAAGATTTACGAAAGCTTGGAGAATTGAATAGAGTGTATTTTTCCTCTTATGCTGCAATCCCCAATAAGATATTTCTCAATTTGTGTTCTAATTGATCAGCAACGATCACGGCGTTTTTCGCTTTTCAGCTATATATATATATATATATATATATATATATATATATATATATATATATATATATATATATATATATATACATATATATATATATATTCAAAATTAAACTAAAGAGCATGTTTTTCTTTATCCTCGATCTAGTTTATCGGACTGATCAGCTTCAGTTTCATATAAATGTGTTTCTTGTAAGAGATGGCCAATAGATGACCTTAGCTTACGAGGTAGTTTATTATTGTGGAAGCGAAGTCTCAAGTAGGGCTCAATTAAATGTTTTGCTAAATTTTTCATAAATTCCAATCTTGTCATAAGTTCTCTATCGCGAAGTGATTGGTGCATAATGTATGCATTAGTAGTACTCATATTTAAAATTCGAAAAAAAATTGCCATAGTCCAGCGACGTGTTCGGCGGCTTGATGTGTATACGCTACATTTTTGATCCATTGAATCCACCCCTCCGTTTGTATTGTTATAGAAAGCAATGATTTCCGGGTTTTCATTAAAAGGGTCTGTCTCTATGGAATGATGCATCGACGATAGTAAAAAAACTGCTTTATTTTTTTTAGTGACATATGATAGAAGGGTATACAGTCTTTGGTAAATCCATAAAGTGAAGACCAAACTTGCCTATTACGAGCTGGTTGAAACTCAGCAGGAACCTTTTTTTTGTTTTTTTTTCATTGTCCCCACTAACGGTAGGCTATTATCTTTAAGAACTTTTACTAAATCCAGTGATGTGTACCAATTATCGGTTGTAATGTTACGGTTTGTGCCATATAAAGGTTTACACAATCTTATGACTGCCTGAGTGGTAATTCCGTATTTTTTTTCTTCCTGAGATAGTCCCATGCTATCACTACCTTTTCCTCAATATAAATATGTATTATAAACATATCTTGTTCTGGCATCCGTTAGACATTGCAATTTCAAGCCATATTTTGCTGGTTTTGATGGCATATACAGTTTGAAGCGGCAGTTTCCACGAAATGCTACTAGCATTTCATCTACTGTTGCATGTGATCCCAAAGAGAATGCGGCTTGTGAACTTGCATTAAATTTTTGTAAATGTTCAGATATGGCTGCACTATGATCTATTAGCTTTCGGACTTCTCGGTCATCTGGATTGTCAAACCTCAAATATTTCAAAAGCGTAACAAATCGTTTTGCAGATAAAGACAGTCTAAATATATCTCGATCAGTCCCATCTGTTGCAAATAATGATCGTACATCTTCATGGTTGGATTTAAATATAGCTGTATAAATAAGTAAGCCAAAAAACACTTTATTTCTTCTAATGTGGTCTCCCTGAGCTCTGTTCTGGATAGATCAGAGAACTTTTCTCTTGAACTTCTAATCTTCTTGTTTGTCCATTGAAGTACTTGTGCTATCATATCTTCTGTAAAAAAAGAGATCCAAGCATCTACGGGATCCATATTTTTTGCAGCTGCTCGGGAAGTTGGTATTTTAATAATATTGTGCGCTTGAGACCTAACATTTTTTACTGGAGCAGTAACTGACCATTCAAACCTATTTTTTCCATAATAGTACTTTGGAGCTACTGTACCTTCATCTTCATCTCTACTTGCATGGTTATCAGAATGTTCATATGCAGATTGATCGGAGTCGTCAGTCTGAAGGTCAGGTTCTTCATCTGCAGATTGATCAGAGTTGGTGTCATGCTCACTTTAGAGAACAAAGTCATCCTCTTGTTCCGATAATTCTACATCCCTGTCCAGAGTGTCAGACATACGCAAAACTTTTTCTTCGAAATCAGGATCACACCTGACACGTTTTGGGACAGGGGGCGTATCCATTTTCAACAGTAGCACAAAAATACAAGTAATAAAAAACATACAGAAAAAAGCAATTTGTTACGTACTTGCCGTCGTCAGGTCCCGGGGACCGCGATCACACTGTCACGTTAAAACAGAAAATGACAACGCACCAACAATAACGACCCGTGGTCAAGGGCATACTAATTAGAAGGTAATGAGATGCACAGCTCGAAATTTCAAGTAGTGGTGGTGCATACCAAAATGTATCAGCTTGTGTCCCATGGATGTCACAACGCCAGTTAAGGGTTAAAGAGTTCACGCTCCTGGAGTTTGTCTCTTAAAGTTTTCATGGTTTTGTGTTCCTCTGAAAAAATATTGTGTTAGTTAATTGTGAGTAAAGTGGAACAGTAAATACAATATACTCACTGTTTCCATACATTTCGTATATAACATTTCGGAAAGCATTTTGATCAAAGTTATCGATTTCAACAGTAGGTTTTATGCGTTGTCTCTTTTTAGGTGGGCTTTTAGGCTGTTCCCCTCTATTATGCTTGGCGGCAATATGGTTAACAGTGATAACGCTAAGTTATAAAGCTTCTGCAACTCTCTACAATATAATTACTCCAATTTATGAGAAAATAATATATTATCAAGTTTGATTAACCTAACCTAACATTAAAAACATTTAATCATTCACATTTGAATATGTAACAATTATATTATTAATGAAGAATAAAAATAGCGAGTACCATTATTTACGTCTCTCGCAGCAGTAATCGGGAGAAGCGTGCCCCCATTTCGGCATTCTCGTTCAAAATAGGTCAACAAAGATGGTACCAATTCTTGGCATTTTCTGTTCAGCTGCTTCGGAATTTTATTAACCACTCAGATTTGCCTAAATAATTAGTTATGAAAATAGCTGTTTTTTAATCTTAAAGAAGCAATTAATTTAAAAGCACCAGAAAAACTTGTAAATATGGGACGATGATCGAATGTCGATAAACTTCAACACAAACTGGGGAATTTTACCAGTTGATTTGACAACGTCTGGAAGTTCTGCCAACCCGTTAGCTGTAAATTGCCCTGGCTGCTGAGGATAAATTGTATTCACGGTTGGTAAATTAATATTTATTCTGATAAGCAGGAAAGTAACTAAAAATGACATCATCGTCTTTTTATCGTAAATAAACTATATGACAAGTGTAAATGGATTACAAGGAAGTGACTATGCCGAAGAAAATAAACCAATTCTGGTTGATCGATAAGGAGTTTAAGTATTTTTTTTGTATTTTGGTATTTTCACAGTTATATCTTCTAAAGTCCCAACCAACTTCATTGTCCATCCACTACATATTGTAATGTTTTTCTTATTTATTTTTTAGTTTTGATTTCGACGGCTGGGATAAATCAATAGACACGGTATGTCTACTTACCTAATTTATTTATTCACTAATTTATATAAACACTTAACTACTGTTGATTCAGTTAGACTATCTACAACGAACGAATGACAGAAAGTCCCGTTAACCTGAGTCGAGTAACCTTGATAAAGAGTTACAAAATTCCTTCTTTTTATTTATTATGAGGTACGTATAAGACAGAATAAAAACCCCTACTTAATTTATTATTAAAAGCGGTCTACTGAGAAGCAGTAATAATAAAGAGCTGAAAGATTTATCAAATTATAGAATTAAACAGATTATATGCTACTATACAAATAAATCTCAAAAGATCTGCCAACAAAAGCGGAATGCATCGAAACAACCGATCGCAACAGATATTTATAGATTTAATTTGTTGATGAAAATTGAACGATCAAAAATTTTGGTCTATAAACTCAAACATGGAAAAGTTATTCGATGAAGACAGAAAAGACTTACTAACCAAAATTCACGTAACCAGAATCAAGACGAGAGGACAGTCTAATAGGAACGAACTCTTAAGAACAAATTCAAGGAAATGTGATACGGAAGCATAGCGGGACGCATGGAATGTTGACTAATGAGGAAACCTCAAGTCGTTAATTATTAAGACCGGTCAAATGAGAACCAAACTCAATAAAAGAATGACAGAATCATCAAATTAGTAAGAGTAAATGTAACATTACCAGCTCAAACTCACAGAAATCGAGAGTATTAACCAGAACAAACGATAGAACGGAAGTCCTTAAACTATATTTTTGTCGATGATACTGTATTTTGCCTTCTGAAAAATAACGTAAGAAAGTTATTAAATTGTGTGATAAAATACGAATATGACAGAATCCAATGAATGTAAAAATTATAGTGAACTAATATCCATCAATGAAATTATAGAAACTGTAACATGTCGCTGAGACATGTTACCATTCTCATCAATTATTTTGGAGCGTTACTTATTCGTCGGCTACTCCCACCTCTTATTCCATTTCCTATTATTTCGAATATCAGGAACGTATCGGTGATAGTTTTTACCATCATTAAATGGCTATTTAAAACTACGATTCAAGGAATCGGTTTATTCATTTCTTCGCTAAAACGTTAATCAGCATTCTCTGTTAGATATCATTTTGTGTGTGATTTTTAATTTACTTCGCTGGTAAGTTATCTATATATTTTAAAATTGTATCTGTGTGCTTACAAATCATTCTATTTAGATTTTTCTACTTAGTTGAAATATTTCGTTTTTATTAAAAAAAAACATGTTTTTGTCATGGCGTTTCCAGTTTTTCTTCGCCGTTATTATCTTTCTCTAAAAAAATATGGTGGCGTCCAAAGTTATTTTATGAAGCGAATTTATAACAGATGGTTATTTTCCACCGATTTAAATTTGCTGTTTCTGATTATTTTGGGAACAGGACGGATAAGAATGAACAGTTTTCTAAGGTTTTATTTTGAAAATTAAATTCAAATATTTGTATGTATTGGAGTATAAGCTCCTACCTGTTCATTTTATTCCTCCATTTCAATTTTCTACTGTTTCTTCTGTTTTTTTTATTTCTTTTCCTACAGCTCTGCAGCCCGTACCGACCTTAAGGACCGTTTACTTTAAAGACCGCTTCAGAGTGTACTATAAGGACCTCTACAGACCGTCTGCAAGATCCACTCATCGGACAACCTCGTCCAAGTCCATACAACAACGGCTCAAGAACCCTCGACTACTGCTGCGAGCTATACGTCCCGAGTCTTCTCAAGATAAGTCCCTAACTCATTTTTGGTATATATATAAAATATTGAATGCAATTGACTGTCTCGACCCTTACTTCGTGGAATATGCTCATATTAGTGTTTTTAAATGAAACTCAAGGTCTCTAGTTAATTCCACAATATAATACAAGTTATTGAAAATTCTCAAAAATTGACAATTGTTTCGATAAATCAATATCATCGTCAGAATGACAGAAGTTACATTTCATTTTATGCATACCTGATGTTTAGTAGTTATATTTGGCTAGACCAAGAAGTAACCTAACTTGTGATTGGCTTAATATATGTTTATAGAAAAAAGGAGAAGATGTGATATTACAAATATTGAAGCTTAGATATTATTAGCCCTATGGTGATATACTGGATATCATTTTTCCAATTAAGATTAGTATAACTGTGCAATGATATAGAAAACCAGGAAAACTATATCTGCTGATCTTTACAATTATCACTTAAGAAGACAGTTTATTAGTAGAGAATTCCCTAGATTTAACTGTTCATTGACAACTTCATATTGTGGGTTTCTTGAATGTCTTCTAATTCCCAGTTCTTCAAGGAAATCCAGTTCTTGTTCCTTTTCACAAATATGCAGTACTTCTAGTTTTGTGTTAGGTGTCAATGAATGATTGGTGTCAAGTAGATGTTTTGCGTAGTGGGATTTATCTGGTTGTTTTAATCTGTATGCTCGTAAGTGCTCACTGTATCGTATTTCAAAATTCCTAAGGGTCTGACTCAAATAGACAGCATTACTTTCTGGACATTTGAGTTTATATATACTTGACTTCTTTAATAGTGGTATTTTTGTTTTTACATTTAACAATTTTGTACTAACGTTACTTTCTGTTTTAAAAGAAATTGTTGTATTCGTTGCTGAAGATATTATCTTTGAAATATTATTAGAAATATTTCCTGCATATATGATGGTTTTATAAGTTTTAATTTCATCAGCTTGTTTAGGATATATAAGTTGTAATGCCACTTTTTCCTCTTTTTTACTAATTAGCTTATTAATCATATCTAATGGATAACCGTTAGATGTTGCTATTTGTCTAATTGTAATAATCTCTCTATCAAAATTACATTTGTTCATAGGAACTGAAAAAGCTCTATGTATCATTGAATTATATGCTGCTAGTCTGTGTGACACAGGGTGGTTAGAATTGAATGGAATTGTTACATCAGTTTGTGTTGGTTTTCGGTAAATTGAATAATCAAGTACATTATTAACTCTTTGAATTTTTAAATCAAGAAAATTGATTGAGCTATTCTCTTCAATTTCTAATGTAAATTTAATTTTCGGGTGTGAATTATTGATGTGGTTGAAAAATACATCTAATTGTCGTTCACTACCCATAAAACAAGCTAATATGTCATCTACATATCTATACCAAAATAAAATATTTTTCGAAATATTACTTTCAAAGATCTTTCTTTCTAAATTGTCCATGAAAATGTGTGCTAAAATAGGTGATATAGGGCTTCCCATTGGTAAACCTTCATTTTGAATATATATCTTATTGTCAAAAGTGAAATAATTCTGATTAGTGCATACATCAAATAAATTAAGTATATCTGATATTATTCCTGGATTAATATTTTCATCTTCTAGTAATTTTCTTACAAGTATTAGACATTCTTTGGGAGGGAATTTTAGTAGACATGTTAGTTACATCGAACGATATGAGTTTATAGTTATCTTGTAAGTGGATTGCTTTCAACTTTTTGATTAGTTCTATTGAATTTCTAATTGAGTACTGAGATTCATATCCGTAAGTATTGAGTATATTGTTGAGCTTCTTTGCCAATATATTATTAGGAGCATTAACATAAGAGACTACAGGTCTAATTAGTTTCGTTATTTTATGTAATTTAACTGTTCCATATAATTGTGGACAATGAGGATTCTTATGTATGATAGACCTCTTTTCGTAATCATTTGAAAGATAATTTGAATTATTAACAATATCTCTTACATTATTAGAAAACTTCTTTGTTGGGTCTGCTTTAAGAACTTTTACATCGCTGGATTCTATAAAGTTATATATTTTGGAATTGTAATTTTCAGTCGTCAAAATGACAGTAGCGTTCCCCTTATCAGATTTTGTAACTGTTAGGTTATTATTCTCAATCTTCTTTTTTATTGCGTTTAAAACTGGAATGTCATTTTTTGTTTGACGTTTAACTTTTGAAGGTTCAATATTTTTAATTAAGTTGGCAATTTTTAATTTCTCATAAAGAAAATTATTTGAATTAGATTTCAAAGATATTTCTGACTCTGTAGCTATAATTTGTTTAATATTATTCGTAAATTTAGGTGGTATGCTGTACTTTAAACCTTCATTTTAGAATTCTATTTCACTATTTGTAAAATTAGTGTCTGAAAGGTTTTCAAATCGTGGTGCAAAGTATGTTGGTATGCAGGTACTTACAGTTTCATGATGTTTTGAGTATTGAATTTTATGTTGTGTGTGTTCAAGATTCTGTAGCTTCTTTTCTTGTTTCTTAAATTTCATATGCTTCATCGTGCTGACATTTTCCCTAATTTTGTCATCCAAACAGTCAAATTCTACTGGATGTAATTGGAATGTGAGTTCTGAATGTACAACTTTTATGTAGTTGTCTAAGGAGTCTCTAACTTTGAACCATTTCTTACATTCTGATTTTATCCACACTCGTTGCGCACATTTTATAGATTTTTGTGCTTGTGGTGTTTTAGTGTGACATTTTATATTCACATAATTGGGTATTACCTTTTTTCTAAGGCATTATTGGTTAAACCAAATGTTTTGTGATGCTTTGTAACGTTTTTGTAGTAACTTCTGGTACAGTCGTGTCAAATCTTCTCTCGAAGATTTCTTAATGAAATTGTTTGTCTCGACCCTTACTTCGTGGAATATGCTCATATTAGTGTTTTTAAATGAAACTCAAGGTCTCTAGTTAATTTCACAATATAATACAAGTTATTGAAAATTCTAAAAAATTGACAATTGTTTCGATAAATCAATATCATCGTCAGAATGACAGAAGTTACATTTCATTTTATACCTACCTGATGTTTAGTAGTTATATTTGGCTAGACCAAGAAGTAACCTAACTTGTGATTGGCTTAATATATGTTTATAGAAAAAAGAAGAAGATGTGATATTACAAATATTGAAGCTTAGATATTATTAGCCCTATGGTGATATCCTGGATATCATTTTTCCAATTGAGATCAGTATAACTGTGCAATGATATAGAAAACCAGGAAAACTATATCTGCTGATCTTCACAATTATCACTTAAGAAGACAGTTTATCAGTGGAGAATTCTCTAGATTTAACTGTTCATTGACAACTTCATATTATGGGTTTCTTAAATGTCTTCTAATTTCCAGTTCCTCAAGGAAATCCAGTTCTTGTTTCTTTTCACAAAACTAGAAGTACTGCATATTTGTGAAAAGAAACAAGAACTGGATTTTCTTGAAGAACTGGAAATTAGAAGACATTTAAGAAACCCGCAATATGTGGAATTAACTAGAGACCGTGAGTTTCATTTAAAAACACTAATATGAGAATATTCCACGAAGTAAGGGTCGAGACAGTCAATTTCATTAAAAAATCTTCGAGAGAAGATTTGACCCGACTGTACCAGAAGTTACTACAAAAACGTTACAAAGCATCACAAAACATTTGGTTTAACCAAGAATGCCTTAGAAAAAAAGGTAATACCCAATTATGTGAATATAAAATGTCACACTAAAACACCACAAGCACAAAAAGCTATAAAATGTCTCAACGAGTTTGGATAAAATCAGAATGTAAGAAATGGTTCGATGTTAGAGACTCCTTAGACAACTACATAAAAGTTGTACATTCAGAACTCACATTCCAATTACATCCAGTAGAATTTGACTGTTTGGATGACAAAATTAGAGAAAATGTCAGCACGATGAAGCATATGAAATTTAAGAAACAAGAAAAGAAGCTACAGAATCTTGAACACACACAACATAAAATTCAATACTCAAAACATCATGAAACTGTAAGTACCTACATACCAACACACTTTGCACCACGATTTGAAAACCTTTCAGACACTAATTTTACAAATAGTGAAATAGAATTTTTAAATAAAGGTTTAAAGTACAGCATACCACCTCAATTTACGAGTAATATTGAACAAATTATAGCTACAGAGTCAGAAATAGCTCTTAAATCTAATTCAAATAATTTTCTTTATGAGAAATTAAAAATTGACAATTTAGTCAAAAATATTGAACCTTCAAAAGTTAAACGCCAAACAAAAAATGACATTTCACTTTTAAACGCAATAAAAAAGAAGATTGAGAATAATAACCTAACAGTTACAAAATCTGATAAGGGGAACGCTACTGTCATTTTGACGACTGAAAATTACAATTCCAAAGTATATAACTTTATAGAATCCAGCGATGTAAAAGTTCTTAAAGCAGACCCAACAAAGAAGTTTTCTAATAATGTAAGAGATATTGTTAATAATTCAAATTATCTTTTAAATGATTACGAAAAGAGGTCTATCATACATTAGAATCCTCATTGTCCACAATTATATGGAACAGTTAAATTACATAAAATACCGAAGCCAATTAGACCTGTAGTCTCTCATGTTAATGCTCCTAATAATATATTGGCAAAGAAGCTCAACAATATACTCAATACTTACGGATATGAATCTCAGTACTCAATTAGAAATTCAATAGAACTAATCAAAAAGTTGAAAGCAATCCACTTACAAGATAACTATAAACTCATATCGTTCGATGTAACTAACATGTTTACTATAATTCCTCCTAAAGAATGTCTAATACTTGTGAGAAAATTACTAGGAGATAAAAATATTAATCCACGAATAATATCAGATATACTTAATTTATTTGATGTATGCATTAATCAGAATTATTTCAATTTTGACAATAAGATATATATTCAAAATGAAGGTTTACCAATGGGAAGCCCTATATCACCTATTTTAGCAAACATTTTTATGGACAATTTAGATAGAAAGATCTTTGAAAGTAATATTTCGAAAAATATTTTATTTTGGTATAGATATGTAGATGACATATTAGCTTATTTTATGGGTAGTGAACGACAATTAGGTGTTTTTTTCAACCACATCAATAATTTACACCCGAAAATTAAATTTACATTAGAAATCGAAGAAAATAGCTCAATCAATTTTCTTGATTTAAAAATTCAAAGAGTTGATAATGTACTTGATTATTCAATTTACCGAAAACCAACACAAACTGATGTAACAATTCCATTCAATTCTAACCACCCTGTGTCACACAGACTAGCAGCATATAATTCAATGATACATAGAGCTTTTTCAGTTCCTATGAACAAATGTAATTTTGATAGAGAGATTAATACAATTGGACAAATAGCAACATCTAACGGTTATCCATTAGATACGATAAATAAGCTAATTAGTAAAAAAGAGGAAAAAGTGGCATTACAACTAATATATCCTAAACAAGCTGATGAAATTAAAACTTATAAAACCATCACATATGCAGGAAATATTTCTAATAATATTTCAAAGATAATATCTTCAGCAACGAATACAACAATTTCTTTTAAAACAGAAAGTAACGTTAGTACAAAATTGTTAAATGTAAAAACAAAAATACCACTATTAAAGAAGTCAGGTATATATAAACTCAAATGTCCAGAATGTAATGCTGTCTATTTAGGTCAGATCCTTGGGAATTTTGAAATACGATACAGTGAGCACTTACGAGCATACAGATTAAAACAACCAGATAAATCCCACTACGCAAAACATCTACTTGACACCAATCATTCATTGACACCTAACACAAAACTAGAAGTACTGCATATTTGTGAAAAGAAACAAGAACTGGATTTCCTTGAAGAACTGGAAATTGGGAGACATTTAAGAAACCCACAATATGAAGTTGTCAATGAACAGTTAAATCTAGGGAATTCTCCACTAATAAACTGTCTTCTTAAGTGATAATTGTAGAGATCAGCAGATATAGTTTCCCTGGTTTTCTATATCATTGCACAGTTATACTGATATTAATTGGAAAAATGATATCCAGGATATCACCATAGGGCTAATAATATCTAAGCTTCAATATTTGTAATATCACATCTTCTTCTTTTTTCTATAAACATATATTAAGCCAATCACAAGTTAGGTTACTTCTTGGTCTAGCCAAATATAACTACTGAACATCAGGTAGGCATAAAATGAAATGTAACTTCTGTCATTCTGACGATGATATTGATTTATCGGAACAATTGTCAATTTTTTAGAATTTTCAATAACTTGTATTATATTGTGGAATTAACTAGAGACCTTGAGTTTCATTTAAAAACACTAATTAAATATTGAGTTTGACATTTTTACTATATAACTGATATTTATTCGTATTTGTATTGAGAATACACGGTTTTTGTAAATTGATTATTGTTTGTCAAATAAATCCATTTGTCCCGAAATTTTGTTTGTTGATTCACCTTATCCAAATTGAGGTAATAAAAAATAGTGTAACTAAGGCCGAATTCACTACCTGAGCAGAGTCCCAAGGCCGGGTACTTAGGTTGCAAGCTTGTTAATCTTAATAAAAGACCCACATCAGCGTGATGAGAACTCACCCTTCACCTGAATCAAATTAATGTGAAAGAAAGGGGAAAACGAATCAGTTTATACAAGATATATTGAAGGAAACCAACGAGAATCCCAACCATCTATTGTAATCAAAACAGTCCAATGTAAACCTGACTCAAAAGTTCAAGTTGAGAGACTCGAAAAATGATCCAATGAGAATGGAAGCAAACTCAACATCCGAAAAAATCAGGGGAATGATAAAGTTGAACATTGATCCTGATATGAACAACATATAGAGCCAAATGAAACAAAAATTAATTTAAACAAAGCCTCAAAGGCTTTCTATGTCAAGAAAGTTTACTTATATCAATAAATATATAAATATAACTAAAGTGTTGAGATAATAAAAAATTGTCAAGAAACATAAGAATTGAAAAAAAAGAAGAGAATATGAAAGAAAGAAATTGAATGTTAAATAAAACAAGCAAAGAAGATTCGAGAAACGATTTAAAATCCTGAAACCGGCGTTGATATATGTGTGTATTGAGTATCAAAATTTTAGCATCCTGTGGATGAATATTATTCAGGACGTCCCACAGACAAACCCTATTGATTTTGAGCTCACCAGAGCCGTACAACTGTGGTATAGTACTTTAAGTACGAAATTTTTATAATTTTTGGAGAAATTTCAGTTTGTTAGCAAGATACAGCCTCCGGAGTATATACAAGTGACCAATTTTATGATTGGATATTATTTAGGGCGTATGGAAGATGAATCCTATTGATATTCAGCACGCTAAAGCCAGTACAACGGGTCCTATGGTACTTGAAGTACGACTTTTTTATCATTTTTGGAGAAATTCAAGTTGTTAGCACGGTACAGCCTCCAGAGTGTATACAAGTGACCAATTTTATGATAGGATGTTCTTCAAGGCGTCTCACAGATGAACCCTATTGAATTTCAGCTCACCAGAGCCAGTATAACGGGTGCTATGGTACTTGAAGTACGACTTTTTTATCATTTTTGGAGAAATTCAAGTTGTTAGCACGGTACAGCCTCCAGAGTGTATACAAGTGACCAATTTTATGATAGGATGTTCTTCAAGACGTCTCACAGATGAACCCTATTGAATTTCAGCTCACCAGAGCCAGTATAACGGGTCCTATGGTACTTGAAGTACGACTTTTTTATCATTTTTGGAGAAATTCAAGTTGTTAGCACGGTACAGCCTCCAGAGTGTATACAAGTGACCAATTTTATATTCGGATATTGTATCATAGATGTACCTTATTGATTTTCAGCTGACTAGAGCGAGTACAACGGGTCCTATAAATCCAAATACAGTACATTTTTGGACAAATTTCGGTTTGCTAGCACGATACATTCGCCGAAGTGTATACAAGTAACAATTTCATTATAGAGCATTGTTCAGGGCGTCACACAGATGCGGGAAAGTTAGTTTTGATCTTCAAACATCAATTTCTTGACTCAGTATTTCTCTTTCATCTCGCGATATTACGATTGTATTGAACCAATTAGCTATTTTCCAAGAAAATTGAAAATCTCGAAATATATCAGAATAGTGACAACCTTTTTCACAAAAAACAATCTGTAATTTTCACAGATTTTACGCTCATACAGAAATCCGAGTGAAGTAGGTACTTGATGATGATCACACATAAGTGGCGTTCCTATATTTTTCAATTCAATATTGTTTTTATGTTTGAAACAAAAAGGCAACGTTCGTTGAATTCCATCTTAAGATGAATCTCCGAACATTTTCTTTGTGATAATTTGTACAGGAATAGGAACAGAGAACAAGAACAACATGATAACAAATCGAATTCAGTAAACTGGGTCAAGCAATAGATTATATAGAATCAAGTGAAAAGGCATGCTTTTGAATATTTTAAGTTATATCTTAGATTGAGACCCTTTTGATACGATAAAAAGATAGTGGAAAACCATTTTTTTAAAGATACTTCCTGAACGTTCCCATAGAAAATTTCAACAAATATCAATTATTTTATGCGATAACGAGAATATTAGATTGGGAACTATCATTAGAATTGGAAATATTTAGAGGAAACACGCACCAAGCAGTTGATTATACAGACTATCTAAACTCTGTTGAAGCGGGTTTATCTGGTAAAATCTATTCTCTCCACGACCATTACTGAATGTAATAATTACGTAATAAATTCCAACAATAGAATGTAAACATTATGGCTATAGAGTGAAAATACTGCTTTTAATATGTTTTGCATTTTCATTCTATAACGGGTATAAGAATGAAAATTTTTCATCTGTCATTCGACTGTGAATTCGACAGATGCTGCCAAACTAGGCAAACAAAATAAGTAAGAGGAATTTTTTTTGACAGCTATCATATGGTTGAAAAATTTGTACCAATCCAGAATTTTGCTTTGTAATGATTTTATTTATTTTAAAATAGTAAATAGATACAAACAATTATTTACCAAATATTTCTCTCGAGATTTCTTCTATTAATGCTTAATGTTTTTGAAATTCTGGCTGGAGCAACGGAGAGTAACGAAGAGCATAATTATTACCCTTATGCTTCAATTCTATCGAATGTCTATGTCTCATAGAATATATGTAATATTTTGATGAAATTTTGTTCTGCTGAGCCCTGGTTTTACGTGAAAATGATGGGATATCTTCTTCCAAAATCTTTTGAAAAGCTGCGAAAAGGTTTTCTTGATGCAAACTTATTTCAGTTCTTTTAGTAGATATGGCAAATAATTTAAATTTTGATGAGACATAAGAAGTAGTTTGGTGCAAGAATTTCATGTACTATACGGTTTTAAATTCGTTCTTGGTTGCCCACTGTCACGATTTGATTATACACAATTAGAAGCTAGAGTGAATGACTGTTAACATGAAGTATAGCGAAGACGGTTTTGACATCACAAGTCTAAGCCTATTTGATTGCGGTTATGATTTTTTTCAAATCATGGATATATTGCCATAGACATCGCTTTTCAACAGATACTCACTTTTCTCCTATTTTATTTTAGTAATACTAAGTGAATTGTCTGGCAAAGATAATTTTTTGAATTCAAAAACGGATTGACTTCTTTATTACTAAAGTGAAAGGAACCTGTTGTTTTTTTATTTAATTAAAAATCTTTGGTAAACTGCAATAGACTTCGCTTTTCTATAAAATCTTTTCCCTCCATTTTAGTGATACTAAGTGAATTGTAATACAAAGATAAATATTTTTTATTTTATTTTATTTATTTGGGATACAAACAGGACAAACACATAAAAGTATCCATTAATAGTTACACATAATTTTACAAATTAGGTAAAGGAGAGAATATAAATACAATCATATAACTACATTAAATGAAAATAAATACAAGTATACAAAAGAAAAGAGAAAAAAGAGAGTAGGTAATAAAACAAAATTAAATTTGCAAAAAATAGTCTTTCAGTAGTTTTTTAATCACATCTGCACTGTGGTAAAAAATATCTATTTCAACAATACTGGACAATTTATTGTGAGTATTTGTTATGCTGTGAGCAGGAGAATTTAGAAAATAATTGGTGAATGCCTGATGTGTGATAAAGGTATATTTGTTTCTAGTTAAGTGGCTGGGAATACGAAGTGTTATGAAGTTTATAAGTTCAAGGCAATCTTTATTGTTATTGAGGATTTTGTGAATAAACAGTACATCCGCAATTTGCTTACCATGCTCTAGTGAAATTATCTTTAAATTAGAACGAATACGTTGCCTATCCACATAGCGATAAAATTTTATTTTACAATATGAAATAAACTTGTTCTGGACTGTTTCTAATTTTGAAATATAGACCGAATAACGCAGGTTCCAAATAGTAGAACCAAACGTCAATATACTATTTACGTATGCCATATACAATGATCTAACGGTAAAAGGGTTTTGAAGTTCGAAGCATGTTCTATATATGAAGCCCAACTGCTGATTAGCTTTTCTAGTTATATTACAAATATGCCGATCGAAAAGTAATTTAGAGTCTAAAAGAATACCAAGATCCCTAACCGTATCTACAGCGTGTAATACGCTTGTAACGAGTTATTTTTTATGAAGCATTATATGATTTTGTACCGATGGTATTTTAAGTTCAATAAGTGAATATAACTCGTTACTTACTTTCCAACTCTGTTTTCTGGTACCGTTTCAAGCCCGTAATATTAATTTAAGAATTCATTTCATTAGTAACTCAAAAGCCGTGATTTATCATTTAAGGAAATATATAAAATGCATTGAATTTCGCTTTTCAAAATGTAAATTATCGAGGACGCCCGGTATATAAACTAGTTTAATTTAAAACCGGAGTTGTTCCGTACAAATAGAAATATTTCTTGTTGTAATTAAATCTATTTCCCTCACCACCGTTATCGCCAAAATTTAGGTAGCAAGTTAATTATAAATTCGAAAACCGAGCGTTAAAAAGGCATTAAGTTGTCATATTCAGTTATTGAAATCAAGTTATATGATTAAGTTATTATTCAGTTATTGGCAATTAAGTTATTATTCAGTGCTTGATATTAAGTCATATTATTGAGTTATTGATATTAAGTTGATTTAGAGTGAGTTAGAATTTTGCCGTAAATCGATAGTGGGAAGTGTCCGACCGTCCAGTATTTTCCGAGTAAGTGGAAATTTATTTTGTAAACCGAATAAAACATTTCACCCGAGTTTCAAAGTTTTATATTTAATTATAACAAACAATTTAGTAGTTTGGTTATTAAGAATATAATTCCGTATTTTGATAAAACCGGCAACCGGTAGTTTTTTTTAGGCGATAAAAAACAAACTTATTTACAGTTTTTATTATCGCGTTCTGTATATTGTTTCTCTGGAAGTAGGGTCTGATTGAAATATCATTTTGATTCTAATTTCACGAATAGTTTTAATAGTTCCGTTATTTAAGAATATTATTCCGTATTTGGATAAGACTGATAAGCCGGTATATATTTTCTTTGGAAACGATAGAAACCAAAGTTATTTACTGTTTTTACCACCGCGTTTTGTATATTGTTTCTTTGGAATTCAGGTCGGAGCCTTCAAAACATTAAAGAAGCATTATACCTAGTGACCGTTTCAAATTTCCCAAACACATATTAGATTTTTATATGCATTCTAAGACACAGTTTTATTTTGCTTATATTTGGGTAACCGCTGTCCTATCCTCCGACCAATATTTCAGAATAATTTTAACCGATAATTTGGAAAATTTAAAGTGTCAATTCTCCTATAAAAAAAATTAGATTCTCAATCGAGTACGAGGCTGTTGCCACTGATTGATTGATTATCTAGTTTAAATTAATTTGGAAAATTTAGTGTCAATTCTCCTATAAAAAAGAATTAGATTCTCAATCGAGTACGAGGCTGTTGCCACTGATTGATTGGTAATCTAGTTTGAATTGATTTGAAAATTTAAAGTGTCAATTCCCCTATAGAAATTAGATTCTCAATCAAGTACGAGGCTGTTGCCATTGATTGATTGATAATCTAGTTTAAATTAATTTTAAAATTTAAAGTGTGAATTCTCCTATAAAAATTAGATTCTCAATCAAGTACGAGGCTGTTGCCACTGATTGATTGATAATCTGGTTTAAATTAATTTGAAAATTTAAAGTGTCAATTCTCCTATACAAAAATTAGATTCTCAATCGAGTACGAGGCTGTTGCCACTGATTCATTGGTAATCTAGTTTAAATTGACTTGAAAATTTAAAGTGTCAATTCCCCTATAAAAATTAGATTCTCAATCAAGTACGAGGCTGTTGCCACTAATTGATTGATAGTCTAGTTTAAATTAATTTGAAAATTTTAAGTGTAAATTCTCCTTCAAAAATCAGATTCTCAATCAAGTACGAGGCTGTTGCCACTGATTGATTGATAATCTGGTTTAAATTAATCTGAAAATTTAAACTGTAAATTCTCCAATAAAAGTTAGATTCTCAATCGAGTACGAGGCTGTTACCACTGATTGATTGATAATCTAGTTTAAATTATTTAGTTTTTTTGTTATAAACTGGTCTGGTCACATTTTTCCAACTATCCCGATTGACTATCCCTACCGCGAAGATAGTTTTATCTCGTTGACTACCGTGATAGGTGATTGTTGTTTTACTGCTGCTTACCGCATAATTACAAAACTGCTTATACCGCTTCCGCTGTTATTAAAAATTGCATCTGCTTGCCCACACCTGTTTTATTGTGTCATTGCTCACATTCCTTAATACCGGCAAATTTCGCATGGTGCATAATAACATAAGGCTTGAACACATTTGGTTACTGTATATATCTAACTGATTCGGTACCGATTGAAAATAATCAGAAATTATTGAATGATATTTTATATGTATATATTTTGAATAGGTCTTGTAATCTACTAATAAATACCATCAGTGTTTTCTTGATATCCCGTAGCATCACCGTCTAAGGTTTATAGGTTTTTTAGGAGTGTTAAATTCAACGAGACCCCTGGAATTTTCCGTAACCTCCATCTGAGGCTACCTGGAACTCTTGACGCCGAGGGTCAAGGGGCCGTGGAGTAAACCACGTAAAATAATCTGGCGCCCGAGCATTCGTTTGCAAAAGAACTTGGCATCGAGGATGTCCAAAGTGACAGGTCAGTCGCTAAGATCCTGTGTGAGAGGTGAAGGAGGACGAAGCGGCAGGAAACCGCGTCCCACGCTATTAGAAATTTCATATGTGTTGTAGTTCAAGTCTGAATTACAACGAGGAAATTTTATATAATTACACTTTGAGACATTCAAAAACAAATTATTCCTCACACAGTAGTCGGATAAATTGTCTAAGACTTCTTGCAATCGAGCTCTGTCGTAAGTACCTGAAATTGAGTGATATATTTTGAAATCATCGGCATACATAACAAACTTAACAAATTGGAAGCAACTGGAGATGTCATTTATATATAAATTAAAAAGTAAAGGACCTAAATGGGACCCCTGAGATACTCATGAAGTAGTTACCACAGCCTTAGATTTAAGAGCACCTTAAATTACTTGTTGTGACCTATTTCTGACATATGAGTCGAACCATCTTAATAAATTACCATGTATACCTACTTCAGAAAGTTTTGAGACAAGGACGGAATGATCGTATTTGTCGAAGGCCTTACTGAAATCAGTATACACAGAATCAACGTTATGCCTATCATTTAGACTTTTAAGTACGTATTCAACGTATAGGAATAAATTTGTATCTACCTAACGTTTTTTCATGAAGCCATGCTGTTCAATATTAAGTAGGTTTTTTACGTCATGATAAAGGAAATCAAAAATAATAAATTCAAACACCTCACTAAAGATGTTTAATTTAGAAATAAGTCTATAATTTTCAACTTTTCTCTTGCTTCCAGATTTATGAATTGGTGTAATTTGAATTCAAAAATTAAATGTCTTCTTTATAACTAAAGTGAAAGGATCCTGTTGTTTCTCATTTTATAATGAATCTTTGATAAACTGCCACAGACACCGCTTTTCTATATAATCTTACCTTCCTCCTATTTTAGTAATACTAAGTGAGATGTGTTGCAAAGATAAATATTTTAATTCAAAAACTGAGTGCCTCCTTTATTACTAAAGTGAGAGGAAACTGTTGTCTTTTGTTTTATTAAGAATCTTTGATAAACTGTCATATACATCGCTTTTCCATAACAACACCGCAAAACAATAGGGATATTTTGACGAAACAAACCGATCCAAACCTGGTGAACATTTCACATTTATCACATGTCAAATGATCACCGGGATTAAATTGGTTTGCTTCGCAAAAATAGCCCAAATGTCTACCTTCCTACCCAACTTTATTTTAGCGAAGTAAGTTTCAAAATGGAACATGTCAGATTTTTAAAATAAATTTTGGGTTTAAAACTTTCTTACCGTAGTCGGAGAGCTGATGACGAATTTTGGGAAGGTTTTTTAGGCAAGCTGAAATTGCGAAAAATTACAATTTCGTCAATTGGCGAATCCACTAGTGGCGGTCATTTAGCGAATTAGCGGTTATTTCACTACTGCGCAGCATAAAACATTTGCAAAAAAAAATTAAAAAAAAATATTTTTGGCACCTTGGATTTTTTTATCTTCCAATTTATTATTTCTAGAATTGAAAAAAAAATCCCAGACGTTTTTGTCGGTTATTAAGGATTGCCAGACGACTTCAATTTTTTTTTTTAATTTCCAAAAAATATTCTTTAGGCACTCTGAAATTAATACCACGTGTTTAGTAAGTAATTTCGATAATATCTGCAAATTGCCTGACGATTTTGCGGGTTATAAACAATTACCAGACGTTAATAAAGTTTGTAAATAAGCGCAATAAAAAGTCTCAAGCGCATCCGCAAGTGCGAGAAGGATAGCTATCAAGGGATGCTGGCAGCTGCCGGGGCCCGAGCTCTTCGCGCTGTGATTGGCTATTTAGTCCAGGAGGAATCGGCGCATGAGTACCGAAAACTATTTCATCGCAATTTTTTTTTGCGATCCTCTTTGAATTGTCCTATTGATGATATAAATGCATGTTGCCATGAGGCAACCTAGTGCCATATTGTTTAAACCGAAATTGTTTAAACAATTGGACGGAATTGTTATTTTTCAATCGGACCAATTTTTTATATTATTTATTGAAATACAAATAAAAAAGGTCCTATGACTTTTCACGATAAAGTTATTATTTTTAGAGATATGAATTTTTAAAGGTTCGAAAAATCTCAAATTTGAGTACTTTTGATCCATGAAAAATATATTAAAAAAATAAAATAAAATATAAATAATAATTTTTTGAAATTCTTAATACAATAGTTAATAATATTCTTAATTGGGATTTAAGAAAATTTCATTGTTTATACCTGTTTTTTAATTGTTAATTTCGCACGCTCACTAGTATGCGTCGCTACCTTTAAGTATCGCCGTCTCTCTCTGACTCATGCGCTGCATCGACCTCTCTGTGTCCTGAATCATTATTTATCATTTATCTAAGAAACCATTAACTTCATCAAGATTGGTGAAGAGAGCAATGTTATTATTAATTAAATTGTCTACAATTTGTTTTTAACAAAAGTAATTTAAGTTTGAATCGGAACATGTAATTAAAATTACTTTTTTGTTATTATCATACTAATTTATGCAATTTTATCAACAATAATAAGATATAATGATATTTGAAAAATTTTTGGAATCACAATTATATATAAATAATAAGCAAAACATACATTTGGATAAATGCATTGAATCCGGAATATAAAACATTAGATCTTACGAATTTCGGATACAAACTAGAGAATGATACTTTGCTAATACCTTTATTTATAAACAAAAGCCCATTTCCAACTGATCAAGATATAGTGTTTTATATTCCGGATTCAATGCATTTTTCCAAATGTATGTTTGAGCAAAAGCTTATTATTTATATATAATTGTGATTCCAAATTTTTTTCAAATACTATTATATCTTATTATTGTTGATAAAAATGCATAAATCACTATGACAATAACAAAAAACAAATTGTAGACAAACAATTGTTGATAAAGTTAATGGTTTTTTAGATAAATGATTAATAATGATTCAGGACACAGAAGTACCGTATGCAGCGCATGAGTCAGAGAGAGACGGCGATACTGAGAGGTAACGACGCATACTTGTGAGCGCGTGAAATTAACAATTAAAAAACAGATATAAACAATGGAATTTTCTTAAATCACTATTAAGAATATTTTTTTTTCTTTCACAGGCATCGACTACTTTGGTCATTAGCCTTACTCTACCGGTTGTTCAAAACTCTCTGCCGATCATAAGGTCCGTATTCATACAATCATGATGTAGTTCTGGTAAAAGAATAATATAATTTCTACACTTCATATTTTTCCTAGTAGTTTTGAATTTTTTAGGAAGATGACCATTTTCCACATTTCACGTGGGTTGTTGGCAAGACAAACACGTATATCACCAGATAAATTCATCTGACTCCGGAGATGTGAAAAGTTTTTGCATTTAAGTAAGATGTGTTTTACTGTTAGCCTAGCATTCTGACAAACCTCACATCGGGGTTGGGGCTCATTCCGGAGCATGAACACATTAGTGAGATAGGTGTGGCCAATTCTTAGACGGGATATAGCAACTTGTTCTCTTCTATTCAGTTTAGGTGTTTATTCCCATTTACTAACTGTGTGTTTTATCTCCCTGAGTTTAGTGTCGCTGAAGTTCCATTGTCTTTGCCATTGATTTATTGCTTTAATATTCGCTTCAAGTTTTAGATCTGAGGGAGTTATAGGAATATCTTCGAACATTGCGGAGTCAGTAGCATCTTTCGCAGCCAGGTCGGCCAACTCGTTCCCAGCTATTCCTATATGGCCAGGGATCCAAATGAAACAGACACGTTTTTCCAGCCGGTGGAGCCAATCTGTCAGCGATAGAATGATTTGTACTAACGGATTTTTGTTGAACCTATTATTAAGTGCCTGGCATACGCTGAGAGAGTCTGTACAAATCAAAGTGGTTTTGTAGATATCCATTTCAGCATATCTTAGGGCCTGCCATATAGCGTATAATTCAGCCGTGAAGATACTTGCCGATGGAGGGAGTGTCCAGGAAAAGCTTTCTCCCATTGTGACGAACGCACTCCCTACTCCATTGTTCATTTTGGAGCCGTCCGTATAAATTATTCTGTATTCAGAGTAAGAAAATAGGATGGAGTTGAATAAAGTGATATATATATGCTTCTGCTTGTTTCTTCTTTTCTGTGCTTCTGGCATTCTAGGTGAATTTTTGGGAGTTCCAGATTCCAAGGTGGGTTTTCACTTGGGCCTATTGGGTAGACAGATGGAAGAGTGATATTTAATTCGGACACAGTATCTTGGAATCGTATTCCTATAGGCTTAGAACTTGTTTGTTTTCTTTCAAATGTTGCATTCATTTCACTAGGGAAAAAGAGTTCGAAGTTCGGATTGTTCTGTTGACTGCGGGCATTTATACCGTAATTTAATATTAGACGTTTTCTCCTGAATTCTAGAGGAGGGATGCCTGCTTCGCAGCAAAGAGCGGAGAGTGGGCTAGTTCGAAAGCCGCCGATAGCGAGTCTTAAGCCAGTTCCTTGAATTGAATCTAATTGTTTTAAGTGAGACTTTCTGGCTGAGCCATACACGGAACAACCGTAATCCATTTTGGAAAGAATGAGCGTTTTATACATCCTAAGTAGGATATCTCTATCCATTCCCCAGGATATGCTTGACACTGCCTTCATAACGTTTAGAGTTTTCTTACATTTAGTGACCAGGTTATCAATATGATTTTTCCAATAGAGCTTTTGGTCAAAAATAATCCCCAAGAATTTATATGTTGGTACAACTTCAAGAGGATTACCATACAGTGTCAATTTTGGTTCGTCATGGAGTCTTCTCAGACGACAGAAATGCATACATTTAGTTTTGTTTGCTGAGAAACGAAAACCTATACGGTTAGCTTGTTCAGCGAGTGCATTGATGTTTTCTTGTAGGACATGATCCATATTCTCCATTGAATCCGCTGAAAAGAAGATTGTCAAATCATCCACATAAAGGCACTTTCCTACAGAGTTCTCTATAACTGACACTAGGCTATTAATTGCAATTGCAAATAGGATCACGCTCAAGGTGGAACCTTGTGGTATTCCGTTTTCTTGATTATGAGTTTCTGATTTTTCTGCTCCTACTTGGACTCTGAAACTGCGATTTTTCAGGAACTCCTCAATGAAAAGTGGAAGGTGACCTCGCATTCCCCAATTGTGGAGTGTTTTCAAAATTCCAAAGCGCCAAGTCGTATCGTAAGCTTTTTCTATGTCAAAGAAAACAGCCACTAAGTAGTTTCTTTTAGCAAAACTGTTTTGAATAGCGTTTTCTAAATGGCAAATTTGATCCAACGTTGATCTATTCTTACGAAAACCAGATTGAATAGGATTTAGGAGTTGGTTATTTTCGATGTACCATATCAATCGATTACTGCCAACCTCTCCATGATCTTGCTCATACTGCAAGTAAGGGAAATAGGTCGGTAATTTGTCGCCTGTTTATGATCTTTTCCTTCCTTTGGTATCGGAATAATGGTGGCTTCACGCCATTTTTCAGGGTACGAATGCTTTTGCCATATTTGATTAATAATATATAAAAAAATTATTTTTTGTTTTTCAGGTAAAAAACGGATGAATTCATATGGAATTTCGTCTGGCCCAGGGGCAGATTTTTTGGATGAGTTGAGAACTTCTGTTAACTCTTGGATCGTGAAGGGGTCATTATATGATAGATAGTTGACTGAATCGAAGTTCAAGGGAATTTCGGACAATGCTTTTATACTTTGAAATGATTCTGAGTATACAGACGAGGATGAGGAGCTTTCGAAGAATTCAGCTAGCTGCTCAGCAATTTCTGACGGGTTTGTGATAGGTTGTCTATTGATGGATAATACCGGGGATGGTAATGAGAATGACTTTCCAGTTATACATCTGATTTTATGCCATAGCTCTGTGTTCGAGGTTTCTGTGTTTATGGTTGAAATGTAGTTCCTCCAAGACTCATTCTTACATTTAAGCGTTATCTTTCTTGCTTTTGCTCGAAGTTTTTTGGAGTTGATCATATTTTCATGCGTAGGGTTTCTCTTGAATAGATTGAAGGCGCGTTTTTTTCCCGGATGGCAGTCGCGATTTCTTCATTCCACCATGGCACTCTACGTTTCCCTCGTGTATCACGACCATATGGTATAGCATCATGTGCCGCAGATAAAATTCCCTCGGAGAAAATGTCGACTAACTCCTTTATAGGTCCATTTGGAGTGTCAAGTCTTTCGGTCAAACTTTGGTACAGCACCCAATTCGCTTTCTCAAGACGCCATCGTCTAGGGATATCTCTGTTTTGGAGGTGATCAGCACAATCGATTTTAATTGGAAAGTGGTCTGTCGAATTATGATGATCCAAAATGTTCCATTTGAAATTGGCTGCGAGTCTTGTGGAGCAGACAGTTATATCAATAGCAGAGAAAGAATGAGATCGAGAGTTCAAGTACGTTCCTTGACCGCTGTTTAATACAATTAGATTTCTATCGTCAATGAGTCTTTCAATCAATCTTCCTCCGGCATCCAGCTTGTGGGATCCCCATATCTGGTTGTGCGAATTAAAATCCCCCACAATCAGGAAAGGAGTTGGAAGTTGATCCACTATTTTCTCCATGTCTAACAAATTCCAATTGGAATTGGGGAGGTATATGTTACATATGGTCATTTTAAATGGATAATCAATTCGGATTGCTAATGCTTGGAGGTCAGATTGCAAGTGTATTTCTTCCGCAGGGTAGTTGTTTTTAATAAAAATTGATATGCCGCCATGAGCACGTGCTCCTGATTCCACATCTTTTCTGAATGATTTGAAACCTCTCAAATTGAACGAGTCTTTAGGTTTGAAATGGGTTTCTTGAATACATAAGCAGAAAGGGGATGATTCTACCATAATTGATTTCAGTTCATTGTAATGGTAGCTCAAACCATTGCAATTCCATTGAATTATGTTCTCGTATAAAGTCATTTTTAAGTATTGGTTTAGTTGTGAAGGATATAGAGATTGGATTAGTTAGGAAAATAAGGATGAATTAAAATGAACTAATTTATACTCATATCTTTTTCAAAATAACTATCTTCTTCTTGACTAGGCTGGATTAATTTATGAATATTAGGAGGTTTTCGAGGTTTGCCCTTTGGCCAACCTTTCTTGATCTTTTTTCGTTCGCCTGTATCTGCGTTCGAATATGCAGAGCTATGGCTATCTTCTGAATCGCTTAGTGTGTCTTTTTCTTTCATATTTCTTTTTCTTTTTTCAGACTGGCAATTCGAAGTATCTGACATATTAGACATGTCGTAACCTTGTTTTGGTGGTTCCATAGGGAAAAGTTGGCTAGGACCAGGTTGCGTCTTATCGATGAAGATATCTGATATGGCTTTCTTTACTTGTTCTTTTATGACTTCTTTAATACTTGGTAATACTTGCGCTATGAAGTCATTTGCATTATTTTGTGGATTACATTCTGAAGCTTGAGAGTAGGATCTGTTAGGAGTAGGTTTCATTGCCAAAACTCGTTTCTTTGCTTCATGGTAGCTGATCTTTTCTAATGTTCTCAATCGCTGGATATTCTTTTCTTCTACCAGCTTTGGGCAGTTTCTGTATCTTGCTGAATGATCGCCTCCGCAGTTAACACATTTCATAGGGTCAGTACAAGGTTCTCCTTGATGGGGGGGTTTTCCGCATATACATGAGGGTGCGTTCGGACAAGACGATGACATGTGACCAAATATTTGGCAATTGAAACATTTGACGGGGTTTGGGATAAAAGGACGCACTTCAAGGGAGTAAAATGCAGCTCTAATTTTAGGGGGCAGTTGAGGTTTGTTAAACGTGAGAATATGGGATGCTGAGTCTATGAGAGTTCCATCTTTCCGTGTTCGCATTCTTCTAACATTAACTACTCCTTGATCTTTAAGTTCTTCAATTAGTTCTTCTACTGTACAATTCAAGAAATATCAAAAGACCCAAGTTTTTTAGTTTCTAGAAGTTTTGATGCCTGAGGAGCTGACACTGTCTCTACTAGTAAGCCGTCTTTAATTTTCTTTATGTTTTTCAAATTTCCAACTATACCATATAACTGTTTCGATAATAAAAAGGGACTGACTTTATCAAAATTCCCTTCATCTGTTCTTCCAATTACCAGAAACCGGGGAACAACATCCACCTTTTCCTGGCTAGGAGGGGGTCTTTTATCCATTTTTTGAGGAGAGGACTTCTCCTGTATGTTTTTTTGACTGAAAACCATATAGTTCCCACGATTCGGGAAGTTTTGAAATACAGCTACGGCAGTGCTCCCTTGCCGCAGAGTGGGTATATACGACCGAAGGGCCCCCGGTATTCGGAAGTCACCGTTAACGACCTACTACGTGTGGCCATCCACCTATCGGCACGGTACGAATTACACCTTCTGGTTACGGATTTTTACAGGTTTACTCCTGTCTTTGTGGAGACCCCTAAAGGTCCCTCTCCCTCTCGCGTTAGCCCATCTGCTGTTAATTCGCCACCGGGGGTTGGTTACCCGATCTTGAACCTCCAGAGATGGTTACCAGGGTCTACCGACGTAGAGGTGCGAGTAGGAATTGGTAGGAGAGGCTATAAGAGTCGCTTCACTACCCTTTAGACCCCATTAAGAATATTATTAACAATTGTATAAACGATTTAAAAAAAATATTACTTATATTTTATTATATTTTTTAATATATTTTTCATGGGTCAAAAGTACCCAAATTTGAGATTTTCCGAACCTCTAAAAATTCATATCTCTAAAAATATTAACTTTATCGTGAAAAGTCATAGGACCTTTTTTATTTGTATGTCAATAAAGAATACAAAAAAATTTTGTCCGGTTGAAAAATAACAATTTCTCCCAATTGTTTAAACAATTTCGGTTTAAACAATATGGCACATGTATTTATATCATCACTAGGGCAATTCAAAGAGGATCGCATAAAAAAATTGAGGTGGAATAGTTTTCGGTACTCATGCGCCGATTCCTCCTGGACTAATTGAGAAACCTCGTGTTTCCAGCTAACATTCGGTACTGTGTTCATAACAGATTATTGTCAATTAAAGTATTCGGAGCCTCGTGAAAAAGTATGTAGTGTTTTTGTATCTTTTTTAAAGATTTTATCAAAATATAATTTCTTTTTCAAAATTTAGCATGTATGTATGTGCATGTGAATATTTGTGTGAACAGTTTGAACTGTTTTATATCAGTGCTGTAATTATTTGAAATTAAAATTTTAATTTTAAGGTTATGGACAGATAAATCACGATGAATAACACAAATTTAAAATGTTTTATTTCTAAAAAACGAATTGATAAGATCATTGTTTCTAGCGAAGAAACATTGCAAAAATGAAAAACATTTGAAAAATTCGCCAAGGCAATAATCTACGGTATAGTGATGTAGAATTACCGGAAAATGTGACCCAAACAGACGATTATCATTCTCAATTTTATCGGCGTTTTTCAGCTCTGATGAAGTACCACGTTGAAAATATCTCAACCATTTATATCTTCAACAAGTATTATAATCAAATTTTTGATTTACTTTTCGGAGTTAAGTAATAATAATACTGAAATTAAATGACATCTAATAATTTTAATAATTATAATTTTTTTTCACAAATGAATTAAGACAAGAAGAATTAGTCTGATATTAATCGAACGATTATCCCTTAACTACATAAAAGCTTCGATAGTTCTTTATTTCATTGACTTGGAAGGTGATTCAATCAAAAATATAAATAATTTGAAACACGATGACAGTTATTCTTTATTTTTTCGTTAACTGACAACTGACATTTTTTTACAGATAACGCAAGCCACGGTTTTAGAAGGATTATATAACTGATTATTTGTTTTCGCCGGCAGAAACATATTTCAAGGTTAAATATTTAAATTATTACGTTAGAAATTAAACAGAATTAATGTAAGGAATTTCATATTTAAAAACTCAAAAAAAATAGAAACGCAATTTTTTACAAACAATTTTCTAGACCAATTTTTTCTCAAGAAAAATGAAAAAAATTATCAGGTGTTTGAAAATCTTAGTTTCATAAATGATGAGTTTAATTTAAAAAATATTTTTATACAAGTGAATTTAGAATGGTGTAAAATTATAATTCTTTCGTTTGTAGTATTTCAATCGACCTTTTTTAGTATTCATTGTGGCCTTGTTTCTGATTTTTCATTATTTATAGTTATTAAAAAAGAAATTATTATTTACTAAGATTTTGCTTAGAATTTTTTTTTAAATTTCATTTGTAAATTTTAATCATCGTTATTTTAAATTACAATCTAAGGAGATTATGAAAAAGTCGGAAAAAATGCTCCGTATATTAAAATAAGGTATATTTTTTTCCACAAATACAGAATTGTATTAAATATAAATAATTAATTTTAGATCTATTTTTTTTCAATTTTCTAAAATACTTTAATTTTTAATTAAATAATTTAAGCACCGAACGAAATTGATAATTCACAAATTTTTAATCAATTGTCAAATTTTAGCAAAAAAAATATGAAAAATTACATTTTTCAGTTTTAAGCGCAGTGCTGTACACACGAGGTTTCTCAATAGCCAGTCACAGCGCGAAGAGCTCGGGCCCCTGTAGTGGTTACTTAGTAAGTGCACCTCGTATAGACTACTTTAACCATAAAATCATTTATCTTGGATAAACACACACCTCGTATCCATTCGTTAAGGGCTGAATAAATAACATCATTTAAAAACTCACTGGGATAAATATAATTAAGAATTATTAACAAAAATTATAAATACGCGATACATACATTTGTACCATTCAAAATAATTATAATGAATCATCCTGAATTGGTCGACACTCTCTATTTATAGGAAGTGTGCAATTGAATGTGTCAGTTACCAGTATTCATGACCTACCGGATTCAAAATGAATGTGATATTTATATTTTACAATGAACGTGCTTTCGGTGTGTTTGATTGACCTTAATAGATCAATGCCCGCTGACCACATTGAAATTAACAATGTCTTTTCTTTTGATAATGCCCTTTTATGATAATGTCTTTCGGGATCATCACATCATCCCCTCTTGGAAGAGAAAATTATCGTTGATAAATTTTCGATATTACTTAACGTTAACATTTCTCACTAATTGTTTTGTTTACTAAACGCTACTCGTTTGTTTATCATCACACTTCACTTTGTTTACAAATGTTTCTGCTGTGGTATTTATACAATCGATTTTTATGAACGGTCTGTGTTTTATTGTTCTGAGATATAATTTCGCAATTTACCCCTTTTATTTCCGTTATTTTGAACGGACCTAAATAATGTGGATCAAACTTATTTCGTTCCTCATTTCTTAGAATAACTAATTTACTGGAGTAATGTAAATCAGGAAAGAAACACTAAACATCAGAACAGAGTGTCGCACACATTAGAATCTAGTGAATTTAACAAATTTTTCGCAGGCATATCGGAAACTATTCTGAAAAGTATTGACAGTCCCCAAACTGACCCATTACATTTTTTTAATGCCCTACCTAGACCATCATCATCCTTTTTCATGTCGTCAATTTTGGAGACTGATGTTCACGAGGCTGTATTATCTCTAAAATGTAAGCCAAGTCTGGATTTTTATAATTTAAACGCAAAGATGATTAAAGTTACTTTGACTTCGCTAGTTGGACCATTGACAACCTTATACAACAAATGTATAAATGAGGGGAACTGGCCCCACGTACTGAAAATATCAAAAATTATTCCGGTATTCAAAAGTGGCGACATCGATCTCGTTAACAACTATAGGCCTATAGCTATTATACCTATAATCTCCAAAATATTTGAAATACTGATAAAAAATAAACTAAGCTCCTATTTAGAACATAAGAACTTAATATCTGAATGTCAATTTGGGTTTCAGAAACATAAGTCAACCATTCTGGCAATCTTGAATGTGATTGAGAGCATAGTTGAGGGTCTGGATGCGGGTAAAAACACGTACGCCATTATGTGTGACCTAACTAAGGCCTTCGACTGTGTGAGCTCGGACATTTTATTGCGAAAGATGGAACATTACGGATTCCGTGGTCGAGAGTTGAAATTGTTTAAATCTTATTTGGAAAATCGTCAGCAATACGTAAGCTACAATGGCTGTGAATCTAGTCGGATGTCGGTAAACGATGGAGTCCCGCAGGGTTCAGTGTTAGGACCATTATTATTTTTACTATACATAAACGATCTACCGGCGTCTCTTGAGTGTCGATCGGTTTTATTTGCAGACGATGCTACATTCTTAACGAAAGGAGAGGAAAATGTCAGCATCGAGAATCTAAAGTTAGCTAAATCTTGGTTTGATTCAAACAATTTGAAATTAAACGATGGGAAAACTAAAAAAATAACATTTAGCTCTGTGAAACGAGGTACCAAAGGGGAATCTGTGAAATTGTTGGGTATCACATTAGATCCTGGTATCAATTGGGGGGACCACATAGACTCACTATGCTCAAAGATTTCATCACAGATTTTTGCAATGAGACAATTACGCTCATCTATTGGTAGTAATCTTGTTATGCGTACGATTTACTTTGCGTTGATCCACAGTCATCTGGCTTATGGTATCTCTCTATGGGGTAACTCTAGCAGAGTACAAAGAGTCTTTACTCTTCAGAAGACTGCTTTGCGCATTATTCATAATGCAAAAAGTCGAGTACATTGCAGTGGACTTTTCGCGGAATATGGGATCCTGCCATTGCCTTGCATGTACATGTTTGAGACACTTCTGTGTATTCATAGGGGTGTACTACATATGGCAACTCATTCTGGTGTTCACTGTTATACCACCAGAGGTGCAGAGCGACTCATTGTGCCTTTTTCTAGGCTGCATCAAACACAATACAACAAACTAGATGTTAGATTGTATAATAAGTTTCTAGATTTGCATGCTGATAAGAATGTGAAAAATATGAGCCAGAATCAGTTCTATAGATTTTCAAAACAATTTTTACTACAAAATTGTTTTTACGCAGTTCGGGACTACATGTCGTTCAATTATTAGTCTTACTAATTCATTCTCACATATATGTTACTTCAGAAATCTAATTTTATGAAAATATTGGTTTAGCTTTATTTCTATTCTATTATCTGAGTTAGGAATTTTTATAACTACTTAGTAATTTAATATTAGGACTACACAAATGCTTTTGTATTTAAAACTGGTCAATAAATCGTATCGTATCGTATCGTATCGTACTTCAAAGTTTACAGGTGAAGATTCCTTTTCACTATTATTTACTCTAATTATCTTATTTTTTATCAAAAACTGTTTGGCTTTTCCATTTGCGTATTGTAACTTATATTTCAACTCTTTATCGTATATTTCAATATTGTAACACGGTTCTATTTCTACATTTAAGAATTGTGGTAAATTGGTTTTTCTCCCGTATAATAAATCAAAAGGAGTGTATCCGTGATACGTGTTTGGTGTTGTATTATAACAATATGCAAACATTTTCACAAAATAGCACCAGTTATCCCTAGAATCTTTGATAAAGTTTCTTATATACTTATTAAACGTTCTATGTAATCTTTCACAACTGCCTATTGCTTCATGGTGGTATGCCGTTGAAAAATTATGTTTTATTTTTAAAAGTTCCGCTAAGTTCTCCATTATCTCGTTCTTATATTCCGTTCCTTGATCTGTCCTTATCTCCTCCATCAATCCGTAGTTTTGTATAAAAATGTCAAATATGGCTTTTGCTATTGTGGTTGCTTCTTTGTTCCTAACCGGTATCATGACCGCGTATTTAGTTAGTTCGTATAATATTGTAATACAATAACGATTCCCATTGTTTCTTTCTACAAAATGACCTATTGTGTCTATGTAAATAATATCAATCGGTTTTATAGATGTGTCTGTGATGACGAATTTTTCCTTATGCATAAGTTTTGCTTTATTCATTTGGCATTCATGACAATTCTTCACATACGTTTGTCCTAGGTCGAAGTTGTGTATTCCAGTAAATAAGGCTTCACTAAATTTCAATTTAATTTTCATCCGAATGCTCATCCTTAACGAGATACGGTAATTATCAAAGTGTAAGTCTATGTGCCTCAAGATTATTTAAAACTTTTATTACTGAGAGTTTTTCTATTCTTTCTTCTTTTGTTTGTTCGTTTTTCCTTAGATCATTTCCTGACTGAGCGTTCTCCTTGCGTGTTTGTGCTCTTGTGATTGCCAAGACATGTGAATTATTTATGTATATATCTTTGAGTTCTTCTATGGATATTCTTGATATACTATCTGCGTAGTTCGCTACACCTTCAACATACTGTATTTCAAAATCGTATTTTTCCAAATCAAATTTCACATTTTTCCTAGACAATGTATTTACCTCTAAGTTGATTACAACTTTTATCGCTTGAAATTTTATTCAAAGTTTTCGGATTAGCTTCGGTATTTTCCTCAAATGTTGATGTATTCCAGCCTGTATGTATCTCAAATCTATTTTTCCTTTCTTCTAGTTCTTTTAGACTATATACGCTATTATTTATAATTAATATATTATCAATTATCTTAGTTTCAGCTCCACTTTCTCTCGCCTGTTTCATGTATCTTATTAGCTGTTTTCTCTGTTCCAATATATCTTTTGGGTAATTTCCATCAATATATATCTTTGTTCCTTTTAATTAATTCATTCCTTCCAAAGTTTGTACTTTCTTATTAACGTCTTTCATAATTATTAGTACTGGCCTATTTTTGCTACTGTTTTTATTTCCTATTCTTTTACATTTCAAAATATCTGATTGAACATGTACAGTGTTATTAACCTTTTTCATTACATCTTCTAGTTCATTTTCTAGTTGTTCCTCAAGTCAAAGTTTGATTTCCTGAAGAAATTCCTATTATTCTTCATGTGTAAAACTTGTTGTTGGCGTACTATGCCTTCTACTGACACTAATTTGGATAGTACTCCTTGCGTGGTTTTAAAACTTCCCGCTGCTATGATTGTTTTTGTTGCATCCGTTGTGACATTCGTAGTTACTACCTTAATCGTTGCTTCTTTGGTATATTTTTCTTCCAAACGTTCCGGCATCCCTTCTGATACGTATGCTGCCTGTAGTCTCTCTGCTAACTTTTCTACTTCCGTCGCGTACTGTGTTACATCCTTTCCATTTTGTTTCACTTTATTGAGTTTCGCTAAGAGGAGGCTTGGGTTGTCTCCTCTTATTCCTGATTTTAGTCCATTATTGATTTCTATAATAGAGTTTTCCGTCGTGATCAAGCTTCTAGCTTTTCGAGTTAATCTCACCTTAATTAGTAAAATAGCATTTTCTTCGTTACCTGTTGTGTTTATTTGTAGCAAATCTAATGAGTCCAAAAATGATTGCAGCTTGTTTGCTTCTCCGTTAAATTCAGTCGGTAAAACCTTACTCGCAAACTTCAAAAAATCATTCATACTATTCGCCATTTTCAATTGTTTGCTTATTGCTTGTAATTCACCAATATCAATTTCCTCAAATATATATAAATATATATATATATATATATATATATATATATATATATATATATTTTAATATTTAATTTAACGGTTTTTGAAAAGCCCTAGCAGTTTTACCTCTAATCCTATCTGAATAATTTTTACAACTTTCTTGTTGTACCAAACTTAAGTTTTTCCAGTTTTTACCTATTAATTTACCAAAATTATTATAAAGAGTTATACTATTGACTACTTCGATATGAATATCTGGATTTTTAGGAGTTTCCTTTTTCAAAACCCTTTCTCTCTGTTTATCAATTTCTTCTACAATTGACCTCAACCTATCTTTGAAATCTTCCCTCGTTATTGACATTTATGAGATTCGTTCATAAAAATAGAGTGCATAAGTACTTACAATTTTTATACAGTCAAAGTTCCTGATGTCTGCTTTGCTGCAATGTCTCGGTTGATGTCCCTTTTCACCGCTCTTCGATGCGTTTTCAATAATGACCTTATCAATTTCAAAATAAAAGCTACTGTAATGATATACAATAGAACCATTATATGCGTTGCAAAACTGTCTTGTTGTACCATAAAATTATTGTTGAGGTACCCGTTTCCTCCACCTCTTGTTTAGTAGGTGAGCTGCCCGTAGTTTCGGTTCTCCAGGGTCCCAGATTTAGATAAAAGACCATATACTTCCACTTGTTCAAATTAATTTGCCGGATTATTTACCATTTCCCATTGGTTTCACAGAAATATTTACCATTACCATTTGTTTCGCAGGATCATTTAACTTTACTATTTGTTTCGCAGGATTATTTACCATTACCATTTGTTTCGCAGGATCGCCATGTAGTGGTTACTTAGTAAGTGCCCCTCGTATAGACTACTTTAACCATAAAACCATTTATCTTGGAGAAATACTTACCTTGTAACCATTCGTTAAGGGTTGAATCAATAACATCATTCAAAAACTCACTAAGATAAATATAATTAGGAATTATTAACACAAATGATAAATACGCGATACATTTAAAACAATCAAAATATTTATATTGAATCATCCTGAATCTGTCGACACTCTTTATTTATAGGAAGTGTGCGATTGAATGTGTCAGTTACCCGTATTCATGACCTTTCGGATTCAAAATGAATGTGATATTTATATTCTACAATGAACGTGCTTGCGGTGTGTTTGATTGACCTTAATAGATCAATGCCCGCTGACCACATTGAAATTAACAATGTCTTTTCTTCTGATAATGCCCTTTTATGATAATGTCGTTCGGGATCATCACACCCCGGCAGCTGTCAGCAGGCCTCGATAGCTATCCTTGTCGCACTTACGGATGCGCTTGAGACTTTCTATTGCGCTTATGCACAAAATTTATTAACATCTGGTAATTGTTAACAACCCGCAAAATCGTCAGGCAATTTGCAGGTATTATCGAAATTACTTAATAAACACGAGGTATAAATTTCAGATTGACAAAAGAATACTTTTTGTTAATTTAAAAGAAATAATTTTGAAGTCGTCTGGCAATCCTTAGTAACCGACAAAAACGTCTGGGATTTTTTTTTCAATTCTAGAAATAATAAATTGAATGTTATAAAAAACTCAAGTTGCCAAAAATATATTTTTTTTGATTTTTTTTTGAAAATATTACATGCTGCGCAGTAGCGAAATAACCGCTAATTCTCTAAATGACCACCAGGACTGGTTTCGCCAATTGACGAAATTGTAATTTTTCGCAATTTCAGCTTGCCTAAAGAACCTTCCCAAAATTCGTCATAAGCTCTTGGACTACCGATTCCCCCACCTCCTTGAAGTAATGTCCGGAAATTTCTACTGACTCACGCATTTTTATAGCAAATTTTCGAAAGCCCCCAGTAGGTAATACACGTATGTTCTGTGACACTTTATCGGATGAACAGGCGGATGGCCTATGGGTGGTTACCGATAGGAAGAAGTTTCCAGAGGGTTTACAAGAAGTAAAAGAAGTCTCTAGATGGTTAGCAAGTAATGACGGTAGCGTCTACGGGGGTTATGCAAAAAGTAAATAAGTGTGTATGTTGTTACGTGTATAAGGTAGAGGGTGGTTTAGAAGAAGCGAAGGGGTTTTTAAGGGTAGCGTCTACGGGGATTACGCAAGTAAGGGTGTACGGGGGTTATGCAAAAAGTAAATAAGTGTGCATGTTGTTACGTGTATAAGGTAGAGGGTGGTTTAGAAGAAGCGAAGGGGTTTTTAAGGGTAGCGTCTACGGGGGTTATGCAAAAAGTTTTTTGGGGGTTTGGCCTGGGCCAAATGCCAAAATTTTTGGGATAATGACGGTAGCGGCTACGGGGGTTATGCAGAAAGTAAATAAGTGTGTATGTTGTTACGTGTATAAGGTAGAGGGTGGTTTAGAAGAAGCGAAGTTGTTTTTAAGGGTAGCGTCTACGGGGATTACGCAAGTAAGGGTGTATACAAGAACGGGGGTTATGCAAAAAGTGTGTTTGTTTTTACGTGTATAAGGTAGAGGGTGATTTAGAAGAAGCGAAGAGGGTTTTAAGGGTAGCGTCTACGGGGGAGGGCAGCGTATACGGGGATTACGTAAATAAGGGTGTATACAAGAACGGGGGTTATGCAAAAAGTAAATAAGTGTGTATGTTTTTACGTGTATGAGGTAGAGGGTGATTTAGAAGAAGCGAAGAGGCTTTTAAGGGTAGCGTCTACGGGGGGTTGCGTAAAAAGTAAATAAGGATGTATACAAGAAGTAATTAGAAGAAAGAAAATATATGGAGGATTGTGTGTGTGTGTGTGTGTAAGAGATGAGGGGTAGTGCTTACGAGGGGGAGGGGCTATGCAGTTAAGGGTTCTATATTTTGAAATTCTCAAAGGAATGTTATTAGATTGATAACCAACATTTTTTTTTATAACGGATATGTGTGTGAATTCATATCATTTTATAGAAGGTTTTTTATATTGTAATAAATGAAATCTCGCATTATTATGAATACATCTAAGACAAACAAACAGATTACAGCAACCACATTAGACGTTGCAACTTAGCAATAAGTGATGGGGATCTAACCATTGGTACAATATTTTGAAATTCTCAAAGGAATGTTATTAGATCGATAACCAACTTTTTTTAAAACGGATATGTGTGTGAATTCATATCATTTTATAGAAGGTTTTTTATATTGTAATAAATGAAATCTCGCATTATATTAAATTCGCTTAGTAGGTAATATTTGCTATAGCTAGCAAACACGTGCAGACCAAATCATTTATTCAGACAATAGCGAACTTGTTTCAAAATATGATAAGATTGGAATGTCATGATAAGGGGATATTACTTCATATTACGGAATATTACTTTAGTATCTTTTAAAATATATATGATATCAACTTGATATTGTATTAGTCATTTACGATAAAATCTAAACTGAGTTTATTCATGAAACAGCAGAATCTAGTTTTCTATCGAATTAATAAAAATAGATTTTATGTTGCAGTTTTTTTAAAATCATATTTAACTGATGTCTTTTTTTATACGGGGTATTTTGAAAGTCTTGAAAGCATGTGCATGATTTCTTTTATAATAAATGAATGAGAGAATTGAGTGTTTGTATCACAATGTCATCGGAAGAGTATGGACGCAAATTGGAGGAATTTTCTAAAAGCGTTCGAGAATTGAGTAAAGATATTTCAATTTATGAAAATAAGATTAAACTGATAAAGCAATTGGAGCGAATGTGCTTGGAGGATAACGTCTTCAAAAATCGCCGCCTACAAAAAAATATCCACAGAATTGAACCGGCTACAATATGATGAATAATACAATTCGGGAACAACAAGATGCCATCAAGGATGGAATTAATAATGTTTTTGCAATGACATGTATAATTTTAACATCAGTATTTATTTTAATATTGAAAATTATATTGAATACTGTAAAACGAAAGTTTAAGTCTTCATGTAATATAGACATAAATGAGTATACAATGTGTTTCAATAAAACAACTCATCAATTTTTTTCTTAAAAAATTCAACAAGAACTTTTACGTTTTGGATACAGAAGGTTCGGGAACAACAGGATGCCATCAAGGATGAAATTAATAACGTTTTTGCAATGACATGTATAATTTTAACATCAGTATTTATTTTAATATTGAAAATTATATTGAATATTGTAAAACGAAAGTTTAAGTCTTCATGTAGTATAGACATAAATGAGTATACAATGTGTTTCAATAAAACAACTCATCAATTTTTTCTATTTATTTGAGTAAAATTACAATGGTATTACATTTAAAAACCAACATCGTAATCGTTCTACATTAATTTGTGTACAATTGAAAGCCTTATCGGCATGACAAGCATTCGAATGTTTTTTTAAACTTTCCATGGCTGAGGACCTTCCATCAAACTTGCAGACATCAACAACAGTTCCATTTTCTTCACATTTCTTTTGTAAAAATTCATATTTCTGATTCCATGGATATGGTGTTCCAAAAAGTTGTTTGTTATTTTATCTTGATTGCTTAGCAAATGAAAGGGTTGTGGCGGCTTAAATATGTAGTGTCTATGTTTATATCCGATTTCGATTGTCAATTCCTTAGGATGGAATGTACCCTCGATAATGAAGCCTTGAATGTCAATGAATGCTATTCTCATCGTGGTTTATTTGTAACTGTCTCGCTGTGTATTTCAACACTGGTATTATATGATCGTTTTGATAATTTCCGTTAGGGGGTAATACTCTACTAAACAGTCATGTATAATTATACAATATGCTCTAGTATTTGCAGGAAGTCCTACACCTACTTCAATTTCCACTTTTATATCAACTGTCGATGCCCTCATACCCTCCTCCTGTTTGGAACAGTCTATGACAAAGAGAGCACGATCTTTGAATGCTTCATAGTCCAATGTTGGATGTACTATGCTGGAATTGGTATAGCTTCTATAGAATGAGGCGTAATTATGATAGGCAAGAGTATAGTCGTTTTTTCCGAAATCCATCTTTAATCGTTCGGTGGGCCAAAAATCTCCGTTTAAAGCCAATCTCACATTGTTGGTGTTCAAGTGATCGAATTGCGAAGGATCGTTTGTCTTCTTGTTGCGTCTATCTATTTGAAAGCATACGATAACGTATCGAGGTCTCTCGACAGACGAGCTCGTTTTAACTGACCAAATCTCATTTTTAGCGTCTTTCGTTAACGTAGGCAATACACAAAGTTCCCATTTCCTGAACGGAATGAATATTGGTCGATCACTTTTTATTTGCTCCATCATACGTAATTTTATTTCATCGTTAGGATAGACGTGTTTAACTTTCAATGCCATGCTATCTATAACAAGCTTTATTGTAGTGTTAGATGTCGTAGTAACTGTTGTTACTTCATTTACTATTACAGCATCGTTATCATGACGAGCACGTATGAATCGAAAAGTTTGTTTTCCATATGTGATTTTAGTATAGTCATTGAATACATTGAAAATGTGTTTTAGAGGAATCAACAAACTAAACGATTTATCAACATCATTCAATAGCGGTTTATTGGGATAATTCCAGCCAGCTAAAGCCATTTCTTTCGATTGTGGATTATAACACAACAAACTTCTTGCGGTAGTTACTATACCGGGATCTCGTACTATTTCTATTTCCTTTCCACTTTGAATGTAGGAACAAGAATCGAAGAGGAATGCACCGCAATTTGGCGTTAGATTAACATGTCCTCCTCCGCCACTAACTTCTAATTTTCCCTTAATTTCAAGTTGAGTTTCGTACATGAGAAAAAATGCGTCAGGTTGTTGTATGTCAAATTCCACAGAATCGCTGTTATTGAATGATTTCACATAAGGAACATAGGTGTGGAAATCTTCTTTTCTTATCGACTCTTCATATTGTGGATCTCGGTAAAGGTCAAATATCGAAGATATTTTTGTTGATGGTGGTGTCCTATCAGAACGCACGTACTTTCTTTTTAGTATCATTCTTCTTCAACTTTAATCCGATTGCTTTGAGAAACGCCCGATTTGCAGGAGTTAGATGAAGCTTCGTTCTTTAGAACGATCTGCAAGAGACTAATTTTGTAGTAGATGATGAGGGACTTTTATAATAGTCGTTGTTGATAAGTAGACCCATTAACGTTCCAATAGATGTAAAAGTAACGTGCTTTTTTCTCCTCGAAAATTTACTGGTTCGAGATCTTGATTCAACACTCTTACGGTAATGTTGATGATTTCGTTTGTGCTGCTCACAGCTAAGTAAATCGGATTGTTCGGTCGTTCGTTGATTGCATAACCAGGGTCCACTGTAATTGGGAAACTGAATATTGTATGAGCAGGCTTATCTCCGTCAAACGATCCTTCAGCAATATTGCAATCGAATAGTAAATTTGATATTTTACAAATGTTAACAGGTAGATCGGAACGGTGGACTTTACCAGGATCTAGTATCTTTGGAGAAAATCCTAGTATTTTACTCAAACTATCAGAGTATTCAAAATCGATGGCGTGCTGTCGACTGTAAATTTCACACTGAAGAGTGTTGTTGTTGGGCTTCAAAGATATATCGGCCACAGTTGTATCCGTCTTCAATTTGAATTGATCGATGAGATAAGCTTCAATATCTGTGATTTCGTAACATCCTGACGGGAAGTTAATGGTGATGAGTCCTTTCTTACGATCATTTTTATTGTAGAAATAAAATTTCTCACCATCGATATTTGGTATAGAATGATACGAATGAAACCCCAACATACCAATAAAGTATTCTTTTTCAGGTTTCAATATTATCGGTGTGGGAGGAGTAAAGGAGAATTCATTCGATGTGGACGTTAAGTTCAACAGTTGAGACATGACTGTGATGTTTATGGGAGTGGTGTATTTAAATAATATTACTAGATTAGAGAAAACAATTTTATTTTTTCAAATAATAATTACATGCATGACAGTTGCGTTGTGAGCTAACCGGACCATCGACATGAGTACGTTGATCCGGTCGATTGTAATGCACAAAATAAGGCAAGCAAATTTGCAAGTTGAAATTCGATTGATATTCTTTTGGTAATTTATGCCAATTGTCTAATAAACCCCAAGGTTTAACTCGCTCTACCAAATACTTTAGAGGAATAGTTCTCAATTCGGCACTTGTAAAAGACGACAACAATTGTGTTTCGCCAACCAACCATGCTTCAAACATTATAGAGGAATTGCAAACACAAATGTCCACAGTTGATCTGATTGTAATTTTGGTATTGCTCGTAATTGTAAAATATTTTACTGCCAACAAGATAAGTGACAAGTTCTCTCGGAGGCTTCAGATTACCAAATGAATCGAAATATTCGACGCAGTCATTCATCTTCCTATATGCTACCCAATGCGTGCCTGAGTTTTTAGACACATCCAAATTTAGTATTGCTGATTCACATCGTCGAGGTCCGTTTTTCGGTGGAGAATCGCGCATGTACACATCTCGAAAATATTTTTTTTCAATAATTTGGCAAACTTGATTAATTCATAGTCTAATAATGCTCTATTGGGTAGCTTCAATGGTAGTTTTTTTTCAAGAATAATCCATATCCACCTTTAGCGTTTTTTCGCAAATACAATCCTTTACCTATAGGCTCCATAGCTTTATTATAACGATGATCTTCTTCCAATTTCTTTTGAGCATTTTTTGCATCGATCACAGTTTTCGCAATTCCCGCAGCACCGCCTGATAATGCTCCCAAAGCTGAAAGTCCAGCGAAAAGAGGTATTAGAGGTAAAAATCCTCCAGATTTAGCTACAGGTATTATTCTAGGTATTGGAACATGTTTTCGGCCTCCGAATTTATGAATAAGAGATTTTGCTGCTCGCAATGCAAACATCGCTGTATCTGACAGCGAAGATCCCTTTTTCATGTATTTCTTCACCTTCATAACAACATCACGATGAAAAGATCTACGACGCTTCGGCTTCATACCCATTCCCAACTTGCGTTTGACCTTCATTCCAGTGGTAACGAGCCAGGCGGCTGCCTTTTCACCTAATTTAGCGTCTTTTGACTTTACTCGCTCCTAAGCGGCGTTTTCTAGTACCAAATCAGCTTTATGACGATCTGTGAGTGACTTGTTAGATGCGTATGCGATATCGTGATTTTTGCAAGCTGCGTCGAGAGCGTTGACACCTGTATCTCCTCGTAGTAGCCGTTTTTTCAGACGCGTTCCAGCTATATAAATAGAGGATTTAATATTGTGAAAAAATAAAAATAGTAAAACTTACGTCCACAGTATTGGTAGCCAGGAAAATGAAGCTCAAAAGGCAAATTGTTTATGAGTGAATTTAGCACACCTTCACCTTCGTGAATCAACATGAAGACTGACTATTTGTTCACGATGGAACCTATAATTATAGCTGCACTGTTTGAAAAGTATCATAAGATGGAGATTGTTAAACAAGAGCAGTCATTACCGATTGAAAATTCCAATAGCGTTTTGGAAGATAGACGTAGCCGAAAACATGGACTTTTATTACCTGATTCGTTTCGTGCTATTATTTGTGGCCCCAGCGGATGTGGGAAAACAAATATTGCGCTATCATTGCTGTTCAATCCAAATGGTGTAAAATTTAAAAATGTCTACGTTTATTCTAAATCTCTATATCAACCAAAATACCAACTGCTCGAAGAAGTATTGACTGGTGTAAAAGGTGTGGGATATTATCCGTTTAAAGAAAACGATGGAATTGTAAGTCCTACACAATCCAAACCAAATTCGATTTTCATTTTTGACGATGTGTCATGCGACAAACAACAAACAATTCAAGAATATTTTTCCATGTGTAGGCACAGAAGTATTGATGTTTTCTACCTATGTCAGACTTATTCGAAAATACCAAAGCAGCTAATACGTGATAACTGCAATATGATTGTAATGTTTAAACAGGATGAAATTAACCTTAAACATGCCTTCAACGAACACGTTTCCCCCGACATGTCATTTGAACAATTCAAGAAAATGTGCTCTGAATGCTGGAATGATAAATATGGCGCTTTGGTTATTGTTAAAGACTTTGATTTACAAGATAGTAGATATCGTAAAGGATTCGATATGTATATAAAAATATAATAATTATTTAACCATTCATTTTTCATTATGATGTCATCTGATGCAGACGCTGTGCGAAAACGAAAAATTGCAGATCTGAAACGAATGATTAGAAAAAAGCATTTATCTTTTAAACTGAAAAAAACTGAGCATGATGAGACACTAAATAGAATTTTCAAACCTATATCTAATCCACTCAAAGATATCGTAAATATTATGAATACATCTAAGACAAACAAGCAGATTACAGCAACCCTACCTCCACCACCACCACAGCCCACATCATCTAAAGAGAAAAAAGAACATGTCCCCAATTTTATCAGTGATGAAGAATTATACAGTTATGATCCGAAAAATGAATCAGTATTTACGGATGATGATGATGATGATGGTGAACCTCAAGTGAATACTAGTGAACATTTCTCACCACGAACAGTCAACGAGTACATCGAACAATATCCTACAATGGGTCGACAATGTGTCATCGATTTCTTTAACGAAGACTCACAAATCGATGATTTGTACGGTCCAAAGTATAATGCTGAAAACGATCAGTGGACTCTGGGGAATAAACGCATAAACTTTGACGCAAAAAACGGAGATATATTCGTAGAAGGAGATAAAGGATGGGATAGAATACCTGCTACTCCAGGTCTTTACCAATTACTTTTCTACCAACATCCCAAATATATCGAAGATGATTTACCTACATACAAAATATTATTGGAACGAACGGGGGTTCATTTGAAAAAATATAGAACACTAAAAGGTTCTCAGCGGTGGAAATATATTAATATTATTGAAAAGCAATTTATTATAAGACGAAACACTACCACTAACATCGTAGGTAAAGGATTACCTGATCACATCATGACCTATAATGATAAAGATATAGAGTACGTTTACTGGGACGATGTAAACGAGACTGTTGAAAGACTTAGAGAGTTAATAGCTTCCAAGGATGCAGGTAACACTTCCAATGATAATGAGATTGTTGCCATTATACATGAACTTCGTGAAGCCGATTATATACATTAACCATCGATTGATTTATGTTCATTTTCAAAATGAGTCTCGACAAGTTTGGTCGACATTCTGACGCATATAAAAAGAAGTATGATACAAATCTCGAAGCACGATTTAAAAAAATCGAAATAGCTCAATTGTCGTTGAACACAAGTATTCAGCAAATAAATGATAAAATAAAATCCTTGATAAATAATGGATCAACTCAAAAGTATGTGGATAATGCAATAGAATCAAATAGAAAATTTATAGTAAACATACTTGACAAAAAAATGAAACATACATTGGATGAAATACATAGAAACTATGATTCAAGGATTGCTACTCTCAATACAAACATTCCGATAAAAAAATATGTCGATAATCTCGTTTCATCGACAAATATCAGCAGACAGATACACCAATTCGCAGAAAAGTATCACACAAAGTGTCTAACCAGCTTTAGGGGCACGAAGAAATTCAACAAGAACTTTTACGTTTTGGATACGGAAGGTACGGCTTTTGTATTCCCTTTTGATTGTAAAATTGAAAATTGTAAACATTATGCTTCTGATGGCAGCGTTTTATTGAAGAATAATATGGAATATCAGTATCAACAGTTAAACGGCCTTAGCATAAAGAAGAACGATAAAATAGAATTCAAATTGGGTAGTAGAGATTATTTTTGTATGGATCTTCTCGTACAGTGTAATTTAGAAGAAGAACAATAATTGACCTTTAGAAAATATATATGTATATATAACAAAATAACCTTCTTTGTTCACTATACATCATGTCTGCAGACAGGATTCAACTTGTTAAAGAATTGCATAAACCGATTCGACGAAATTATCCACGTCAACGAACAATAATCAAAGGTCTTGATGACTTATGGCAAATGGATTTAGCCGAAATGAGACCTTATGCAAAGCATAATAAAGGATTTAATGATTTTGGTGGTTATCGATTGTTTCTCGAAATTCATGTGGACTCGTCCACTCAAGACGAAAACAGCCGAAGAAATAACACGAGCATTTTCGAGTATTATCAGGAGTCGAACACCAAAAAATCTACAATCAGATCAGGGAACGGAATTTTACAATAGTAAATTCAAATCGCTAATGAAAAAACATAATATCAATCATTATAGTACATTTAGTACGAAGAAAGCTGCAATTGCAGAAAGAGTTATTAGAACGCTCAAAACGAAACTCTATAAACATTTCAGCTTAATTGGGAAATACCAATGGATCGATATTTTACCTCAAATCACAAAGGAATACAACGACACAAAACATAGTAAAACTGGATACAAACCATCAGAGGTGAATCGAAGTAACGAAAAATTGATTTTAAATAAGAAATTCAGTTATTTGAAAATCGCCGGACCCAGAAAATTAAATGTGGGAGATATTGTGCGAATAAGTAAAGCGAAACATGCTTTTGAAAAAGGTTACACTCCCAATTTTACAACTGAAATATTCAAAATCACGAAAGTCAAAATAACGAATCCTGTAACGTATTTGATAGAAGATATGACTGGATCGCCTATTAGAGGTTGTTTCTATGAAGAAGAATTACAAAAAACCAAAAATCTCCACATTTATCTCGTTGAAAAGGTGTTGAAGAGGAAACGTAACAAAATGTACGTTAAATGGTTAGGATTAGATGAAAAACATAACAGTTGGATTAACACTGATGACGTAGTAGTATAGATCACCAGCAACCAATCAACTTTAATTGAGTGGAGGACAGAGATAAACATATAAATTGATCGACATTAGTTTAGAAGTCATCATAATGAGTAGTCACGATTCTGGGTATTATAGTGTTACAATGTCATGTAGTGATAATAGTAGTTATGATGAAGAACCAAATTATGATCGTGATTTAGATCAAATTGTACTTAATTATGAAATTGCAATAAGAAAAGAAAGACATTATTTATTGCATACAGTTTTCAATGTTGGTCGTCGATTTGAAGTTGGATGTTGCCTGAGTCCTGTCAGAACTTTTGCACCTGCCATCATTTTATCATCGTTTATCGTGGAACCTTCAAAAATGTCATTCAATACTTTAGAATGGGATGAGATCATAGAAGTGCTGCATAAAAGTAACGAGTTATTCTTCAATTCTCCAGATGATGATGTTGTAGATTCTAATCCCATCATGTTGTACCAAGATTTTTGTCAAATAACTAAAGTTATTTATGATAATCACAATTTTTTGAAAATTCAGAAAGATGATGTAACAGTTTTCCTCGATGAAGAAGAAGTTGTAGAAATTCAACGTGTTCATGAGAATTTGCTTCAACATCACATTTCAATTTTAAATAAATAAAGTGAACTTTTGCGATTTTTATTATAATATCATTAATTTATTTAAAACATTTATATCGAATCTAATATGTGGCTTTTCCAATTGTTTAGATTTAATGTATGCTGTTTGTGATATTTATTCTTATGACAACAGCAGTTTAATAGGAAGAGCACTTCTTACTCATGTACTACTTATGAAACTTCAAATCGACGTAATAACGTTAAAAATTCTTGAAAACCTGTGGGAAGGAGCTAGGATAAAAAATCAAGTTTCAAGGTTATATGAATATTGTTTTATTAATTGTATTTATATACATATTACATCAAATAAAAAAACAGTACATATTACATTAAAGGCAAAATGAAAATTATACATTTGACAGTACATATTAAATATAGTTATACAGATAAAAGCAAAAACTGAGGAATTTGAGCTTGTACAAGAAAACTTGAAATTCTAGTAATACGATTACAAATTATCTTAGTACATAGATCTACCAAACTCTTCATCTGAAAATAAATTCCAATCAATTTATTATAACTCCATAATACTATAATGTCCCCACGGAAGAGTGTCATGTGAACCAGGTATCAAATATCTTTTATCATCTGATGGGTTTAAGGCAATTTTTGTCTGTTCAATGGTGTATACATCATGTAACTTTGATAGTATACAACGTTGAGTTGCATGCATGAAACACTCTTCTTGAGGATTTTCTATAAATTTCTGCAAACAGAGAATATAATCATCAAAAGTTATTTTTTTCTTTACCACATTAGACTTAATACCTTTAGCTTTTTTTACATCGTTTTCCTCACCTAACACTCTGAAGGCATACTGTTTAGAACGTAAACCTACAAAATGTGTCATAATTTTTGAGTTATTTTCTTCCTTCATAATTCCGGGTACTTTCTTATTAGCTAGAGGAATATCCCACACATTATTTACAGGATAATCACTAGTATCAAAACGGTGAATATCCGCCTTTATTACTTCTTCATATATGTTATTACATTGAATTTCGTATACTAAACTATCAGTATCGGTATAAAGTAATTTACATTGTTCAGGTGGTCAGCATATAATCATAATGAAATTCATAAACACATATTTTTGAAATATCTAAAATTGCTAATCCTATATAAAGAGTTTGTCAAATACAATTTTAGTTTTCTTAAGCTCTATAGCCAATAAAGGATTCTCAACATCATCGTTAAATATAACACGACTATGAAATGTGGGACTTGCAATTAAATTTCTAGCTCCTCGTTTGCCATACCACGTTCGAACTAATTTCACTAACCGATGTTTACGCAAATTTTGCATCGTTTTCCCGAATACTGCATTATTCATAAGTTTATACAAATTTTTTTCAAAATTATTTTTTGCGTGGGATCTCATCAAAGTATTCAATTCTATATAAGGCTTCAACCAACAACTTTGCTGAAATTTTTTATACCCTATGAACTTTCTTAAGCAATAATATAATTTTTTTTATTATACAGAGTAGTCATTAATTTCTTTTGTTTAGAATTTGGTGGTGAAATATGTTCTGCACAGAATGGCAGATCTTTGTGTAGATCGTGTTTATTTTTTGGATACTCTAAATCAACCTCGAGCAGGTACCCTTCAGGGGAATCATCTGGAATTTGAGTTATATCAATATTATGATCTACCCATTTAAATCCTCCGTAGGGAAGCTCTTGACTCATAGCCCAGCCATAAAGATTATTAATATCTGTATATAAAAGATACTTCACAGGTTTGTTTTCATTATACGTAGGCATATACTTGTTATTGGCTTCGCCGTATCGATTACAACACTGAGATATTCCACCTCTTATACCTCTTTCAAAAAATAGCAGCATGTCAATATTATGCACTGTCTCTAATTTACAATGAGTATACTTGAGCATACAATCATAAGTGTAACCAGGAACTGTATAATAATGACTAGGATCCAAACCATGTGTTTTCCAGCAAGTATCACGAAATGTTTCAAAAACAGACGCTAGAAGTAAAATATCTGTTTTCATATACAAGTCACTGTAATCAGCAAGGGTTTTCATATTAAATGCTGACCAAACTAATTTTGCATGCCTATAGTCAATATCTTTTATATGTTCATCGTTAAGTTTGTTGTAAAAATATTTTTTACTAGGTAATGCAGTTTCATCTAATCGCTTTATATCATCTAAATAATCATAAAAGAAAACAGCTTTTCTAGTTAATAAACTAAATTGTTCAGTATTTAGATTAGAAAATTCTTTTCTAAGTGGAATGAAATTTTCTGGTTCTAATGTTGATACCAATGAATCTAATGAACATCCCATAAATCTAAAAGAGTCTATAAATCTAAACCTAATATTTGTATTATTATCCCAGATTGTAAAACTTATGTATTTTTCTTTATTAACAGGTTAAAGTTGAACATAATTTTGGTTAGCTAAATCTCTAATTATGAAATGTGAATCATAACCACTTAGGTTGTGAAAAACTACTGGAATGACAAATGATTTTTTATAATTAAGATTACAGTGGTTGTGAGCAAAACCTCGAAAATTACCTGTTAGGTGACAATGTTCCCTAACAATCTTATCACCTTCCTTAAATATCTCCTCACAAATATGACATTCATCTGAAGCATCTTTTAAATTCACTTCAACATTCATTGGTTCAACATTTTTTAATTTTGACATTACAAATTTTGCAATATTTTCAATTTTATCTACAAACCATAACATACAATCACAACTTCGATTACTATCATAAAATGACCAGTTATCGTTAAAATTACATTTAAAATATAGTCCAGCACTATAAGCTTTATGTTTTTGATACCTAGCACTTCTCGTTACCGACTGCGAACCATATCCCTTTTGAGATTTTATTCTAGCATCTACATCAATATAAGGAATAAGTAGTGATTCAAAATCTGCATAAATAATAAAAGGTACTTTTTCTTTGTATACAAAATTTTTAAACTAAACATATGGATCTTTAGAAAACTCAATTTTACAATTATCAATTTTTTCACAATATTTGAAATGGTCATCCAATTTTTCTTGAGAAACAAAATAATTCAAACATCTATCACATATATATTTTTTCCTAGTATTTTTAGAGAGTTGCTTGGATAAAAGTCTTGACAAATCTTTTATCCAAATATAGTGATACTATAAATCATCACTAAAATCATAATCATCATTATCTGACTCTGGTTCGCAATCATTCTTTTTAGGAAAATATTTATTTTGAATAATCAGTAAATTGACATGCTTTTCTCTTTTTTGTTTTGTTAAACGTACTGGCACAACACTAAAATTTGATGGTCTGAAAATTTCCAATTCAAACACATTAACCGAAATATTAACATTATTTTTTTCGAAAGTTGTAATCTGATTTGGGTGTACAGGAAATGTAAGACCGTTTATGTTCAAAACTTTGCTATAATGAGGATATGAACAAGTACGTGTAGGATTTTTATTAATAACGCAAAGGAACAAAGCTGAAACAATTGCCCAAGCAAAGCATGCATTATCGTCATTCTGAACGTTGATACACGCCTTTCTTTTAGCTATTATGTCTGGTAATTTAATATATGATGATATTCCACTAGCCACCTCGTATTTATTTATATTGATTTCCAGAGATATAATTTTACTTAAGGCCCACCCCGATCCTTCCTCAGAATATTCTGAAAGTTTTCTTAAAGTGACATCTCTTATATTAACTGCAAACCATTTTTTAAAGTCATTGTCTTATCAATTATTTCATTTTTTGTAGAAAAATATTTATTTTCTGTAATTTCAGTATCACCTGATTTTCTAATAAATTCTGCACAAAAACAAGTATTTACTTTCAACATATTGCATTTTTTTAATGCGTTTTTCATTCTAGTGCTGAAAAGAAACAACGAATCATCAAAAAACTGTAAGATATCTTTATGAGATTTATTTATAATAATCCCGGTTCGAACTCTACTTTCAAAAATTGAATTAATATCTTCCCATTTTACTCTATTACTTCTTTTTTTATTATTAATAGTAAGCCCCTTTCCAGATTTACTTAGATTCTGAATTATTGTTCTAAACCGCTTTAAGTGACCCAAGTTGGTTTGTAGTTTACGTAATGTACCAATGGTTAGATCCCCATCACGTATTGCTAAGTTGCAAAGTCTAATGTGGCATTTAGCTTGTTTTGTCCATTTTTCTATATCATACATAGTACAATTTTTTTTTGAAATAAAATATTTTCAATTGCTTGAAACTTTTTAACAATATTATCAGTCAGGAGAGCTATTTCCTCAGAATTCATTTTCAAAAAATTATAAAAACTTACGATTTTGAAAATTGAAGCTGTTCACCTGTGTCCAGATTATTTTTCAAGGTGTTGAAATTCAATATGTACTGTTTTGTTATGTTTTTTTATACATTCTCCTCTATTTTGAAGGGGGTCCTAGGGGAAACCCTTTGGAAAGTTTGAAGTCCTAGGAATGTAATGCTGAACTTCCCCAGCGTAAATTGATTTACATGCGACGCAAATGCATCCGTCACTCTTTTGGGGAGAAAAACTATATTTTCGTCCAGCTCCAGAAGTATTTGGAATCCAAATTGCCCCTGGTGCACCTTTGCGCTGTTTATTCTATGTGGTGTATCCCTTGGTAAATCTTTCAGTTTTATAACGGGTTTTATTTCTGCAAAAGCAGTGCTTATTGTATTAATCTCATTTAAAAAATTCATCTGTAATAAAGAAAGAATTATTTGAAAAGATAACAGAATAATAATAATAATAATTTAACAATTAAGTTTTTTAAAATAGTTAAAGATGAATGAAAAAAAAATAGTAAACTTATAAATAACTTACTATGAATTGTGGAACCTTAAACGACAACTTTTCACTGGAACCCTAAGTACAGTCTATTGTCTAGTATTTACTGTGAGCACTATTTAAAAGAATATTTTATTATAGAGGGGATGCACAAGTCCAATGAGTTATTTTTGATATCATCATCATATTCCCAGAAAACTATATTTTTCTACGATTTCGTACAATCTAATCTGTTACTAACAATTATAAACTAGAAATCATGACATTCCAATCTTATCATATTTTGAAACAAGTTCGCTATTGTCTGAATAAATGATTTGGTCTGCACGTGTTTGCTAGCTATAGCAAATATTACCTACTAAGCGAATTTATTATAATGCGAGATTTCATTTATTACAATATAAAAAACCTTCTATAAAATGATATGAATTCACACACACATATCCGTTTTAAAAAAAGTTGGTTATCGATCTAATAACATTCCTTTGAGAATTTCAAAATATTGTACCAATGGTTAGATCCCCATCACTTATTGCTAAGTTGCAACGTCTAATGTGGTTGCTGTAATCTGTTTGTTTGTCTTAGATGTATTCATAATAATGCGAGATTTCATTTATTACAATATAAAAAACCTTCTATAAAATGATATGAATTCACACACATATCCGTTTTATAAAAAATGTTGGTTATCAATCTAATAACATTCCTTTGAGAATTTCAAAATATAGAACCCTTAACTGCATAGCCCCTCCCCCTCGTAAGCACTACCCCTCATCTCTTACACACACACACACACACACAATCCTCCATATATTTTCTTTCTTCTAATTACTTCTTGTATACATCCTTATTTACTTTTTACGCAACCCCCCGTAGACGCTACCCTTGAAAGCCTCTTCGCTTCTTCTAAATCACCCTCTACCTTATACAAGTAAAAACATACACACTTATTTACTTTTTGCATAACCCCCGTTCTTGTATACACCCTTATTTACGTAATCCTCGTAGACGCTCCCCTCCCCCGTAGACGCTACCCTTAAAACCCTCTTCGCTTCTTCTAAATCACCCTCTACCTTATACACGTAAAAACAAACACACTTTTTGCATAACCCCCGTTCTTGTATACACCCTTACTTGCGTAATCCCCGTAGACGCTACCCTTAAAAACCCCTTCGCTTCTTCTAAACCACCCTCTACCTTATACACGTAACAACATACACACTTATTTATTTTCTGCATAATCCCCGTAGCCGCTACCGTCATCATCCCAAAAATTTTGGCAATTGGCCCAGGCCAAACCCCCAAAAAACTTTTTGCATAACCCCCGTAGACGCTACCCTTAAAAACCCCTTCGCTTCTTCTAAACCACCCTCTACCTTATACACGTAACAACATACACACTTATTCACTTTTTGCATAACCCCCGTACACCCTTACTTGCGTTATCCCTGTAGACGCTACCCTTAAAAACCCCTTCGCTTCTTCTAAACCACCCTCTACCTTATACACGTAACAACATACACACTTATTTACTTTTTGCATAACCCCCGTAGACGCTACCGTCATTACTTGCTAACCATCTAGAGACTTCTTTTACTTCTTGTAAACCCTCTGGAAACTTCTTCCTATCGGTAACCACCCATAGGCCATCCGCCTGTTCATCCGATAAAGTGTCACAGAACATACGTGTACTACCTACTGCCCCCTTAATTTCAAAAATATTTAACTAATAGTATGAAAAAAATAACTTATAAAAAATTGAACCAATACATCTTGATATGATATTATTTGAAAAAAAATTAAAATATGAATGACTTACGGGGCGGGGCGTTTAAAGGGTAGAAACAACCCTTGATTTCGAAAATGTTTATCTAATGTTATGAAAAAAATTATGTATCAAAATTGAACCCATACGTATTGATAAGATATTATTTAAAGAAGAAAATGGGAAATACGAATGACTTACGGAAATCACCCTTAATTTCAAAAATGTTAATCTAATGGTATGAAAAAAATAACGTATCAAAAATTGAGCCTATACATCTTGATAAGATAATATTTAAAGAAAAAAATGTAAAATATGCATGACTTAAGGGACGTCTAAAGGCAAGAAACTACCCTTAATTTGAAAAATGATTGATTAATGTTATGAAAAAAATAACGTATCGTAATATGTGTGGGTTTAATTTTTCATACGGTACTTTTTTCATACCATTAGTTAAACATTTTTTGAATTCAGAGTGGTTTCTACCCGTTAGATGCCCCATAAGTCATTCATATTTTACATTTTTTTCATTAAATAATATCTTATCAATATGTTGTAACAAGCCGATCGCCTGTTACGATTTCTATCGGACTATGGTATTTTAATTTCGTCGTACTTATGTTTCGAAATTAAGCAACTTGTTTCTTTAACAAAATTCGTGTATTTAAACGATATCGTACATTGGAAAAGTCTCTTCCTATCAGTAAAATTCATGAGTTAGTACCTACATCGTTGTGGTTTCACATATTTGCTGCTCTACAGCCCCTGGGTAGGCCCTATGAAAACACCACCCATAGAAGACAACAGAAAACCGGCCGGGATGGATTGAAGACCATATCTCCATCGACTAGGACCTAGCTGAGAGCTGAATAATTCCAGAACTTTTGTCCTTTGTCTTATACTCTATTCATGGAAATCTAGAATTGGAGATTTTTATTGTATAACGACGTTTGTATTCGTCTTGTATTTTGGATATGCAGTTAATGTGAATTATCTATTGAGTTATTAATAAATATAATTTGGTGAACATTTGATATTTGATTTTCAGCAATTAATATTAACTTGGACCATCGCATTAAAATATTTTAAGTATTTCGTTTTGTTGAGTTAAAGTAAATATAAGATTTTTCTGTTTTTAACCTTTTTAGTTTAATTTAAGTATCGCTTAAAAAGCTGGTGGCGTCCAATTTAATATCGATTGTTCACCCCATCCCAGTGATTGCTATAAAAATACATTAATGTATAGTTTATATTAGCGACTATAAGTAAAAATTTTACTTTTGCTTAAGCTTGAACGGGCTTGTTTTTCTGCTTGACAAATGCAAACAAAGAGTCAATTTCATTTGAAATTTTAAGGTCATGTTACGACTCTTTTGAAAAGAATGTTTTGTGTTTATTTTTCATTCCTATTTTTGCACCTTTCAGCCACTCTTCTTTTGATAATGGTTTCAAATGAATTGGGACAAAATATCCGATAAAATGATACAAGCTTCCCAAATTATGTTACATATCGTAGACGGGTGTATGCAATAAGCATATCCAATAATCCAAGAAAAAAATGTTAATAATCTCAGTGCTGCTTGCTTTACGGCTTCTCTTGAGGAAGTTTTCTGCAGATGTGATGCACGTAAAAATAATAATAATTCAAAACCGGGAGAAGTCATTCTAGTAAAGTTCAATAATAAATGTCTCATGCCAAAAACTTTCTTCTTCAGCGAATTTTCTTTTTCACGTAATTTTTGGACGGTTTTTACATACCTAACATTATTGCGATAAATAATGTTGTTGAGTATAATACCAAACTTATAATCATTTTCTCATTCATTATCTCTTATTTTTATAGGTATATAACTCACGAAAAACTCCGGCAAAAACAAATAACATAACCGATAAATGTAGAACCAATGTAAATGGTCATTTTGTGATATGTGAATTTAACAAAAGGTTAAGGACGCGCGTAATTGAAAGTTAATGAACCTTCAAGAATCGAAAACAGACTCCTTTGTCGAAAATATTTTAATTGTATTATCAAGTTTTTTAATAGAAAAATGGAATTCCTGGACTATATGGAAAATATACTCGAACCAAGAAGCAACGCCACATAAATTTGAAGCACGATATCGTTATTTCAGGATATAAAAAATCGAAAACTTCTTAAAAACGTTTTTCTGAAGTATGCAGCTAGAAAGTCGAATATTTTCAGCGGAAAAAATGCTGAGCAATTCTTAGAAAATACTCCGAATTAGATATATTCAGCCGCAAAAGTGATAAAAATTATAATTTAAATAGCAATTTTGATAAAAGGTAGTTTTTCATCCTGAGGTTGCCCTTGTTATTGGTGTTTAGGGACCATGTCGCAAGAGTGAGCTATACAATATTAAAATTTCCGACATCAAAGAGAAGGGAGTTTACAATAACGGGAAATTTTCCTAATATTCTGAAGAAATACTGGGCACTAAAGCCATGTAATATTTTTAATGAATCTTCAAAAAAGTAAATGTTCACGACACTGCTGTACCTCAGAGACTACCTTCGTGAATGCAGGTGAGGATATTACAACGTAAGAGAGGTATGGAGACTGGAAGTATTCGCAAGTAGTATAAGGATGTTACAAGTTCATCACGAGGATATATTGAAAAATTCTTAGCCTACTATAAAACCAAACAAAATTTTAATGTGAAAATATTTTATTACTCAACATATACTCCTCTCAATTGGATACATTTATTACAGCGAAGCTGCAACGGCTTTAGACCTTTCAAAAAAAAATGTTTCTTCTTGCTCTGCAAACCAGACCTCCACAGCTTTTCTTACCTGCTCGTTGGAAAAAAATTTACGACCTCTTAAACTTTTTTTCAGTTGAGGAAAGAGATGATAGTCGGACGGATCCAAATCTGGTGAATAAGGGGGGTGTTCTAGTAATTCAAACTCTAAATGACGAATTTTTGCATGGCAACATGAGATTTGTGTGCAGGGGCGTTGTCCTGCAAAAACAAAACACATTTAGATATATTTCCGCGTCTTCTCTCTTTAATTTTTGACCCTAGAGTGGTCGAATAGTAATCTCCAGTTATTGTTCTACCCTTATCCAAAAAATCAATCATGATGGCAATCCCAAAAAACTGAAGCAAGAACTTTTCCAGCTAATTTTTGGACACGAAACTTCCTAGGTCTTGGAGAACCAGAGTGTCGCCATTCCATCGATTGTTGCTTTGTTTCTGGATCGTAGAAATGTTCCCAAGTCTCATCCATAGTAACAATTCGGTTCAATGAGTCTACATCATTTTCGAATCGAGCACAGATCGAATGCAATGCTTCTACCCTTGCACGCTTTTGGTCAACATTCAAACATTTGGGGATCCATTTTGCAGCAATTTTTCTCATGTCCAAATTGACGTGTACTATATGATGAATGCACGCGTTCGTATGAAATATTCAGTGCTTCAGATATCCTTTTTAGCCCAATTCGACGGTCTGATAAAATCATGTCGTGAACAGCATCGATATTTTTGGGGACTGACACAGAAACTGGCCTACCCGATCAGTAATCATCTTCAATGGAAAATTTACCTCTTTTGAAGCGTGCAGTCCGATTTTTCACGGCCGCATACGAAGAACATTGATCACCAAGGGTATTGAGCATATCTTCGTAAATCTGCTTACGTCTTAACCCTTTTAAATACAGTTACTTGATGATGGCTCGATACTCCAATTTTTCGATTTTCACAATTTCGGTGGACATATTCTTTCTTTTAATTTATTGCGTAACTCTGGTTTACTTTTTTGACGTCAAACTTTATAATGACACTTCTGGTAAGTTATTTTTCGTTGCTATGGTAACGCAATATTTTGTTTATGCATGGAGCTGGTCTAGGCTAACTAGATATCAATACATCCTCGTATACATCCTCCAAAGGCTAGGAATTAGTCTACCATACCAAGAACACCAGCATTATTTGCAGTCAATAGTTTAATAAATGTACTTAAATCATTTCAAGAACCTTTTAAGAAATAAAACAAGATATAATCTTATCAGGTATATCGCGTTGACCAGAAGTACCTACAACTAACTAATACTAAAATCCCACCACCAAACATGAAGATAAAATGATTTTCTAACTGGAATAACAGCAAATTCTCAAACTAAAATACATATAAAATTCAATGTTAATTTTGATAGGTTATAATTAATCATGTATCTATCCAGTGTCAATATTGTCGCTATCAAACTTCATAAATCATCACTTCATGAATGTCCCTAAATACCATAAGTAAGTGATAAAAGAATATTGAATTCAGTTTGGCCAATAATTCAAAGAATTTAATAGATTTAGGTGAAAATTTTCGGCTTACAAAAAATATCTTTCTCTTTTTTCGCTATCCATGTGTATGGATTACCGTATTTTACGGATTTTCAAGAATTTTTTCAAGTAAATTTTGGGAGTAATCGGTGATAGAAGCAGTTTCAAGTACCCTGAAGGGGATAATAACTTATTTACTTGCGGAAATTCAATCCACCTTGAGGTCACCCGACACCGAAGGTATGTACTTAAAGTAATATAATATCTGCACCTAGACATAGAATTAAGTATTTTAACTTAGCTTATACTCTACCGGGTCCACATCAGTAGGTATGTACGTAGTTCGTCGGGATATTTATTGATGTGGAGGGGGTGAAGCACCAACCCGGCGCGTCTCCAGGTGGCGGATAGGAAAAAGGCCTCTGAGATGATTTTATATGAGGAGGTCTGCGGGGAAATACCTGTGGGCCCTCGGATAACCTGCCGCAGACCCACTTTACCTGTCCCAGCAGTAGTATCGTGGCTAAGGGATTGCATACAGGGTTACGATGCCGGGTGAAATTTCGAGCTTACTTCGAAATCACCTGTTATACCAATGTCTCCTGGCTGTCTGTGGTCAAGTGGTCAAGGATGGGGGAGGGTCTTGGCTTTACTGCCCGGACCAAGAGGAGACAACCTCATTAAAACCCTAAAGTCAAGGTGGGAAACCAGGCCAAAGAATGCGTGGCTATATAGAAGAATAGTCCTTATGGATTTCGACCTTGGAGCACCGGGGGGATCTACATTGTATTGAACAACTTACCTCTGCAGCGGTGGACCGTAATGACCCCAGAATCTCGTGGGACCATTTATGGAAAGAGAAAGGAGAAGTAAGACTTCCAGCGTAAAAGTAGTGCAGAAGACCTCCGCCTCTTTATCCGGACACCTCACAGAGGGAAAACAGGCCAAATGGCACAAAGGTCTTATGCCGTCTGATCTCCCAAGGCTGGGAGAACCAGACCGCATAGACGACCCACTGAGAAAAGGCCTCAGTGGAGCAGGGGTGCGGAAATAGTTGCGATTATTCAATCAGGGAATATCCCCTGAAGAGGTCAGGAAGCAGGTTATTCAGCGCCCAACTCCCCCTAAGGAACCTCCAACGGGAAAGATTAAGGTTGAAAGAGGTCCGGAGCACATTACTCCTCCGCAGCGATCTCTTAGGAAAAAACCAAAAACAGCTGCAACGGTAACCGGGCAAGCCAATGGTTATGCAGCAGCTGTTAAAACAGGGAAGGCTTTCAGGGTGGGAATAATACGCAAAGATTATCCTGGAAGCAGAGCAACTCTCCACCCTGGAAGACACTCTGGTGTGTCAGAGCAAAGAGAAAGGAATGCACTTCTCAGGTATCCATTTCCGTTGTGGAATGATACTGGTTGACTGTGGGTCCCAAGAATCGGAAGATTGGCTCATAAGGTCAACGGCGAAATTAAACTCTTGAGAAGGACCCGAATTGGTTCCTAGAAGTGAAGACGACATCCCAAAGCCGGTCACCATAACGTTGTTCTTCCCAAGAAGCCACGACATGAAATTGGAGAAGATCCTCCAACTTGTCGAGGTTCAGAACTCCAACCCCACTACTGGGACTTGGAAGATCCTGAACTCTGAAAAAGAAGGACAGCGAAATATTCTCACGATTGGGATCGATCACCAATCTGGGGAGGCTCTGAAGGCAGGAGGTTACGCGCTAAACTTCCGTTTTGGGCATATCCCTGCCTCGGGGCTGGAAAAGATAAGAACCCCGCCGAGGATCCAAAGGACATGGAGATACTCTCCTCATCGGAAACGTATGGAGAAGAGGGAAAAAGGCAAAAGCGTGACCTTGGTTCAGCCCGAGAGCTCCTCCGGCTCTGCTGGGGTGACTGGGGATGCGGAGATCGCCTCTGCATCTCGGGAAAGTGGGCGGAGCAGCCTGGGGGTCGAGATTCTGACTCGAAATCAAGAAACCTGGTCGAACTCTGAGGAAGATATTGCCATGGCCGAGGAGGGTCAGGGCAGGGTCAGGGACAGATGAAGGAGAGGGATGGATAGAGGCTGAGAAACTAGGCCTCTCTCATCCATATTAATATACCTTCCGTGATTGCAAGGTCGTCCGCTAGATTACAACTGGATATTGTACTGATCTAGGAACCATGGATCAACAAAGAAGGACATATCAAAGGATTGGCATGCAAGGATTCTAAATTGATTTATGATCAAAGGCAAGTATCCCCGCGTGCATGTGTAATCATAAGAAATAACATGAAATATATTTGTGTTTCAGAATACGTGTCACGGGACATCGTCATTGCCTCTACCTACTTCGCTGGAGACGGGCCGACAACACCACCAGAAGAAGTACAAGAGCTAGTGAGACACTGCAATAGCAGACGGCTGCCAATTATAATTGGTCGTGCCAACGCACACAATACCGTGTGGGGATGCGCTAACAACAACGCAAAAGGTGAATGTTTATTAGAATATCCCTTAGCAAATAACCTTGAGACCTTAAACGTGAAGACAACCCCCATTTTTGTCACGAGAGCAAGAGAAGTGGTCTTGGACGTAACAATTGTTAATGTTGCTGCTAGGAAAAATGTTGAAGATTGGAGGGTGATGAGTGAGCCATCACTTTCCAACTATAGAATGATCAAGTTTAGGATAGAGGGAGATACTACCTCGATTCCTACAAACCGAAATTCCAGAAATACTGATTGGTCTCTTTACAAGACCAACGTGGACGACAATTTGGAACATGTCGGAGTAAATGGGGTAAATAACCCGCACTACGACCTGGAACAAAGAATCGAACAGATCAATGAGGCAAAAATGGAAGCTCTCCATTTCAGTTTCCCACTGTCTAAAGCTCGTTCAGAAAAGGATGCTCCTTGGTGGAATGAGAACCTTTCAAACCTCAGAAAACAGATCCGCTGGCTCTTTAATAAAGCCGAAAGTGACGGTAATTGGCAGGGGTACACTGAGAAGCTTACTCAGTACAATAAAGAGATTAGGAAGACCAAAAGGTTCAATTTTCAAGCCTTTGGCGAAAAGATCACACCCATTCACACAGCGGCTAGACTACTAAAGGTCATGGTAAATGGGGGAACGAACCCAACAATGTCACTGAAAAAGCCAGACGGACAATACACGAAAGGTGAAGAGGAACGATCGATGCTTCTTCTTAGAACCCACTGAAAAAGCAATGAATTACATCAAAAAATCTCGAAAGGAAGGTTGAGACATTGCTAAGAAAATATTCACCAGACAACGGTTGGAATGAGCAAAAAGTACCTTTCAACCATATAATTCACCAGGAATGGATGCAGCAAGGGATAGAGGAGATTATTTCTCACCGATTACAAAAAGCAATCTGGCAGTGGATCTATTACCTAGAAAATGGAGAAGGGCAAGGGTAACCTTCATATCAAAAATAGGGAAAAAAGTTGGGACTGATCCCCGATCTTTTAGACCCATCTGTCTAACATAAGAACAGAAAACCTGGGAAATATGCCACTTTATGAATGTCAGCATGCCTACAGAGGGGTCGATCAACTGAGACGGCTCTGTATCAGCTGACCGAAGTCATCCCGAGAACTCTAAACAACAAAGAAATCGCAATGTGCGCATTCGTGGATATATCTGGGGCCTTTGACAACACAATTCATGTGTCTGTCAAAGAAGCACTAAAAAGGCGAGTAGTAAATGAAACCATTGTAAAATGGATGTATGTGTTGTGGACGACAAGGATAGCTGAGGCACAGGTAAGGAATCTAACCACCTCAGTTAAAGCCACTCGGGGGACACCTCAAGGGGCGGTGATATCTCCCCTTCTATGGAGCCTCGTAGTAGATTAGTTGCTCTATAGGCTAACGGAGCTTGGCTTCTAATATATGGGCTATTCTGATGACATAGTTCTAAGAGTCAGAGGCAAGTTCGAGAGCATATTGTGTGATTTATTCCAAAAGGGCATCAGAATCATCGAGCAATGGTATTTGTCAGTGGGGCTTAGCATTAACTCAAACAAGAATTTAGTAATTCCATTTACTCGGAATAGAACACTTCCAGCCATGCAACCTATATCCTTAAACGGGGAAATCATAGAATGGAAATCAGAAGTTAAATATCTAGGGATAACCCTAGACAGTACGCTTCTGTGGAATAAGCATGTTGAAATAACTGCTAGTAAAGCAATAAGAGCTTCGATGGCGTTAAGAAATCTAGCTGGTAAGAGGTGAGGCTGTAACTCAAAAATACTGCGATAGATGTACGCCATGATTGTGAGAGAAGCAATTACGTATGGACAATAGTTTGGTAAACAAAAGGAAGTTAGTACAGAACGAGAAACATCCTTGACTAAGTTCAAAGGCTTGCCTGTGTCTGCATCACTGGAGCTATGAGGAAGTGTCCAGCTGTGGCACTTGAGATCATTACAGATCTCACACCTCTACATCTGGTGATAGAAAGATATACTCAAGAGGCATGTAACATGTCCATCGACCTGTTTCGTTTTAATATAATATATTCCGTGTAATTTCCGCTTGCCGTCTCATTAGCCACTCCCAACCATAGAATTAAATCTGAACGTTGAGACTATTAACACTTGCCAATTTCTCCCTGTTCGCTACAAGCTGAAAATCCTGCCTTTTCCGATACCGACGTTGAAGAGAAAACACGTACTCACGTTTTCTCTTGTTCTGAAAGTTTTCTTAATTTGCTGTGGTAAGCACAGCATCTACGTGAGAGCTACGTGAGAGCTACATGAGAGGTACGTAACAGGTTTCATTTATCTAAGACACCTTCACCGTTGAAGACAATGTCCATCTATCTCAGACACCTCTACTGTTGAAAACAGCTTCCATCAATCTACGACACCTTCACTGTTGAAGACAGCTTCCACTGGTCCGAGACATCTTCACCATAGAAAACACCGCTTCCATTCCTTCAAAACATCTAAACCACCAGAGTACCGTCAGTCAAGTACCTCCTGTATTTTTCCATCTCATTTTAAGGCAGAATTAAATTAAATTTTATACATATTCTTTTTCATTCCTAATCCACCCGGCTGTGAGAGCCACAGGGTATCGTGTCCGGGTTTGATTAAGTTTGTGCACATTTTATTTCAACATTTTTAATATTAATTTTTAATTCAGAGTGAATTCTTTCACAAGGTGTTTCTACCTTTATCACCTAGTTTTGTTCGTGTTATTTCGTAACGTTTCAAAAGGTAGTGGCGCCCTGAAGACTCACAGTCTGATCATCCTCTGTTATACAAAGTGTGTCATTAACTTGTAGTTGAACCACCCTTGAGAAGTCTCATGCCGGGATTTTGTTCAAGTGAACGATAAAGCATTACAAACTGGCGCCCTTAAACAATAAATAGTTACAGGCAATTCTTAGAATATCTAAGGAAGGTTCGGGCAATAAAATTATTAAAAATCAGAGAGCCTGGTCCTCTCTAACGAAATACATCTCATCGGCGAATCTTCCCAGTGACGAAATGATCAAGAAAGTGAGTATCGAAAAGAATTTCACTACAATGTAAGATAAGAGGAGAGACTGGGAAAGGGAATACACCACCCAAACTCTTAAAGAAAACACCATTAGATTGTATACGGATGGTTCAAAAACTACCACTGGAGCAGGCGCTGGAGTATTAGGGCCTGGCACTAGATACTCATTATCGTTAGACTCATTCCCGAGCGTCTTTCAAGCAGAAATATTTGCGAAAGAAAGATGCATGGAAATGAACCTAGAAAGAAACTATCATAAATAGGACATATCGATCCATTCTGATAGTCAAGCACCTATCAAAGCATTGAGCTCCCATGTCACATTGACTCAAAGTTGACATGGGAGTGCCAAAGAAAACTTGATGAATTGGATGACATGGTCTCTTTAGTCTGGGTTCCTGGCCACTCGGGAATCACGGGAAATGTAGAGACCAATACACTTGCCAGGAAAGGAGCACAAACGCCCTTTATTGGCCCGGAGGCTTTCTGTGGTGTAGGAAAATGCTCCTATTAGGAAGTGTTTCGAAAGAAAGAGGAAACCGAAAAAGAAGCACTCTCGCGGTGCCTTCGCGGGCTGCAACATTCAAAAAAGTTCCTGCAGAATTCTGACATGTTAGATCCGAAAAATATTTGGACCTCAGAAACAATAAGCTGAATCTCCTCATGGGCTTTCTTACAGGACATTGCCGCCTTAGGAAGCATCTAATGAGAATAGGTCTAGCAGAAATTGACGAGTGTAGATTCTGTGGGAAGGATGATGAAACTCCTAATCACCTAGTTCTAGAATGCCTCGCCATTGCAAGCCAACGCAAGATATCCTTCGGACAAGAATTTATTAATTTGTTAAATTCATGATATGGATGGAGTAAATTACATCTAGTAGTTATTGATTTTTCCTTCAAAATTACTTTTGAGTAAAATCACAAGAGTAAAATAAGTTCTAGAATTGAATTATTCATGATATGAAAATAAAATTATTAGTGTCGATTATCGTTAAATCTGAATCGGTTCTAAAGTATTTTCGATTCTAACGGTTCAACGATTTTCTTCAGTATTGTGGGGATTTTTTTTTACTGTTTTTACTATCGGTATCTATAATTGGGTCAAACATTTCTTCTCGATACACTTTTATAAATAGTGTTTTTAAATGAAACTCAAGGTCTCTAGTTAATTCCACAATATAATACAAGTTATTGAAAATTCTAAAGACAATTGTTTCGATAAATCAATATCATCGTCAGAATGACAGAAGTTACATTTCATTTTATGCCTACCTGATGTTTAGTAGTTATATTTGGCTAGACCAAGAAATAACCTAACTTTTGATTGGCTTAATATATGTTTATAGAAAAAAGGAGAAGATGTGATATTACAAATATTGAAGCTTAGATATTATTAGCCCTATGGTGATATCCTGGATATCATTTTTCCAATTAAGATCAGTATAACTGTGCAATGATATAGAAAACCAGGAAAACTATATCTGCTGATCTTTACAATTATCATTTAAGAAGACAGTTTATTAGTGGAGAATTCCCTAGATTTAACTGTTCATTGACAACTTCATATTGTGGGTTTCTTAAATGTCTTCTAATTTCCAGTTCTTCAAGGAAATCCAGTTCTTGTTTGTTTTCACAAATATGCAGTACTTCTAGTTTTGTGTTAGGTGTCAATGAATGATTGGTGTCAAGTAGATGTTTTGCGTAGTGGGATTTATCTGGTTGTTTTAATCTGTATACTCGTAAGTGCTCACTGTATCGTATTCCAAAATTCCTAAGGGTCTGATCCAAATAGACAGCATTACATTCTGGACATTTGAGTTTATATATACCTGACTTCTTTAATAGTGGTATTTTTGTTTTACATTTAACAATTTTGTACTAACGTTACTTTCTGTTTCAAAAAAAAATTGTTGTATTCGTTGCTGAAGATAATATCTTTGAAATATTATTAGAAATATTTCCTGCATATGTGATGGTTTTATAAGTTTTAATTTCATCAGCTTGTTTAGGATATATTAGTTGTAATGCCACTTTTTCCTCTTTTTTACTAATTAGCTTATTTATCATATCTAATGGATAACCGTTTGATGTTGCTATTTGTCTAATTGTATTAATCTCTCTATCAAAATTACATTTGTTCATAGGAACTGAAAAAGCTCTATGTATCATTGAATTATATGCTGCTAGTCTGTGTGACACAGGGTGGTTAGAATTGAATGGAATTGTTACATCAGTTTGTGTTGGTTTTCGGTCAATTGAATAATCGAGTGCATTATTAACTCTTTGAATTTTTAAATCAAGAAAATTGATTGAGCTATTTTCTTCAATTTCTAATGTAAATTTAATTTTCGGGTGTAAATTATTGATGTGGTTGAAAAATACATCTAATTGTCGTTCACTACCCTACGATGTATTTTTCAACCACGTCAATAATTTACACCCGAAAATTAAATTTACATTAGGAATTGAAGAAAATAGCTCAATCAATTTTCTTGATTTAAAAATTCAAAGAGTTAATAATGCACTTGATTATTCAATTTACCGAAAACTGATGTAACAATTCCATTCAATTCTAACCACCCTGTGTCACACAGACTAGCAGAATATAATTCAATGATACATAGAGCTTTTTCAGTTCCTATGAACAAATGTAATTTTGATAGAGAGATTAATACAATTAGACAAATAGCAACATCTAACGGTTATCCATTAGATATGATAAATAAGCTAATTAGTAAAAAAGAGGAAAAAGTGGCATTACAACTAATATATCCTGAACAAGCTGATGAAATTAAAACTTATAAAACCATCACATATGCAGGAAATATTTCTAATAATATTTCAAAGATAATATCTTCAGCAACGATTACAACAATTTCTTTTAAAACAGAAAGTAACGTTAGTACAAAATTGTTAAATGTAAAAACAAAAATACCACTATTAAAGAAGTCAGGTATATATAAACTCAAATGTCCAGAATGTAATGCTGTCTATTTGGGTCAGACCCTTAGGAATTTTGAAATACGATACAGTGAGCACTTACGAGCATACAGATTAAAACAACCAGATAAATCCCACTACGCAAAACATCTACTTGACACCAATCATTCATTGACACCTAACACAAAACTAGAAGTACTGCATATTTGTGAAAACAAACAAGAACTGGATTTCCCTGAAGAACTGGAAATTAGAAGACATTTAAGAAACCCACAATATGAAGTTGTCAATGAACAGTTAAATCAAGAGAATTCTCCACTAATAAACTGTCTTCTTAAGTGACAATTGTAAAGATCAGCAGATATAGTTTTCCTGGTTTTCTATATCATTGCACAGTTATACTGATCTTAATTGGAAAAATGATATCCAGGATATGACCATAGGGCTAATAATATCTAAGCTTCAATATTTGTAATATCACATCTTCTTCTTTTTTCTATAAACATATATTAAGCCAATCACAAGTTAGGTTATTTCTTGGTCTAGCCAAATATAACTACTAAACACCAGGTAGGCATAAAATGAAATGTAACTTCTGTCATTCTGACGATGATATTGATTTATCGAAACAATTGTCTTTAGAATTTTCAATAACTTGTATTATATTGTGGAATTAACTAGAGACCTTGAGTTTCATTTAAAACCACTAATATGAGCATATTCCACGAAGTAAGGGTCGAGACAGTCAACTTTTATAAATATTCATTAAAATAATTTATAATAAAGTACAAGATGGGAGAATCAATTTGACTTATTTTCCGAACACTATTAATCATTATTAAATCGAATACAACTAAATGAGACTGCTTCAATAAATAACAAAATGGATACTGTTTGATTACAATTTATACAATTTTTCGATCAAAACATATGTCTAAAATGCTAAGGAAAACTGGCTTTGATCTGACCAATTAGGAATCTACAGAATTGCCAACATAAATTCAAATCACTTCACCCAGTTTAGAAACAGGATATAGTATGCACAAGATTAGTTGAGAGGCTGTACTACGCAAAATACTGTCTGTGGTTTTCCAATGGGTGGCGCGCCGAATTTTTATTATTCGATGTTATCCGGACACGTTAAAGCACCATTCCGTGCCACCATGGCGACCATCCGACATAGATATTAGAATCCATCGTTCAAAGTAGGTGCCTTACATCTATAGTAACTGGAGAACACGAAAAAAGTAAAAGTGAGACGACATGGTACAAGAAGATGTAATTCCATTACCTATCGGCTACAATGCACCATAAAAATCAGACAAAAAACAGACAACAAGACCAGTCCAGCCAATAAAGCCCGTATCTATAGCAAATAAAAATGGTTAAAAGATTAAAAGAGTGTCGTAAGAGATATGTTTTAAGTTTTTATGTTAAGGTTATGCATTCACAACTATCACATATACTACACCCCATAGAGTTTGACATTTTAGATGGGAACATAAGAGATAAAATTGAAGTAATTATTCACAAAAAGTACCAAGGACAAAAACGTAAATTGAAGTCATTATTAACCAACAAACCAGTATCAAAAAACCCACAAACCAAATTCTCAGAACATACATTTTTCAATAGATTCGGCAATCTTTCAAATACAATTTTCTCAGATAAAGAATTTCTATTATTACAAGAAGGTTTTAAGCATAATATTCAACCCACATGTTCATTTGATAACTTCAACAAACTAGGTATAGAAACAGAAATTAATTTGTATAATTTTCCAAATAATTCTAATATAAAACATGAAGCTTCAGAAAAAATTAAAAAAGAATTTGTCGAGTTTAACAAACCCAACTTTGAATTATAAGTCGCCAAATCAATTCAACAAAGATCAAAGTCAAATAGTCTTATTTTCACAAAAGCAGATGGAGGAAATACGGTAATAGCATTGCCTAAAGAAGATAATATATTAAAAACCAACAATTTTATTCAGACAAGCAATTTTGAGACCATTAAGAAAGACCCAATTAATAAATTTCAGGAAGAAATAAAATTAGCAGTAGATAACGCTAAATCAATAATAACCGATAAAGAAAAATATAAATTATTGTTACCCACTCCGCAACACCATGAACTTTATTCATTAATTTAACACCATGAAGGGGGGTACCCAAACAGACCAGTTGTTTCTTATTTCACAGCACCTTCATTCAAAGTTTCAAAGATTCTCATAGATGTCATCTCTAAATATTGTTCATACATACCTCGATTTTCAGTTAAAAACTCAACGGAATTGATTAATAATATTAAACATATAATATGATCCCATAATTCGAATTTCATATTTTTCGATGTAACAAATATATTCCCTAGTATACCTCCTAAAGAAACTATAACTCTTGTTGATAACTTGCTCACATACAATAATGTTAATCATATGATTCACTCTGATATCATTACTTTATTAAAAGTGTGTTTGAATCAAAATTATTTTCATTTCAATAGAGAGGTTTATAGCAGTAAAGACGGTTTGATTATGGGCAACCCCCTTAGCCCCCTACTAGCAGAAATTTTCATGGTAATATAGAAAAAATAGTTCATGAACACCCCCTTAGTATGTACTGGCACCGATATGTAGACGAGATTATAGCTAGCTTCATCGGTACAAATAGACAATTAGAGAGCTGCATTAGTTACATAAACTCGATTCACAATAATATCAAATTCACCGTAGAGCTTGAACAAAATAAGTCTATAAACTTTCTAGAACTCACAATTTCAAATATTAATAATAAACATGATTTTCCTATATTTCATGAATCATCACATACAAATATTACAATTCATAATAGTTCGGTCCACCCATTGAGTCATAAAAATAATGAATCTAAATCTTAAAAATTAAACAAATCAGGAGTTTATAAATTAAAATGTGGTAATGTGATAAAATTTATACCGGTAGAACTTTTAGAAATTTTTAAACTAGAATTTCGGAACACAAACGTAGCTATGACAACAAAAAATTAGATTCTAACTATTCAAATCATTTATTAGAAAACCAACACATTTTCGACCAAAATATTGAAATTCTCCATGTAGTCGGTTAATCCTTTAGTTCAAATTTATTAGAGGCCCTTGAGATTAACAAAAATAAATATTCAGGTAATCTTCTTAACGACCAAATAGATATCAGTCAGTCTCCTTTATTAAACCTTTTTGTCTAGAAGATAGCTTAGGAATGTTTGTAGTGAATTAATTTCCAGGCAATTCCTTTCAGTACCATTTTAAACATTAGTAAATAGAATTAGGTATTTATGCACTGTATTACTGTATTAAGACATTTTTATATTATACCTTCAGTTGTTTTGACAAAGCTACTGTGTTATTGAAACGGGTCAACAAGTTTGAATTGAACATTAGTTCAAATAAATGAAGTTTCAAACAAATTATATTGTTTTATTTCATCGTTCAGTATGGATCTTCATCAAGTAAAAGCCTCATCTATTCAATTTTTGAAGAAAGCTGATATGAGCTATTTAGCTATATGGTATTTTAAATTACTTTCAACCCTTTCACTGGCACTAGTAGTAAAAAATTCAGGAAAATTATTTTAATAGATTCGCCAATTTTATTTAGGATCAATTATCATAATTTGAATGAAAAAATAACAATTATCCCCTCCCTTCAGTTTTTGAGACATGTACCTCCAGAGGGACAAATCTAGTTTACGAATTCCAAGTAAAATATTGTTTCGCATTGTAACAATGATTTTATTATCCAAAACAACTAGTACATACAGTGATTATTTATTATGAAATTTTTCAAAACAGATTCTATCTTTCAGGAAACTATATGCACCTGGCACTTGGTGCAGTAAGCATGTGTTCTTTCTTTACACCCTTCAAATTTACAACGTGAATTGTTCTTATTACCATCATATTTTGGAATATGATGATATCCATTATATCTAGAATCCTTTACTAGTCAAGACTCTTTTTTGTTTCCTGTGGATGTACTGGGGAGATCGTCAACGGAAGGTTCCGTAGAAGGCCTGCCCCTTTTTGGAGGTTTTTTCATAAGTATGAGGTGTTCAGCCACACACTGTCGGTAGCCTAGTAAATCAAGAATTTGTTGTTTTGGAACACCCTAATTCATGGCTTTATTCTTGTATTCTAACCATGAATTTGCTAAAGGCAGATCTACGGCATGGAAAATCAGCCTTATTTTCCATTTTCTGTACCGAACGTAGGAGCGGTAGATACTCAGCAAAAAATCATGTTTATCTACACCTCCCATACTGCTGTTGTACCTCCGCACTGCTTCTGGCCTAGACACTTCAATGTATTCCTTTTTTGTGTAATCCCATCTTCTACAGATGTCTTGCTCTACAATTTCAACAAAATTTGACGCTAGGACGACCGATTTATTGTCGTACCATTTTGTAATAAATGGTAGTTCCTTTTTTCCTTCTTCTGGTGCAGCAGTGATCAACCCAGCCGATGTTGCTGACTAATCCCACCGCTGTCACCAGTGTAATCACCCTCTTGTCACCAGTATAATAACTGATTAGGATCGGTATTATCCATATTACTTACCTTCCTATGATATCACTAGTGTAATGTCTCTGTCTACCGATGTAATGAATTATTCTTCCCTTTTTTTTATTCCTTGCAACGTGCTGTCACCAGTGCCTTATGGCACAAGAAAAAAATTGTAGAACCCGGAATTCTCCCTGCGGGATTACCTCGAGGAAGGGGGGTTGTTCCAGGCTCGAGCGGTCGAAGACGTCGTGGGGCCCCTTGGGCTTATACAGTGTGCCAAGCCCGAGTTCGGAGTGCAGGGTTAGCTGGTCCGTCCTATTTGACGGGTATGGGGTGGTGAGGATTGAGGTTATGGAGATAAATTGAAAGGTTAGAACATATAATAACAATATATTACAAAAAAAAACTGTGTCAAATAAACTCCGAAAGTAAAATAGATTTAGCTGTAACTGACTATGACCCCTATTATAGTATAAATGTCTATCAAATTCTTTAATCTAGGATTAACTAAAACTCTCTAGTAGAAGGTAACTATCTCTCAAGTGTACAATATAAATATCTCTGGAATTAATTTATGAATCTCAAATGCAATGTAGATCTCTTTACGTAGAATATCAATATGTTAACCTAGGTTTAACTATAATCCCTAGTATAACGTAAATAGCTCTGAAATAGGATTACATACAATCTCGAGCAAAACGGAAAAATCTCTAATATAGAATTAGGTGCAATCTCAAGCCAAACGTAATTATATCTACGTAGTTTGGATAAGCTAATCAGATGAAAAAGAAATAATATGCACCTTCTAAAAAAAAGATCCCTGAATATAACTAAATAAGATGCCTCTACAATTTTAGGCCTTAACAGTAGATGAGGGGCGCTGATGTATAAGGAACACTCGATATGACTGAAGCACCCTGTAGGGTCCCTTAACTATCTTGGGATACCCGATTTAGTCAAAGAAAAATATAATAACACAATCCAATATTCAATATAACAAATGAATTTGTACTCTTAAAAACTTACGTTTTGAAAATCCCACTGGTCACATAAATATTCACACTATTACTTTTTGAGGGTGAGGGTCCGTCTCAGACTTGCCTCACCAGGGGAGAGATAATACCTATCTCTCACCGACTGACTAACTGTCCCCAATTTTTTGATATTTATTTCTAGAGTTCACCTTCAATGAAGGTTAATTATTCATATCTGTTTATGTTTGTGGTCAACGAAACCTGACCTGTTCATAATCTAATATGTTTGGATAACCTTGTTTTGTTTGTGGTTTTTACTTTAGTTGAGGTCGAGAATTTGATAACTAATTTGAATTAAAAAAGAAATTATCTATATAGGGTGTTTTTAGAATTTGTGTCATATCTTGTGTTTATTACAATTTTGTGATTATTATGCCATCCTTACTGATACACTCAGCTGAAGTTCCTTTACCTTCCTTCTTCATATCCTTATCACTTGGTAGATTTGGACGATGGAAACGATTCGATCTAATTGTGCCCACTGCAAATATTGACTTTAAACGAAGGTATTGAAATAAGTTATAAGAACTAAAATAGTTATCAAAAAATAAGCCGGGATTGGGTTCAGTAATTCGATCAGAAAGCTGCATAACTATAGCAGCTGACGCGCCAAATTGCATATAAAGTGGTTTCATTTCTGTAGTTGATCCCTGGTAGATCAAGAAATCATTTTTTTGGTTTATTTTTGATGTATTGCTTGACATTCAAGCGTCCTTTGAAAAGGATTATGTGTTCATCAACACAAAGATTGCGTTCTAGTGGCAGTTGTTGGTATCTTTTTCGTAGTGCATCATATATACATCGCACTTTCCATAACCTATCTGTATTAGTAGTTTCCGTACTAGTTACATCAACCAAATACAAAGTACGTCGCAGTTTATGAAATATTTCCAAAACCATATTATCTTTTATGATTGGAATACCACATGCACTACTCCAATACATTTTAACTCTGGGGAATTGGTAATTTCCCATAATTATATGCATTCCAATAAATTTCTTCGCCTCCTCTATATTTGTTGGGGGAAATCTTGGTGTATTTTGCTGGACAGCATGCAGATTCGTCATATTCACCATTTGATCCAACACACTGTTCGGAATGTACCGAAGAAAAAAATCCACTGGGCTAGGCAACTCAAATACATGTTCAGTTGAGTTATTTCCATTATGCCACCTGACAACTCTGGTTTGATACTGAGCACGTGCCATCCAGATGATGTTTTCTTTTTTAGTTAGATTGTATTGCTCATAAAAATTGTCGACAGCTTATGAGCCATTAATTTTTGATACCATCGCGAAAGGTCCTAGTTCCGCGGTTGAAGATCCTGGTCTTGCCGTTGACAATCTTTGTTCCTATGTAGACGTTCCTGGCCCCGGCGCCGTTGACTCGGCTATACCATCAAAGCTCCCATCACTCTGTCCATCGCTTTCACTCCCGCTCTCCAGATCATCAGCTGGTCCTTCTCCATCTATAAAGTCTGAATGTTGATTATCTATGCCTGACTCATCCCACCCCAAATCATCGTCAAATTATACGGCGATATTCGATAAATCGTCATTTTCTAAAAACTGCAACATTTCCTCTTATGTGAGGGCATTTTGTTTCCGAAAAGACATTTTCTGGAACAAACACAATGTGAGCCATACTGGCAAATATTATTTAGATGAATTTCTACCAACGACTATTTTAGACTATTTTCGTCGAAGTGCGTTTGTCCTTGTGGAGGTACATGCTTTTTAAAACGTATGTCTTAGTGTTTATGAAAAACTTTCCGTAACTGAATGAATTATACAGTTCATTGTAGTTTTTGTACTCACCAGGAAAATAAAAATAACCCAGATATGAGAGTTCCACTTTATGAAAACAATTATTATGACAGCTAAGTTGCACTCAATCGCTACAACGTTATTACACGACTGCTTAAAACTAAATGCATGACATCGAACTTACGAACCTAGAGCGAGCTACTCGCATATGCTGTATGACGTGACTGTACCCTACACGGTACGAATGCAGCAACGTTGAACTTTTTGTAAATTTGGCCATTTGATGCTGTTGAAACTGATGTACCTGGGTAAGTACAATTCCAGTGAAAGGGTTGAAAAGTGCAGTGTGTACGCAAAATTTGTGATTCTTCGGGCAGTGTTCCAGAAATCATGTATTCCTTAGGTACATGAAATTAAAAACATATAACAATAGCATTTCAGCCAACGAAGCCAGTATCTATGGCAAAGAAAAATGGTTAAAAGAAGAAAATAACATTCAGTATAGTAAGAGATATATTCTTAGTATTTATGTTAAAGTAATTCATTCAAAACTATCACATATACTACAATCCGTAGAGTTAGTTTGACATTTTAGATAGGAACATAAGAGATCAAATTAAAGTAATTATTCACAAAAAGTACCAAGGACAAAACCGTAAATTGAAGTCATTATTACCCAACAAACCAGTATTAAAAAACCCACAAACCAAATTTCCAGAACATAAATTTTTTAATAGATTCGTCAATCTTCCAAATACAATTTTGTCAGATGGAGAAGTTCAATTATTACAAGAAAGTTTTAAACAACCCACATGTTCATTCGATAACCTCAACAAACTAGGTATAGAAACAGGAGTTACTTTGTATAATTTTCCAAATAATTCTAGTCTTAAACATAAAGCTTCAGAAGTTATTAAAAAAGAATATGTGAGTTTAACAAAACTCAACTTTGAATTATCAGTCGCCAAATCAATTCAACAAAAATCAAAGTCAAATAGTCTTATTTCAACAAAAGCAGATAAAGGAAATACGGTAACAGCATTATCTAAAGAAGATTATATATCAAAAACCAACAATTTTATTCAGGCAAGCAATTTTGAGACCCTTAAGAAAGACCGAACTAATAAATTTCAGAAAGAAATAAAATTAGCAGTAGATAACGCTGAATCAATAATTATCGATAAAGAAAAATATAAATTATTTTTACCCAAACCGCAACACCCTGAACTTTATTCATTAATTAAACTCCATAAAAAGGGGTACCCAATTAGACCAGTTGTTTCTTATTTCACAGCACCTTCATTCAAAATTTCAAAGATTCTCATAGATGCCATCTCTAAATATTGTTCATTCATACCTCGATCTTCAGTTAAAAACTCAACGGAATTGATTAATAATATTCAAGATATAATACTACCCCATAATTCTAACTTCATATCGTTCGATATAACACATCTATTCCCTAGTATACCTCCTAAAGAAACTATAACTCTTGTTGATAACTTGCTCACATACAATAATGTTAAACCTATGATTCTCTCTGATATCATTACTCTATTAAAAGTGTGTTTGAATCGAAATTATTTTCATTTCAATGGAGAGGTTAGATTATGGGAAACCCGCTCCGCCCCCTACTAGCATAAATTTTCATGGATAATATAGAAAAGATAATTCATGAACACCCCCTTAGTAATAAATTTTTGTACTGGCACCGATATGTGGACGACATTTTAGCTAGCTTCATCGGTACAAATAGACAATTAGAGAACTGCATTACTTACATAAACTCGATTGACAATAATATCAAATTTACCGTAGAGCCTGAACAAAATAAGTCTATAAACTTTCTAGATCTTACAATTTCAAATATAAATAATAAACATGATTTTCCTATATTTCATAAACCATCATATACACATATTACAATTCATAATAGTTCGGTACACCCATTGAGTCATAAACTAGCAGCTTTCAATAGTATGATACACAGAATCTTAACAGTCCCATTAATTATTAATAATTATAACAAAGAATTGAATATCATAAAACAAATAGCAGTTAATAATAATTACGATCCAAATTTAATTGAAAATATAAATAAAAAAATGAAAAACTGACTTTAAAACAAGTATTCCATTCAGATAAAAATAATAATAAACAATTTTAAAGCTTAACGTACTTTGGATCACCATCCTTAAAAATTAAATCATTTTTAGAAACTTTAGCTATGAATATTTCCTTTAAAACTGATAACAATTTTTATAAATTAAAATGTGGTGATGACAACTGTGATAAAATTTATATCAGTAGACCTTTTAGAAATTTTAAAAGTAGAATTTTGGAACACAAACAGCTATGACAACAAAAAATTAGATTCTAACTATTCAAATCATTTATTAGAAAACCAACACATTTTCGACCCAAATTTTGAAATTCTCCATGTAATCGGTAAATCCTCCAGTTTAAATTTATTAGAGGCCCTTGAGATTAACAAAAATAAATATCCAGGTAATCTTCTTAACGACCAAAGATATCAATCAGTTTCCTTTAATAAACCTTTCTACTTAGAAGATAGCTTAGGAATGTTGTGAATGCATTCCCAGGTAATTTCTTTCAGTAGCATTGTTAACATTAGTAAATAGAATTCTCTATTTATGCACTGTATATATTAAGACATTTTAATATTATACCTTCATTCGTTTTGACAAAGCAACAGTGTTAGTGAAACGTGTCAACAAGTTTAAATTGAACATTAGTTCAAATAAATGAAGATTTAAACAAATTATTTCATCGTACCATAAAAATCACTTGTACATCAGTAGAATACATAATTTAACGTTGTTGAACGTATGAAAGAGCAAATCGAGAACGAATATTTCGGGCATCTCAAATGCACTGGAGAAGTACTTCCAAAATTGGCACATGTAAAACTGAAATGAATATGAATGAAATATTGATATTGAATGGAAAAACACATCTATAAATAGTCGATCGATGATATTTCATCTACTTACTGAAACGCCATATAAAAATGGGATCCCGAGACCAATATATTTTTTTATTACTTCCAACTTCTCTAACTTGTTCGCCAAATACGCATGAAATATTATCAAAGGAAAGATTCGCAACTTTCCCAATATTCTATTTGGTAGAATGATTTAACCATTCGCATAAAGTTGATATAAAATATGATGACAAAAGGTAGGACATAAGTAGTAGTTTATGGATTGAAAGTCCTCTGAAATGAATTTAATCTTTTACGAGTCGAAATATGGAAAATGGAGAGTGGATTATTGGTACTGAAACGGTTCTCATCCAAGAGAAATCCAGATTATTACACTGTGATACTTTGTAAGGATTAGGTGATGATATCATATTAATTTGAGTACAAACATTTTTAAAAACTAAATTTCAAACATTTTCTGAAGACAATAAGTTCTTTGCGAAAATATGGTAATATTGTCGACAGAAAACTTATATATTTTCTTAAACGATAGAAGTACTTATAGAAAATATGAGTAACAATGTCTTATATATGTAATTGATTGTAATTTTCAATAGATAAACTGGAAATCTTAAAATTGTTTTGTTAAATTGATTAACCGACATTAATCTGAAATTATAGATGACATAGAAACACTTTACTAACTAGATATTTAAAATAAATGAAATATCTGTACATGACATAAAATCATTAATAATTGTACATGAAAATTAAACTGTATAAAACAAAAAATTGTTACCTAGTGCCACTCTGTTATAATGTTACTACGAATGAATAAATATTCAGTAATGTACCCAGCATCATTCCAATGTGTAAAGATTAATGAAAACGTTACAAATATCACTTCCACAATCACCAATCTAAAAGACAGACAAAATTACAAAGACTGGGCGTTTACCGTCGAGAATTTTTCCTTATTATGGAGGAAATTCAAGAATTTGTCTCCAAGGACGGCAGAACAAACAACGCCAAAGCGAATGCCAAGATTACTTCTACCATCGATCCAAGTCTCTATGTGCATATTAAGAACGCGGAAAGTTCTAAAAAAAAGTATTTAAAATTGTAGAGAATATTTGTTGACACCGAATTGGGCTGTTACGAAAATTTATTTTAATTCATAGTGGAAATTGTGGCTCAATTTGTGACTATTGAATTATAGAAGACGATTCAAAATGAATGACGTTTGGGTCGACCCATTACTATTAGCGAAACTATCTAAAAATACACGACAATGATCATAACGATCGAACATTGTGGTACATATATAACGACAAACGATCTTGAAACCAAATTAATTGAAAACGACGGCAGTGAACCCAACAAACCGCAAAGTGTATTTACATCAATAAATTGGCAATAGAAGAACTAAGCTGCTCTCTTGCATATTACTCCATATGTATCAAAGTTAAATATCAAAAAACTTGCTATTATTTGTTAGTAATGTTAAAAATTGGAACATTGCAGAAATCAGTGTGAATATGTTAAAAGTTAATTCAAAATTCCCACCTATTTGGTTACGCCATCTTTTTCAAATGTCAACTGTCTGAATAAATGTAGTAGTCGTTATGCACTCTTGAACGAAGTACGTTGTTTTATTTTATCAAATCCCGATTCACGTAAAAATCCATAACAGGTTATGGACCCAGGCTACGTTATTATTTCAAGTTTAAAAATACAGTTAACGTTGAGCTTTGCTCTGTACAAGTGTGTTAGTATGTCGTCGAGTTTTTTGGTTAACGTGCCGAAGTTAAAAGGACGTGAAAACTACGACGATTGGGCATTTGCCGTCAAAAATTTCTTAATCCTAGAAGGACTCGAAAAATATGTTGTTAGTGTTTCTACTGATGAAACAACAAGGAGTGAGGATCAGAAATGTAAGGTCAAACTTATATTAACAATAGACCCATCACTATATGTTCATATCAAGGAAGCCGTTTCAACCAAAACTTTATGGGACAAGTTGAAATCGATGTTCGATGACTCCGGTTTTACCAGGAGAATAAGTCTACTTCGTAGTCCAACTTCTACGCGTTTAGAAAGCAGTGATTCAATGACTTTCTACGTAAACCAGATTGTAGAAATAAGTCAAAGACTTCGTGGTACAGGTTTCGAAATTAGTGATGAATGGATTGGCTCCCTTTCACTCGCCGGATTGCCTGAAAAGTTTATGCCATTGATAATAGCAATAGAGCATTCTGGTATTGCCATTACCACCGATTCTATAAAAACGAAGCTCCTGGACATGGAAAGTGATGTTGATTTCAAGAGTAGTGCATTCTTTGTTCGAAATCGAAACAAATCGAATAATCACTCGTATTCGTTGAAATCAAATTCACATGAAAGTGACAATCGACAGAATCGTGAAAAGTCAAAAAGTGAAGTTAGATGCTATAAATGTCAACAATTGGGACATTTTCGAAATAAGTGCCCCTTATTAAAAAACGGCTGGAGAACTGATCATGCAAACGCGTTCAGTGTCGTATTTTCAAATGTTAATTTTAAAAATAACGGATTGCTACATTGATTCACATCTTGTCGCGGATAAAAACATTTTGAGTAAAGTAACTACAAACCCGTGTTCTCAAGAAATAATGGTTGCTAACAAGTCAATGGTTCTTGTTGAAGCAAAAGGAGTTGTTTATTTAAAAACACTTGTTGGTAAAGATGTTTTTGATGTCACAGTTAATAATGTTTTGTGCGTTCCGCAGTTGTCAAATCTTTTGTCTGTTAGCCGATTACTAGCAAATGGAAACGAGGTATGTTTTGAGCCTACTGGCTGTAAGATATTTAACAAAGAAAAAATGGTAATCGGCGTTGCTAAACTTGTAGATGGTGTATACAAGTTCAATGTACTAAATGAACATTGTTTATTGAGTGTCTCAACAGAGACATGGCACCGTAGATTGGGTCACATTAATAGATCTGATTTAAAAAAAATGAAAAATGTTTCAGTTCTAGGACTTAATTGTTCAGAAGTCAATAAAATTGGAAAATGTGACTGTTTCACATGTTGTGAAGGAAAACAGACTCGCTTACCTTTTAAGAATAAAGGTTCTAGAGCTAAAAACCCATTAGAAGTTATACATTGTGATGTATGCGGCCAAATGGAAACTAAATCTATTGGTGGTTCGAGATATTTCATGATCCTGATTGATGATTACACTCGTATGTCATTTGTTTATTTTTTAAAAACAAAAGACGAAGTTTTTGATTGCTTCAAAAAGTTCAAGATCCTGGTTGAAAAACAGCTGAACTTTGAAATAAAATCCTCAGATCTGACAATGGGGGTGAGTTCGTAAATAAACGTTTAGATAGTTTTTTAGAATCTAAAAACGAACCCGTATACTCCTGAACAAAATAGTATGTGCGAGAGATTGAATCGCTCTGTTGTCGAAAAGGCAAAATGCATGCTTTTTGACGCTCACCTTGAAAAAAAGTTTTGGACAGAGGCTGTCAATACTGCCGTTTACATCAGAAATCGATCGACGGTATTTAGATTAGATAACAAGATATCTTTTGAATTATGGCACAAACGGAGGCCTGATATTAGTCATTTTAAAATCTTTTGAAGTCCAGCCATGGTACATATAGCCAAAGAGAAGAAATTTAAATGGGACAAATTAGCCAAAAAGCAATTTTTTGTTGGTTATTCTCAGGATGTTAAAGGTTTTAGAGTATATGACCCAGAAACTAATGTTCATTGTCAAGTCTCAGCTGATAGTGAAGCAACAGCTTCAGTGGGAGAAACCGATGGTGAACAACAGATTACAGAAACAGAAATATTTGGTACCCCATCTTCCAGTACATCTGAATGTTCTGATAGTGAGGGTAGTGAATATAAACCTGAAGAAGATGTACAGTTAGTTGAAGTGGAAAGCAGTAGGCCTCAAAAAGTTAGAAAACCTAAAAATTTCTGAGATTATATCACCTATATGTGTCTAGAGACTGATCTAAAGAATGAACCAACTTCTGTAAAAGAAGGACTTGAGAGACCAGATGGTGAAATTTGGAAAAAAGCCATGTTGGAAGAAATACAATCTTTCAAAGAAAATCATGCTTGCGAGATGATAAATGTTCCAGAAAGTGGAAGTGTAGTGCAGTGTAAATGGGTATTTAAAAAAAAACTTGATTGTGAAGGTAAGACTAGATATAGAGATAGGTTAGTCGCTAAAGGTTTTACACAGAAGTGCGGAGTAGACTATCAGGAAACTTTTCCTCCAGTTGTACGTCATTCAATATTTCGTTTGCTTATTGCACTGTCTGTTAATTTAGGTTTAGATATCACACACAGATGTAACCACAGCTTTTCTCAACGGTATCCTCGAAGGGAATGTTTTTATGTCTGAACCAGAAGGTTTTATTGTACAAAGCCAAGAAAATAAAGTTTTAAAACTTAAAAAGGCCGTTTACGGATTAAAACAATCTTCTCGTGTCTGGTATAAAAAGGTTGAAGTTGTTCTTAATGCTTTAGGTTATAAAAAATCAGATTATGAATCATGTATTTTTATAAAACGTCAGGGTGATTTGATTACTATTATTGCACTGTATGTTGATGACTTTTTTATTTTTTCTAATAGTCATGTTGAAACTGAGTTTATTAAAAAACAGTTGAGTTCACATTTTAAGATTAAAGACTTGGGCCAAGCTAGAAATTGTTTAGGTGTTAGGATCAATTATTGTAATGATGAAAATACTATAACACTTGATCAAGAACAGTTTATTGATAGTTTGCTGAATAAATTTAGGATGACAGATTCAAAAACTGTAGCCACTCCTATGGAAGTGAATCCAAATTTTGAAAAGAAGGAAAATTGTAATAACATTTTTCCATATCAACAACTAATAGGAAGTTTAATGTATCTTTGTGTAATGACTAGACCTGATATATCATATTGTGTTAGCTATTTAAGTCAGTTCAACAATTGTTTTAATGAATCTCATTGGAATGCAGCCAAAAGACTCTTAAAATATCTAAAAGGTACAAAGTCTTACTGTTAGAAATTCATAAAAGATAATTGTAATCTAGAAGGGTTTGTTGATGCTGATTGGGGACAAAATAATATAGATAGGAGATCTTATACAGGTTTTTGCTTTAAACTTGCTGGATCTGCTATATCCTTGGAAAGTTCTAAGCAAAAATCAGTTGCACTCTCCAGTACAGAGTCAGAATATATTGCTATTAGTGAAGTTGCCAAGGAAGCAATTTATCTTAGAAATATTCTATTTGAACTTTTAGATAAGTCTATTTGTGTAATATTATATAATGATAACCGGGGCGCACAGAATAGTGTGTTTCATAAAAGGTCAAAGCATATTGACGTGCGTTATAATTTTATTAGGAACATTATATCTAAGAAACAAATAGAATAAGGATATTTGCAGACAGCTGATATGCCAGCAGATTTGTTAACTAAAGCGTAACATAGCAATAAACATTGTGAATTTATGAAATATTTAAACATTGTTTATAGTAAATACTAGAGTGTTTCATATTTTGAACTAATGGGGGTGTTAAAAGTTAGTTAAAAATTCCCACCTATTTGCTTACGCCATCTTTTTCAAATGTCAACTGTCTGAATAAATGTAGTAGTCGTTATGCAATCTTGAACGAAGCACGTTGTTTTATTTTATTAAATCCCGATTCACGTAAAAATCCATAACAGAATAAAATAAACAAACTTTCAATAAATTTATTGTAGAATTTTTCAGTGGGACTTTTAATCGCTCAGATTGTAACCATAGGAAAATACCCATATTGAGTGCATTCTCAATTAAAAAAAATGCTTCTCGTATTGTTCATAGTTCATCTTCTCATACCAGTGCTTATTGACCTTATCATTTACAAATACTTTTTGATTAGAGAGATCAGGGATTCAAGCTAACTATCATTACGTTATATTTAAATAAAATCAGTTACTTGACTACTCCGTAGTTTTCCAACCCAAAATTATTAATTCAACTCAAAATTGAATTAGGGAAACTTTATGAGAGCACCGTTTATTGAAGCCACAAACAAATCCACTTTAACTAATTAGCTTAATAATTCAGATTCAATTTTAAGGAAAAAGTTACTTCGATTTATTCTCAATAGGATTTGCTTGATAGGCTTCTGCTAAGCTTCGACAGAGACATGGATCAAGTAAATTTCATTTATTCTTAAGAAATATTGTTACACAACAAACTTCGAATGATGAAGTATTTAAATCGATCAATTCACAAACAAGTATTTACAGTGGGCTCTTCAAACATTTCCTTTCCAGTTGTATTCGCTTAGTCTAAAGGTATCATCGCAGAGTGTTCATAGTTATTAGCTACATCTAATAATGGGGGAAAGAAAGTTGCCTCTTGGAGTAGTAAGATGATGAAAAACATTAAAGTACGTCTGGAGGTACCGCAAGGACGTTAAAATTTAAAAAAACTGAGACTTTGGTCTTATTCCAAAGTTTTTTTTGCATGTCTGTATTATGGAATCAAAATGAATAAAGATGATTTTTGACAAGCGCAGCGGCCATGTTGTAAGAGCGGGAGTTTAAAAGTTTCGTACTGTATTGTGCAAAAAATATTTGGGAATTATCTCCACAAACAAATCCAAAATGAAAACAAATTATTCATGGTACTGTACGTGTTGACAACTCAGTTGAACCGTTTTTTTGTGAACGATGAGAATGTGGATAAAGTGTTATGGGCGTTCTCAAAAAGGCAAAGTAAGTCTGCTAGTTGAGAAGATCTCGACCATACCATCTATTATCTAAATAAAATTAGGTGAATACCATTATCCTATTTAACCATAATTTATTGTAAGCTTATGTAGAAACAGTAAAATTAGCTTCTAGGTTGATAGTGAATACTATTAAATTTATTAAAATTTGAAAAGTTTCTGATAAAAACATACTAGGATTACTCATTTATATATTGCAAGCAATATATTTCATTGATCTGGGTCAGAAGTTTCAGACGGGAGTGTTATATGCACCTTCGTGTCTATGTTGGTTGTTGTCTCGAAAATTCGAGATCTTCTAATATCACTGACACAAATGTTGTGTTTGACTATCCTGCTGAATTCTGTTATATTTTATCATATTTCATTCAACACCTTTGCTCCCATGTTTCACACCTTTTCCTGGTTGTACCGTACCGATGACTGCTAATGAGCCAGAAACATGCATGTCTGCGTTTACAACTCTTTTCAGTAGCCCCTTCTTCTATTTGCGTGCAATAGCCACTGATCTATTCGTTGCTTATTGTTCATATGTCACGCACTATTCGTACATCTTGTTGTTATTTCATTGATTTGGGTCGGAAGTTTCAGACGGGAGTGTTATATGCACCTCCGTGTCTATGTTGGTTGTTGTCTCGAATATTTGAGATCTTCTAATATTACTATTGGCGTGCAATACCCACTAATCTATTCGTTGCTTATATATATATATATATATATATATATATATACTCGTATATATATATATATATATATATATATATATATATATATATATATTTATATATTTTGTTGCTTATTACTGTTTAAAGAGACTATACTTTTTCTGTTTTGACTTTTTTTTTCTTAAATGATTTACGAGCGTTGGCTTCCAGCTTTGTAAATTTTTGTTCACATTATTAGCAAATAAAGTTTTTTTTTATTACGCTATATTTATTTTTAATTGACAAATATTCTAATAAAATATTAATAACAATATGATAAATAAAGTACAAAAATATTAAAAATACCATTTTTGTTGAATACACTATTTTTTTCTAGCTATTAGTTATGTGGTCCCAGGGACGTCAGGACGGTATGTACGCACATAATTTTTACCACGTCCATCTGTGAGATGTCCTGAATAATATTCAATCATGGAATTGGTAACTTGTTGAGCTCCGGTGGCTGCATCGTGCTAACAAACTGAAATTTCTCAAAAAATGACAAAATATTCAATTATAAAATTGGTGACTTATTGCACTCCGGAGGCTGCATCGTGCTAACAGGACAAGCAAGAAAAAGTGGCCGACGACAACGACGACGACGACATACACACAGGATTTTTCTCCTAAAATCCGTTTTTTCGTGTTGTTGTTGATGGAAAACGTAGAAATGACTCAAAAATTCTTTTAAAAATTCCATCTTTTTTTGGGGTAAACTAACACTTTTCTGGTATATTAAATAAGTTGGGCTGAAAAGTAATATGGTCACAAAGTGCTTCGACTTCTCCCTTTCCACTGTATGTTCAACCCAATTGAACATATTTGGGGCATATTTAAAAATTTTTTTAGAAATCATGTGGGAACTGATGGTTCTTCAACGGAACAAGCAATAGGTGTATGGAAAAAGTCTTTAGAAAAAGTAACTCCTGATATTTGGTCAAAGACAGTAGAGCAAACTAAAAAAATTATACAGGATGGGTGCGATAGAGAAGTAGTATTTGATAGACAGAATGTGCCTCCACTTATTATTAATTTTGATAGTGACGATGAAGATAGTGATGATTTTGTAGTGGAGTAGTGGAGATCTTGTGTTTTGTTTTTTGCATATTGTCCTACAATTTGCCTTATTTCCACCTTTTCAAAATCACTAATAACTGTCATTAAATTAATTAGGTACCGTTATTTTATAATACACAAATTAAAACAACGACCACAGTATCGCTACATAAATAATACTGATAAAATGGGAGGTTTTTATTATTATGACTACGGCTTGTATTGATTCCTTTCAGCGTGAGCCCTTGCAGTGCTCTTGAAGATGTTTCTATAGAGCATACGAATAGAATGAGGTATAAGGGCGTACAGTTCGTCATTTAACCCTCTTCTATGTAAAATAATTAAATGTTAATTCGAATATAGAATGATTGGTTACTGTTTCTTGTATCTTATCCATAGATTTTCATTATTAAATATTTATATTAAATTAATCAAGCCTATCATACAAGCCTTTTATTTCAAAATAAATATTTTTGACTTACGCCCTACGAGGCATGGAACAATGAAAAAGAAGAACTGTCAATCTAACATCAGATTAACTTTTCTAGTTTTCGTTAAATAAAGGAAAAAACTACAGCTTGGCAACATCACAATATTCTGTTTTGAAACGTCATCGTCTTTTCATCGTAAATAAACTATATCTGTATTTTAACCACCAATTATTTCTCTTGTTTTTGGAAATATTGTTTCCAAATTGTAACTGCATTTCCTCAACTAAAGATTCTCAACTAATAAATAATAATTTAATATTTTGTGCATAATTTACCCTGAAGAGTTCAAAACTAAAATATCGAAATCCGATATCTACATTATTGTTTCCTTCCGCTTGGGTCATTTGCATGAGAAAGAATATAAGAAACTTTCAGTACGCCACACGGAATTTCTTTTCTTTTCACCGTACGAGTATAGAGATACAAATTTCTATCCGAGTATGCTTCGTTTGCGATTGAAATTCTGTTCCTTCTTAATTATGTTATGCAAGCTTGCAAACCAGCGTGCTTTAGATTCCGTAGAGGATATAGACGTTGTGAACAGCTGTTTTCTGAAGCGGAATTCGATAATACTATATATTACGTTTTTATTTTTTGTCGGAAACGCTGGTATGTAATCGTGAAAACAAGTCTGTAGTAAGTAATGTTTCATTTTTTTTGTCAAAAGAACATTTGAACCTCTAAGAAGTTAGTAGTGGATATGAAATTTTTTTGTTCACTATCATTCACATTAATATGTGAAAAATTTACAAAACGAAGTTGGTTCATGAATGTCTTTCAAGTTTTCTTGGTAACTGAAAACTATTAATAAAAATTTATCAATATATGGCACGTGTTTTATATCAGTATTGTAATGTTTTTATTATTTATTTATACGTTTTTATTACGGGTGGGATAAATTTTAAACACACGGTAGGTTCACTTACCTAATTTATTTATGCACTACACTATTCACTAATTATATACAGTATATTCACTTAAACTAATTTATATAAACTGCCCACTAAACAAGAAACATAACAAATCTTTTTTGTGATGTTATTTTTAGAGACTTTTCATGATGTTTATTTAAAACGTTAATAAGATATCTCCTAGATTTCTTAATTTTATTACCAACTCTATTAACATCCATGTCATGTAAATAAAACATATTTTTGATGTTCACAGTAATACTTGAATTCGCAGTTACATACACATCCTATGAACTTCTTTTTAGCAACTTCCTATAGGAAACATTCAAACGATGTTAATTTGTATACTTCTCACTAATATCACATACAGAACGTTACTGTAATATTACATATTAACATGTTTCTATGATGATCACATGTTCCAGTTACTTTCACATCATTCGAAATAATTTTTAGTAAGTTCGTGTGAATACTTCTTTTCGATGTTAGTTCATAAAACTCTCAGTAATGTCTCATATTAAACATCACGGTAACATAAAAAAGAAGAAACCTGAAGAAGAAAGATGAACGAACATTATCTGTGGAAACAAATGACAAGCATGAAATGGCGGATGGTTTTCAGTTTTTTGTTATATTTTATTTGCAGGAAGCACATTTGTTGCAAGTACTTGAATAAAGTGGTCCTCGTTTTCGTTAGTTCTTACTTAGCTTCAGTTTCTATGATTAGTTATAATCCTTGTTATAATGGACGAACAACAGCGGTTATCGGTAAGTACTTATTCCAAAATCATAATTATTAAAACTTAATACTCATTCAAGACTTTAATCGGCTATTGTACATTGAAAATCCAAGTGGCGGAATTGTACACTAACATTATATAATAGAGTTTACAAAATAACGGTTTTTTCAATTTTCAAAATATTTTAGTTAGTAAGTATATTTTAAAAACGATTCAAATTATTTTAAATCATAGATATGCATTATACCTTACAAAAAACTTAATATTGCAATAGGGTAGACATTATTATTAATAATAAAACATGCTCATATGTTGGCAGAGAGTTGAATATAGAAGAAAATATTTTCAATGTTCAAGATGTTTCAGAAGCTACTTACGTAAATAAAATACAAATAGTTGGTAATTATGTACATGAAGGGGAATAACTATTTCAGATAGTCCGATACAGATAATGTATTAAACAGTTCAAAAAATATTGAATCGAGTATCTCTAGATCTAGTTTTTGTAGTAGCAGTCATAGCCATAAATATAGTATTGCAGGTATAGAAAATTTTGACATTAATTCTAACAATTCTTGTGAACAATTAGAGACTATTCAAGACTTTAAAAACAGAAACTTCTGTTGAAAGGCTCATTTCCATTTGAAAATATACTGAATGCTCCAGTCAACAAACAGAATTAAATTATTTATTATTGTAGAAACACATCTATTGGATACTCAATTGGATACAATTAATTATAAACTCATTTAACTTGATAATGTGTTCATATCTCTTCTTCATAAGTAGATTTTTTGTATACAGTGTATTAATAATGCTTAGTTTTCATAAAGTTACAATTCCACGATGTTAATATACAATATGTTCCAGGATGAAAATAACAAGATGCGAAAAGTATATTATTTTATACAGGAAAGAAGTTTGAATTTCCATGGCACATTTGAATTTACCTGCAAATAGAGTGAGGCATGTATTAGAAGATAAATCATGAAAAGTTACTTCTCGAATTAAAATATGTTGTTATGCCTTTGAAGAGCATCGCATGTACCTTGTGGAAAATGGGTCCCAGTCATTTGGCTGAAAATCAAGTTTGATGTAGTTTATGATGATCGATCAAAGGTCTCCATGGGCACAATTTGATCTAAAGTAATTGTTTTATTACCTGCTGTTCAGAACACCTTTAAATGTTTCACAGATAATTATTTTGAAGTGTACGTTATGGAATGGTTGAGGCACTCGAAACAGCGACTTTTACGTAAAAAAAAGTAATCGTAAGTAAACGATAGAATTTTCTTTAATCAGATTGGATTTCTGTTGATTTAACGTAATGTTTCATAAAATCTTTATGGTGTGAAATTTTTATCAGTTTCAATATTATAAAAAAACTATTCTAATACATTTTCTGTAAACTAGCTGTAATGTATGTGTATCCGTTAAACTTTATTAATTCAGTTTCAAAGTATGTTGCATTATGGCAACTACATATTAATATACCCTTTTTTGTTCTTTGCTTTCACTGAATGCGTTCAATAGTTTCCACTTTCCACACTTGTTATGTAATATGCTTACATAATTTTATTTTTTCTAGGTTGGATTCCTGGACAAGATATTTTTTTTAATTTTGTACCTGTTTTATCAATTTTACTGTACTGTTCATTAAAAGTGAATAAACGTTTTGAATCCTTTATTGCTTTTTTTGCTATTTTATTTTAATTGTACAGGGTGAACAACTAAGAACGACTGTAGGCCACATCTCAGAAAAGAATCATGGTACAAATTTCAAAAAAATTATCTTCAGGTAGTGATACTGAAAAATTGCTGGAAAATATTTTGCTAGGGGTGGAATGAACACTCGAAAACATAATACTTCAAAAAAACATATTAAATGTGTCCTAAAAATACAATTTTTGAATTCTTAATGAGATTATTAATAAATATAATTAAGGAGATTTTTTGCCATTATTCTTCAAATAATGGGTGGGGAATGTTCAAACTTATGAACAAATGTATACCTTTTTCGTTTTTCAACCGATATTAATGATTTTAGCTGCATTTAAAAGAGTTTTTCTCTTTAATAATATGGATAACAAAATTAGATAATTTTGTATTTACTCGGAAATTTCAAATGTAAATTGGAGCATTTTTTTAATTTTCATATCTGATAACGTAAATCCCTTTCCATCAGAATTTAAAAAATGTCTCATTACATTTGAAATTTCCGGGAAAATAGGGAAATTGTCGACTTTCTCACATAGCGTTGACAAAATTGCCCAATTTTGTTATTTTTGTTAAGCATATCTTATTAAAGAGGAAAAACTCTTAAATGACGCCAAAAACATTGATATCGATTTAAAAACAAAAAAGGGTTACGACATTCGTTTTTAAGGTTGAACCTTCCCCCACCCCATATTTGAAAAATAAGGACAAAAAGTCCCTGTCTACATTTTTTCATAATCTCATCAATATATCAAAAATTGTATTTCTAGGATACCTTTGGTATGTCTCCTTTGGAGATAATCACAGTATTATGTTTTTAAGTGTTCATTCCATTCCATAGCAGTTATTTTATGAACTCAAAAATATTTTCCAGCGATTTTTCAGGGTCATTTTCCTGAAGGTATTTTTTTAAAGTTGTACCATGATTATTTTTTTTAATTAGGCAGACAGCCGGCGTTTTTAGTTGTTCACCCTGTATTTGCTGATTAGACACAGACACATTTATAGGATGTCATCTAGAATGTTTGAGGTATGTTGTTTAGAGGTTTAAGTAATATCCATACAACATCTAAGATAATACACTGTATTGTTTTTGTGACAGAGATGTTGTTTTCAGTTCGTTATAAAGACTTCCTTTTGAGGAAGTTCTAGTAACATCACAGTAATGTAAAAAGGCAGCGCTTTAACATTGCTGAGAAGTTGAGTTGAAACATCACAAAAGTTAACAGCCATACGCTGGGCATAAGCGGTTGTATAGATGTGCATGTGATTAAAACAAGAGGAAAAAAGGAAAGGTACAATGGAAACAGATACAAAAATGTTAAACTACCAGTATATATGTTAATATTCGACAATAAAGAAGATGTTAGGAAAATATTATTATGAAATATAAGATATATGGTAATATTGAGTGGAGTGAAAAATATACCAAGTCAGTACGTTAATGGTCAGACCATTTTTTAATTACTTCTTAAAAATATAGTTTAGTTCTGGAATCAATATTCCCAATTTTGAAAAATGAATGCACAATTTGGGGCGCTAGATAAAATGATGATGGCCCAGCAATATGGGATTGCCGTTCCACCTAATCAATTATTACCAATAAATTAAGCAAACCTACGAAATGGAAATAATGGATCTTAGATGTAGAAAGTATTATAAAGGAAAGGTACAATGGAAACAGATACAAATATTTTAAACTACCAGTATATATGTTATTATTCGACAATAAAGAAGATGGTAAGAAAATATAATTATGAAATATATGATATTTGGTAATATTAAGTGGAGTGAACAATATACCAAGTCAGTACGATAATGGTCAGCCCATTTCTTAATTACTTCTTAAAAATAAAGTTTATTACTGGAATCAATATTCCCAATTTGGAAAAACGAATGCACAAGTTGGGACGCCAGATGAAATGATGATGGCACAGCAATATGGGATTGCCGTTCAACCTAATGAATTATTACCACTAAATGAAGCAAACCTACAAAATGGAAATAATGAATCTTAGATGTAGAGAACATTATAAAGGAAAGGTACAATGGAAACAGATACAAAAATGTTAAACTACCAGTATATATGTTAATATTAGACAATAATGAAGATTTTAAGAAAATATAATCATGAAATATATGTTATATGGTAATATTAAGTGGAGTGAAAATTATACCAAGTCAGTACGATGATGGTCAAACCATTTCTTAATTACTTCTTAAAAATATAGTATAATACTGGAATCAATATTCCCAATTTGGAAAAATGAATGCACAATTTGGGACGCCAGATAAAATGATGATGGCCCAACAAAATGGGATTGCCGTTCAACCTAATTAATCAATTATTACCAATAAATGAAGCAAACCTACAAATTGGAAATAATGAATCTTAGATGTAGGAAACATTATAAAGAGAATGTACAATGGAAACAGATACAAAAATGTTAAACTACCAGTATATTTGTCAAAATTCGACAATAAAGAAGATGTTCAGAAAATATGATTATGAAATTTATGATATATGGTAATATTAAGTGGAGTGGAAAATATACCAAGTCAGTACGATAATGGTCAGCACATTTCTTAATTACTTCTTAAAAAGACAGTTTAATACTGGAATCAATATTCTCGATTTGGAAAATGAATGCACAATTTGGGACGCCAGATAAAATGATGATGGCCCACAAATATGGGATTGCCGTTCAACCTAATCAATTATTACCAATAAATGAAGCAAACCTACATAATGGAAATAATGAATTTTAGATGTAGAAAACATTATAATGAAAAGGTACAATGGCAACACATAAAAAATGTTAAACTACCAGTATATATGTTGATATTCGACAATAAAGAAGATGTTAAGAAAACATATAATTATGAAGAATATGATATATTGGGAATGAGAGTAACAATTGAGTTTATGAAACGTCTCAAACTTACACCTTGGTGCTAAAGTTGTCAAGATTATGGACACACCCAAAGATATTGCCACAGAACAGCAAGATGCGTAAAATGTGTTGAAGAACACTTTACAAAAGATTGCATTAAACCAAACCCACTTGCTACAACTGCAAACAGCAACGCGGCGGGGCAGATTTGACCCTCACTTCGAGGAATCTACTCATATTAGTGTTTTAAATGATACACTGTTTCTAGCTAATTCCACAATATAATAAAAATTATTGAAAATTCCAAAAAATTAACAATTGTTTCTATAAATCAATATCATCGTCAGAATGAAAGAAGTTACATTTCATTTGATGCCTACCTGATGTTTAGTAGTTATTTTTGGCTAGACCAAGAAGTGACCTAACTTGTGATTGACTTAATATATGTTAATAGGAAAAACGAAGAAGATGTGATATTACATATATTGAAGCTTAGATATTATTAGCTCTATGGTGATATCCTGGATATCATTCTTCTAATTAAGATCAGTATAACTGTGCAATGGTATAGAAAACCAGGAAAACTATATCTGCTGATCTCTACAATTATCACTTAAGAAGACAGTTTATTAGTGGAGAACTCCCTAGATTTATCTGTTCATTGACAATTTCATATTGTGGGTTTTCTAAATATCTTCTAATTTCCAATTCTTCAAGGAAATCCAGTTCTTGTTTCTTTTCACAAATATGCAGCACTTCTAGTTCTGTGTTAGGTGTCAATGAATGATTGGTGTCAAGTAGATGTTTAGCGTAGTGTATTTATTCACTAGCCAAATGGGCAGATTTCCGCTTATTATTATTATACCAGTCATTCACTCAAATAAATTCAACACAAACGATTAATTACCGCCTCCCTCGAATTCTTCAACCAACCACCTACTCAACACAAACACAACCCGCCAACCCCTACCAAACGCGAATACAAACCTTATCAAAGATCTCCAACCCAGCCCTGCAGAGGAACCGCATCCTATATTAGGGCCTTATCTCGAACATCCCCATATATTTAACTGAAAAACCAACAAACACAACCAAATTTCTCTCGAACTCCTGTCTCTCTCTCTCTCTCTCTCTCTCTCTCTCTCTCTCTCTCTTTTATGTCTAATTGTCGTTCACTACCCTAAAACTACCCCTCAAGTACCATGACAAGTCTGCCCCATCACCAACAAACAAACCACGCTTTTATAGATGGAACTTACATATACTTTTAAATATATGCTTGAAATCGAATCAGAACTATAAAATTTCGACCCGACTACCTAAGTAAAACCAAATAAATATTATATTAGATACTAAATATTCTACTTACGTCAAGTCAAAAACTTCATGTCGACAAATATTTTAAGTTAATTTTCTTCTTGGCACTCTAAAATATGACAACGTGCTTTCTTGAACGCCAGTTTTCAACTGAATATTTGAAATTAGTGAAACAAATATATATTCGCGTAACAATAGAAGAACTAGCATTTTTAGCGATAAATTTGAAAGTGTCAAATATGTCCCACTGTCAAATGTAACCCCCCGCCTTCCCCTACTATGAATATTTACCTATTTAAAATTGTTTTGATATATATTAGCCTCTCAATAAACTTCCCATTTATAGTTTTTATACTCCCTCTATCTATAATTGATTTCTTGTGGCTTCTTTCAATCTCCTTCATACATCTCATAATCATCGGTGTAAAAATACATAAAGCTCTATCATAACCTGATCGCTTTACCTCTTGTATGCAGCTATATTTTATTACTACTGTCATGTAATATCTAATAATACGATAAAAAATAGAACTTCCGCGAATTCGAATATAGATATTCTATGCATCTTCAGATCATTGTATGTAAATAGCTTGCACATGACAATAATCGTTAATGCATTCCGCATAAACGTTGTTCAAGCATGCGAAACGACCATTTTGCGATATAGAATTCAAGTTATATGATCATATATATCGGTACAATTACTCTAGAACCTATCTATACTGACGATATTTCTTCTATACAAATATTATTGGGATAACATTCATTTGTTGTCGACAGAAGATGATTGAAACAGTTTTCGTGAATGGATATTATGGTTTCCTAAGAACGTTTTATGTCTCATATGAATATATTTAAAGATAGATACGTGATATTATTGTTTTCCAGAACCATTACAGTTGCATTACAAGAAGTGGTCAGAATTCAATGTAACATCACTTAACGAAAACAATAATCTTAATAATCACGCAGTGAATAGATACATTCACAACAAAATTATCAACCATAATTTAATAGAAACTTCAACAATGAAAATAATTTACTTAGTGTTAGTAGAGATACAAATTTTCAGAATTGAAATACTAATGTTTTCAAACCAAATAGTCCAGGCGGTAGAGCAGTAAAAGTAGGGTGTAGTGAACGTTGTGTGATAAATCAAAAATTTTTATGCAGATAGTTGCCGAATATTGTGTACAACAATAATCTATGTTTGCCTACTCCAAAAAGTGCTTGCTTAATGCTGCAGAACAACAAATGTACCGAAATATCGAAAAATAACCCATTTTTCGCTACATTTGTGTCTAAAACTTTGAAACAAATCCTTCAATCGAAAAAATTTACTCTTTCTTTTTTGTTTATTCGACACTTTCCTATAAGGTTATGAGAATCGCGACTCAAAAAACTTTCAGTTTGCATGAATAATATGCGAAAATTAGTAAAAAATCATACGTAAACTTTGAGAAATTGTTTCGGTAAGTAGAAATTGATGAATATTTATCAAATTTTCAGAAAAGATAGTTAAACATATGACAATTACGCACAAAAATTTCTGTAACGTTCGATGACGTAGTTTTTCACTGCCGCAATTATTAATTAACAAGTTATAAAAAAGTTGATCGCGCGTACCTTCTTTAAACAACGGTGAAAAAGGAGCACGCAATTTTTAACAGTTACTTAGTATCATAACAAAAAATAAGCAATTATAAAAATATCCATTTCACGTTTTAATAATTTTTAAATTTTGTCAAATTTTTTCCATTAAAAATAATTTCTCGTTTACAGCATCGGTTGGATGTATTTTAGAAATTGTTTTCCATCTGAATACAAAAAAAACGAGACTAGATTTGTAACCTCAAAAGATGTATTATTATGTGTATAATTATTATCTATTGTAATAAAATAAATGGGCGGATGTAATTTCGGCCGGAAAAAGGGCAGGTACTAAAAGCCGGTAGGTAAATTCGGCCGGAGGTTTTAAGTTGCTTCCTTATCTCATAGGTATTTTCGGCCGCAAATCAAATAAAATAACAGAATGCTTTATATTGAAATATTTCTTTATTTCAATAAAATTATTACATCAACTTATTTCTATAACTTAGGTAAACTATAAATTTTTAAAAACGTTTTGATGTGATACAGATTTAACGAAATTAATTCTAGAAATATTGTCAGGTCGAAGCATATTTACCATGTTTTCGATAAATTTTAGTTTGTTTTTTACTTGTTTGTCTTTAATTTTTGCTGGAATATTTAAATTTTTTATTTTTAAATATGCATCGATCTGACAATCTTTTAATTTTTCTATAAAAATAAATATAGAAGGGTGACTTGAATAAAAACTAGAATTAAAGTGCGAATGGAATGATTCGCAGGCATTTGTGGTTCTTTTAATTGATGGGTTTTCATATGCCCATATATTTGGTGGAAAATGAGATTCTGGCGCTATGTAGTTTTCTAATAAATAGTCTGCGTATTTATCTATAAGTTTATGGTCCGGTTTGTATGACATGAGATCAAATATGAAACAATCTTCAACTTCAGAGGGGTCTAAATAAGTTAGCCCAAAAGTATGAGTAAGCCATTTGCTTTCCTCGCAGTTTTTATCTTTATACATTTGGGTTAACCCTAATGATTGTATTTTCCTATACCACGCCTGGTGCAAGTGGAATCTACAACCATTTAGTTTGGTTTTGGGAAAGACAACTTTTAATGCGTTATGAATTGCGATTTCAAAATCCACAAATACCTCCTTCGGTTCAAAAACAATATTATAAAGTTCAAAAATTTTAGATTTTACCAACAGAAAAAGTCTCATATATGTGTCACTGGTCTTATTGGGCAACAGACAATACAAAAGAGGAACATAATGCCCATTTTCCAGTCCATGGATGGTAAATAACTGATAAAAATATTTTGTACAATAAGAAAATGTGCCATCCATGTAAAAATCTTTCATTTTACATGAACTTATTATATTTGTATGGCAAGAAAAAACAATGATATTATCAGCTGTGCTGTTAATAAACAAAAAATTTTCACCTGTTGTGGTTTTCGGTCCATAACTATCGAGTACAGAATGTACATCGTGAATATCCTTAGGCAGGGCTGGTAAGAGCTTACGGCGGCTGTTGTACAAATTTCTTCTTATTAGACTGACATCTATCGATGACAAATTCTCTGGCAAATGATTTGAAAGAACGCTTTTAATAATTTTTGAAGGTTTCTCCGATATGTCTTCCTCAGCTTTGCGCTTGCATGAAGTCGTCACTATTTTTCTCTCCAACGTAGTTTCATCGGACTCGTGGTTGTGGATTAATTCACTTCTAGTAACTGTGTATTCCGCACCAACAGTGTACAGTTTGGCTAAACATCTTAAATTTTTCTTTATACACCTCCAACGTACTTCACCACTTTTTAATACGTCCTGTTTACAAAACTGAAACTTTTCTACAACTAGTAAGTCACAACCGCGTGAACTCTTAATTACTGAAACTGATGCCATCGTATACAAATAATATATTTTATGCTTTCTATCGACTAGTAGCTCAAAGATAAGTTATAATACTGACAAGCTATAATAATTTTATACCTGTTATTTGTGAATTTTATACATTTAAAGGAATAATCTTAAGTAGGTACAACATAGTTATTAGAATAAAGAGATAAGTAAATTAAAGGTATTTCCGACAGGTACACAGGATTAGGTATTTCCAAATAAATACACAACTAATATTTTACAGAAACTATTAAGCGTAATTACCAATATTTTAATCTCATCGTAAACATCAACCCCTCGGCCGAAATTACCCCTGTCATAAATGGTACCCTTTGATTTATGCAGGTAGGCCAAGGGATTACCGGCCGAAATTACGCCCGCCGAAATAAATGTATATTAATTATTCGATATATGCACCTTGTTTATTTAATGTTACAACACATATTCCCTTATTAGTAAATTTGATAAGTTATTCTACATAAATAGGTTATCAAAGTATTAATAAGCGTAAATTTTTTTTTTTAATTTTTCATTATTGAAACGTTTAATTAGTTGCATGATTTGATGAACATTAAGTAACAAAATCATTTTTCAATCATACAACTGTTTTTTTTTAATGCAAATGAAAATAGCATACTTTTTTGATCTGGAAATTCGTGCAAAATTTCTTTGTAATATTGTTTTTTGATGACATGTTCTGAATCCTCTCATTTCGCTATATCGAATATAAAAAATATCGTCTCGATAAGTGCTACCGTTGCCGAGATAACTCATGTTTTACCGCGCATTCGCATTTTGAAACACCCGGGTCGCGCCACTGCACAGCTGCTCTCCGCCATCCCCACTCCTACTCCCACGCCGCTCGACCGACTAACTCCTGTGATTACGGTATTTTTATCGATTTTTCTTTCATAAGGCTTTCATCTGTCGAAAATGTACAGGGCTATTGGTTATAATTTGACCACCCCTTTATTTCTCTTATGCGTTTTTGGCGTAGACAAACATAGATCATTGTTGTACACAATATTCGGCAACTTTCTGCATGAAAATGTTTGCGTTATCAAACAACATCCATTTCGATTTATCTATGGCCTGGACTATGATAGAAATGATCAAATTCAAAAATGTACTCCAACGGGTATATCTACTTCTTACACGTACAATAATAGGCCAGGCGGCAAGTATTGTAAACCGTAAAAAAATGTTGGCAAAGCTTTTATTGTTTTAAATGGTTTATTAGGGTGTGACTATCAAGAATCTCATTTTTCCCCACACCCTTAAGACTCGCGTCGATCTCTGTAAGGCTACAAAGGTACACATTTTTGTTTTTTCGGTAATATCTCGTTTTCTCTTCATCATACGGCCAAAACGGTCCTATATGAAATTGAAGGCTACAAAGTTCTGTACAAAATAATTCCCCATCATTTTTTCATGGGACTTATAGTTTCGGAGTAGTAACCGCGCGAAGTTGTGCGAGTTTTGATGAATGCAGTAAATATCGATTCTAGCTCACCGAATTTCACTCTTCTCTCGGTCTGGTGACTGTTGACAATATAAATAAGCACATATTGCATAACGTTTCATAAAAAGGTATAAAACTTTTGTTAAAATTGCAAGTAGTTTGATTTATTGTGGCTTTCATTAAATACATTTCTGCAGCGGGTCAGTGAAGTCAATCTAATCGTCCTCATTTCGATAAAGTACGACGTTCTCGCGTGGAAGGTTCGTCCTGAGCTGGTATTTTACCCGAAGTCGATGGTTCAGCAGTGATTTCTTTCACTTCAATCCTGCTCTCGTTGTCGATCAAAGATGACTCACTCTCAGAATCAGTCATGTAAATGTCTTGTGTGCAGCTGAATGCTTGAACTGCACGTTGATCTCGTCATCAACGTCGAAATCATCTTCTTCCATATCGATATTTGCGCAAGACTGCCCCCGGCAACTTCCACACATTATCGAGCAACGCAGCCCAGTCTTCCTGCAGCTACAAGCTGGTTAACATCCTTGCTTGCACTTGCAGGATATCATGCTGAGAAGCTCCTGCGGGACAGCGTCTATTAACGTAGGAATAGGTGTCAGTCCATTCCTCGTGCTTTTCCAGCCCCAATCTTGCGGACTCTTCTTGTTTCCGTACCACTTTTGAACCTGATGGTAGGTTCTGAAGGATTGCTGTCGTGCTGCTGCTTCGGTTGGTGGTAGAGATGCAAGATTGCAAGCACTCTTAGAAATTGATTTCGTGAAGCACTGGAACCCGCAATCATTCAACGATGTGTCACCGCTCGCTCCTTTTCTGTAAATTTGATTATAATGCCACGCTGATGTTGCTTACAGCCTCAATCTGTTGCTGTCAATTCGTTACCCAACCAAGTTTGAAGCTGATAATATGCTCTGTAACAATGTTGTTCTGCTGCTCGTTTTGTGAGTGGGAGGTTTGCCAAAATGAAGGATGATTTAATTTTTGCCAATTGATATTTTTGAAACCTTAATTGATTCAGTGTTATTTTTTCTTTTTTACATTTATGAATAGATTTGATTAATTGTGATCCATTTTTATATTATAGGGAGAATAAAATGTTGTTTTCTGTACGATTTCATTGATTATATAAAATAAAAAACTAGTTATGTGCTTGCTGACTTTAATATTATATAATAAGTTCAAATAATTAAATACTATTAAGAGAAAGAAAGTAAACATTTGTACAAAACGAATCACTTCAAGTTTTTTAATTACATTTCAGGAAACATCGGGAGGATTGGGAACCAAATATAAATACTAGAATTTGCAGTGCTCATTTTGTCAATAATCAAAAATCAGATAATCCCCTACACCCATCTTACATACCAACAACTTTTTCGTTCATCAATATAACATGAAATCTCACGTTTTTTGAGTAACTAAAGTGTGAATTTTGATAAATACCTTCAAATTGTACATAATGATTGAAAAAAAAATTTCGAATTTGAGTTCTTTTAAATTTTTTGCATTTTCTGAGAACATTTCCTATAGTAATGTATATTTTTTTACACCATCAGAAAGTAGATATTTCAAAGATCAAAAAGCCCCCAGACTTTTTGAAAAAAGCCGATATCTTGACGTCAGAACTTTCGATTCAACATTAGGGTGCTTTTTTGATATTAAGTCAAAATAAGCCGAAAAAATGAATATTTTAAATCAAATAAATTACAGTGTATTTGGGACATAATAAGGTAAGTTTTCACCAAATTCCGAAGGAAATTTTTTTTTTTAAAAAGATATAAATAAAGAACCAAAAACTTAGTTTTCTGAATTTTTCACGTAAATTTTGAAGTTATATGACAAAATTGCGGATACAAAAGTTGTATATCATTTTATTACCTACAACTTTGCAATTTAACTTTTTCCCATAGGACTTGTAGTTTTGCCGGAAATCAAGATAAACAATTTTTTACCCTAAAAACTCACCCACTACCACTTCCCGAACACGACCGTAATTTATTTTTCCTTTCATTTTTATCATATTCCTCTCCTTGTTTAATGGGTTTCATCCTACTGTAATTTTTGTTTTCATTTTTTACCATTTTTGAAGGCTTCGGCCTTGGTCTATATTGCAGAACGTCTCTTGTTAGTACCAGACCACACGATGGAGGAGGAATCCACCGTCTATAACATGTACCACGTAAACTGAATAGTTGATGGAGTGAGCCACATGAGAGAACATATTATACAATGGTGATTTATTTGTCTAGCGCATTCCTATTTCATTAAAAAGCGAGAGTGGATAAAGAGCTAGTTCAAAGTGAAAATATTGCTGCAAATCCTGTTCCGTTTTCTTGGAAATTTTGATTCTTTGAAAAATTGATGAAGGGTGAACAGGAATCACTTCATTTTGGATGTTTATTGAAGAGTTTACAGCTCTTAAAGGAATTACTATCTTCTTTCGCTGGAATTTCACATCTCCAAAGTTACCGCCAACGATAGCTGCCATTGATGACATGCCGACTTCGTATGCTTTGTAGCAGTCGATTTTCACATCTCCCTGTAGTCCTGTGCTGATAGACATAATCTCGAGGATAACTGGGAAGGGATTATGCGATGACCACCAATGAACAAACTTTTCGAGGTCGTGTCTATTCCATAATATTCGCGATACTCTGGCATATACATGCTGTTCAGGAGTTGACGATAAGCTGCAGATATTTTTAATGGCCTCTGACACTTCCGCAAGAACGGGCATTGCAAGAATCCATTTCCCTAGGACACTGTCGTAATTTTCAAACAGAAACTTATAATATATTGCTGACGACATAACACATACTTATTATCAATGACGCATTTGTATTACTTATATATAGTCATAAAAGAAATGGAACAAATTGTCAACAGTCATCAGAACGAGATTTATTTAATGTATTTGTCAAAACTCGCACAACTTCGATCGGCTACTACTCCGAAACTATGAGTCTTATCAAAAACAACACCACGGTGAACCAATTTTTATTTTTGATGAAAATTCTTCAGAAAACATATCAAATGAACACTCCTGTTTTGATGCGTTATCTGTATAATATAGGTACTCATTTGATTTTTCGATATAGTTTTGAATTTTTTTAAAAACTATGACATATGGTTCACTGTGTACGATGATGTGTATACAGTGAACCACCAGCCAGTACACAGTGACGCATAGTTCATAATTCAAATAAAACGAAGACGTTATTCCAAAAACTTTATTGATATCTCATGACTCAACATAAAAAATAAAATACAACATTCTTGATTAAGTACTAGACGCAAGTATAAAACTTGGTTGATTCATAATTTAAAAAATTTTTCGAAAATGTGGAAACAGAACTAAATACTTTGTTTTCAACCAAAACTAACAACAAACTCCTTAAAATATTATTTGGGAAACAATGAGACTATTAAACCTATAGTCATTTTCATCTCTGCAAAATACAGAAAAGGGATTACATAAACACAGGAGACTAATAAAATTGGGGAACATTCCAATAGCTAGCGAATATTGAGACCGTAACAGTCCATGTTGAAAGAGTAGAAGGAATTTTTGCACCTGGAGGTGGAGCCATGGTCTAATGGTTTTTGTAAAATAATTTTGACATCCGATTTTGAAACTGTAGATAAATCGGGTATGTCAGGAATGGAGAACACATATTGTGTTGGAGATTTTTTCCGCAAGAAACTCACATCATATTCACCTTTTTGGACAGCTTAAATTTTAGCTAGGTAGTAAATTTTCTTTTTTTTTCCTTGGAACTCAACCAGAACAAATTCCCCTTCGACAGGATCTCTGGTATGATTTCCTAACTGGTTTTTTGCAACAGGGATCGTATCTCCACCTGAATTTTCATCAAATTAATCTGTCATAGCTCAATCACTTCCCAAAATCATGGAAATTATCAGATTCAGATGTAGAACTATCCTGTAACACTTTCCTCACACCTTTCCCTTTCTTATTGGCGCATAGGACTTTTTTGTTCATTTGTCGCTTTTTGCTTGTTTTTCTTTTTCAATTTGCTCCTTTTCTAGCGTGTCCGTTGTTATCATACTCCTTTTTTCCTATTCTTCCTTATATTTTTTCTTGGTTTTGCTTTGAAAGGTGGACGGAATTCTGTCGGATCTATGAATTTTTTGTGACCTGTTTGTGAGGATTCATTTATTGATGAATCTTCTTGGGGGGCGATGTTTTCTTGTTCTGAACAATCAATTTCCACATATATTGATATATTGTTGTCCGCTGCCACAGCAGTAGGATCAATTTCTTCATGTTGTGGGCGACCAGTGACTGTGCTTGGTAAAAAGTCGATATCTGTAAAAATCGTTCTATCAAAAGGAACGACTCCGGTTGCTTTAAAGCTATTTACTATCGAGGTAGGTGTCATAGTTTTCAGATATGCTTCACCAATGAAACCACCCACATCATAAATTGTTACTAGTTGGCCGGGATTTCTCATAATCAACGAATCCATGCTAGCATTATAAAAGGTTTTGAAGGGCTTGAATAATCCAACATCGAGAGGTTGTGTTTTATGAGATGAATGGAGGGAGGGGGGCAAAGGGAGTATCGTAACCCCGTATGATTTGGCCGGTTTCAAAGACTCTACTGACAGGTGCGATTCATGATTGTCGAATATTAAAAGCGATGGATTATCCATCGAAGAGGAACTACATTTTCTAAAATGTTGCATAACTTCAGGAAATAATTCCGAATTCATCCATCTGCTCGGTGTGGCCAAACCCAAAGTACCAGGGGGGCGCCATTGATCATGAAGTTCTTGAAGTTTTTTCGAGGAAAAATTATGACGGGTGGAAGTGAATATCCACCAGCACCAACAATAGCACATGTTGTGCATAAGGTTCCTTTTTCGCCACTTGTAACTTTCGAGAGACATCTTATTCCTTCCGGTGCCAGCACTTTTGGAGGCTTTTGAACAGTGGTTGTCACCGTTTCGTCTAAATTATAGACGCGTGTTCCATTAGCAAAACTGGGATGGCGTTTTAAATCATCTTCTAGATTTTGGAAATATTTGTCAATGTTATGACGATTGAAACCTGTAGCTCGAGCCAAGCTGCAACTTTCCGGTGCTCGGAGAGTCACATCTGGATGACGAACACGAAAAGATCGGAGCCATTCCAAGCCTGTCATTTAATTTTTTTTCCAGGATTCTGGAATGCGTATTTTATTGATGATTTCTGTCTCGTACGCTAACATGCGGTAATATCTATTTGTTAAACCATAGAAGAGATATGCACAATTTTTGAGATATTTTTTCAATGCCTTTTCCTGCTCCGAATTGAAAATCTGATTAACGTTCTAGTAAGGAACTAATCTGACATTCAGACCTTCTCTTGCATTTTTTGTTTTTATATAATATCTTCTCAAGATTGCGTAAGGAAGTTTAGCTGCTTTTCTTATTTTTCCTCGCTGGTGATAAGTTTAACAGCTGCCCTCATGTTTTCTTGTGTGTGAGCCCATATTTTACGAGGCAGTTTTCTGCGAGCCATGCTGTGAAAAAATTAAAACAATATTCACAATTTCTGGAGTAAAGTGGTACACAGTGAACGAATGATTCACTGTGTAAGCCTCGACTAGGTTCACTGTTGGACGTGAGGTACAAAATCGTTTGAAGGTAAGAAATGAGAACTAATCATTTGTTTAATCAGGCATTTGCTATCGATTAATATCCTACATAGATCATTCATCACAATGAAATCTTAATTTCACGATTACAAAGTGTAGTTATCTTACTGGAACAATAATATGGAGGGAATTTTTTATTTTACGTACCTGGCTAAATCACTAAATCTGCTATACAACCTACTCAGTTGAATGTTCGAGCGGCACTGATCACGGTGGTTTCACTTGAATTGTCAAGGGCAAATAAAAATTTTAGTTCCATTCCTAACTGTAGAGGTCGCAAATTTGACGTTTCACCTAATTTATGGAATGTTTTGCGAATTGAAGGTTAAGGTTAAAGGAATCGTCACGAAGATCCTAGTCTAGTGGTGCAGTCTTGTATTATTGTAGTGTTCGTTTTGAATTGATAAATAATTAAAGTTTATTTAGAGGTTTAATTTGTTCTGCGGTAGTTATATTTTTATTAAGTTATATCAGTTTGTTGATAAGTTTTTTTTAATATGATTTTAATCAAGTGTTGTGTCCATGATTGTGGCGAAAATAGACGTTCATCTGATATTAGGCATAGGTTTCCAAATCCAAAAACAGATTTAATCCGATTTAGAAAGTGGGTAGATGCAATCAACAATACCACCTTAATTAATATGGATCCTGCAATAATTTATGCTTCAAAAAGAGTCTGCCACCTAAATTTCGAAGAAAAATTTATTTCAAGCATGTCAAATAGACTGCATTCAAATTCAGTACCAACATTAAATTTAGGAGGTTAGTTATTTTATTTGTAATCTTAGATGTTCTGAAAACTTTAAATAGAAATGTTTATAAATGATAATGATTAATATGTGATTTCCATTATGCTCTTTCTATTCTGACTACCCATTCTATAACTTTATAAGTATTTTCATTTACTTTTTGTTTTTACAGGCAACATAAATATATTGCAAATTTATAACTTGCCATCAACATCAAGTTCTGTGGAACCTTATACAGACCCTGAAATATCTTCACATATCGAAGACATGCAGAAATCTTCCCTACATAATTCTGATGGTGTTGGGACAGTACATATAAATGGTAAAATATATTTTAAATTTTTGAGGAATTCACAAACGGATTTAAACATTTTACCAAATCATCTGTAACATTTAGTAGTTTAAATTAATTAGGTTAGTAGTTTATTATAAATGCATAAATTTCATTTTTATTCTACAGAACCTGATGAGACAACTCCATACAATATTTTTGAAAATATGGTACCAAAACAAACTGTAACACACAGGAAACATAAATTATGAAGGGCAATGCAATATTTTCACAAAAAATATAGTATAGAGAGAAACCGCACACATTCAATTAGAAAAAGGCTTATTGATGCTGGAAAATGCTCCAAACAAGCAGAGTTATTAAAAATAGAAGAACTAAATGCTTTGGCAGCAATGATCATTAAATGTTAAATTAGGGAAAATGAAAAATCAAAAAAACAACGACGTTTTACAATGGAGGAAAAAATGTTGGCTATATCATTGTACAAGCAAAGTCCTCGATCTTATCGACTATTGTCAAGAATATTCATTCTGCCCAGAAAGTCAACTATGAATAGGCTATTATCTACAACATCTACTGAAATGACAAACCACACAATGTCGCAAAAACTGAGCAGGCTAGGTGCCAAGTATGTTGCAGGATTCATATTAAAAAAATGGTCTGTTGTTCCGTTTGTAAGAAGAGCTTATATTCTGAAAATATCCAGCCAGACGATATTTTAATAAAAGCAAGGGAATATGGAGGTGCATGGGCAAAAAGGCTGTGCTATCCAACAGAGCAGTTTGTGTTGACATTTTATGAGCTTTACAACTCAATAACATTTTGCCTAAATAAGCAACAAATAAAATTATTTAATGTCATTAATTAAAGCAAAAATATGTAGTAGAGTAAATTTTGATTTTATTTCATGCACTGTGCATAAAGCAACTATTATTAATTTAATTTGTAAGATTACCATTCGCACAATAGTGCACAATTGGTGCAAGAATGTAAACCAGATATTACAGGGTAAATCAAATTATACAGGTACAAATAAAGTGAAATTACAAGCAAAATCAATCCATCTTGAAAGGTTAAAAAGAAAAAATGACCGTGTAAGTTCCTTTGATGTCTTTAAATTTCATAAAGGTATTATCAACTTACATTATAAATTTGTTCAAGTATACAGTGTATATTTGCTACTCCATTATTTTACTCATTTTATCTATCTAAACATTGTGTACAAATTCCGTTGTTTTTCATACTAACTAATTTAGTGCCTCGAGATTCATAGATGAATTCATCAAATATAATCAAGTGGTCCATTAGAATATTTCTACCATTAAGATTGTCTCTGTGCTATAAATAAATGTGTTAAACGTTTTTTCCAATATTAGTGAGAAGATTCAATTTGATGAGGCTAATTGACTTTCAAGTACTACCTTATAGTCTTGGAATTGATACCAATACTTTATGCCATATTCTTTCATAGTTCAGGAATTATTAGTGCTACATTTTTCATTTGTGCTTGTTATCACTTAAGCATTTCTTTTAAAATGGCCAGTAATTGTTCCGTTTGCTAAGATGTACTTTCTGACAGATTCGTGGTCTGCGATAGTTGTCATGTTACCATGCATCCTACTGCAAGCTACATACCGTACCTACAGGGGAGATACTTGGTGATTGGAGCGATGAAATTTCCAGTGATGATTATATCACCGAATGGATATCGACAGGACATTTTTTAAAGCTTTTTTAATGTATGTAGGTACTTTTACTGTTAATAAATTAGGTAATATAACCTACCAAAATAAAATTGTAAATACGTACGATAACAGAATTGTTGGAACGAAAACAGATTTTATGGATTTTGGCTCAGGTGGTCCAAAGTATATTCTGTGCTAATAGGAATTAGGTGAGTTTGTTTAGCAATAGCAGCAATTACTAAATTTAAACGCCTTATTCGTGATTTGAATGTTGAGTAATTTATATTTTGTCAACCCATGATTTTTGTGTATCTTGTTTTAATAACTGTATTCATTGTAGTGTATATATGTTAAGATTTGTCTACATTATATATTTTGCTCACTTTTGTATTTTATATAATTTTAAAGGGCTTGTCCGTGAATAGATAAATTATTATTTTATATCCTTTGTTTTTTTGTATATCATAAAGATTCTCTTATCATCTAATGATGTAATGTTTTTTACTAGCCTGATAAGTGGCATTTATTATATTATGGACGTGCTTTTACAGTAAATATATGATTTTTATTTTATTTTCTTTTATTGGAAGAGATTTCCATGGAAATATGCCATATGATATGGAAGTGTTTTTCCTGACCATATTATCTTCCCTTGTAGCTACAAGTATCATCTTACAGGTGACAGTATAAATTTTCCTAAATCATACTTATTTTTGGTTCCTATAATTTGTTAATAATTGGAAGAAACTAATCTTACTGAGACTATGAGTAAACAGAAAGTATACAGTATATCAATCGACGTTATTCTCGGGTTACAATGCAACCAGAATATAACCGAATTGAAATACTGAAATAATTGCTTCACAAATCGCCCACCCTAATTGCTTAAGAGAATTTAAATTAACCGCCAAATCCTTCATTTTAAATTTCCCACTAATAATCAGTTCCATTCCTAATTGTACGCGGCGCTCCACTTTTTAGTTTGACATGTTAGTGTTGTGTGATCTATCTATAGAGGTGGGTGATTTGTGGCACTGATCAGATGATGGGTAGTGCTGTGAGAGACGCTTCAAACAGACCGATCGTTTTGTTTCTAATGCAGGCAACCGTGCATTGTACTTGACAGGTCCACTGTGAGACATGGCTCACTATTGGATAGTCCACCTTACGATGAAGAGAAAACGAGATATTACAGAAAAAACAAAAATGTGTAGCCTCACTGAGATCGACGCGGGCCTTAAGGGTGTGGGGAAAACCTAGATTCTTGATAATCACCCTAATAAACTATTTAAAACAATAAAAGGTTGGCAAACATTTTTTTACGGTTTTGAACGATTTAATCGCCCTGCCGCCTGGCCTATAAACCGAATATTCAGAATAAAAATAATGGGAAAAATCAAACGCATTTCCTTGGTAATAGAAAAAAAAATATTTCTGAAAAATTACATAGTATAGACGATACTGAACGCCCCATTGATGTTGAAGATTGTTTATTAGAGGAAATAGCCTCGGAAGAGACAGACACGTAGAAATGTTTAATTCTACGAATTATGAAAGTGAATTACCGTACATAATATTTCCTGAACAGAATTTATAAGTATTGATTGACACAGACAGTACAAAATCCTTTGTAAACACCTGAAATTGCGAAGAAATATTCCTCAAAATCGACTATGAAAAAATCTGTGACATCTGCTTTGAGCACAAGTCAAAAATTCTTGGACAGTAATTCGATCATCAAGGATATTTAAAATGAAAAATAAAATGAACTTATAAAATTGTATATTGAAATTTCACAATCACTTCGATTGCTTATTAGGTTTAGATAATCTGAAAAAATTACACATTACTGTTGATTTAGTAGATAATGTTTCAATTATAGTGAAACACAAATAAAATATTTTGAAATCACAAGCAAGAACACAAGAATTGTATAGTAGTGCCCCCGCGAACTGAACAAATGATTAAATTGAATATTGATGATTTCAACCTTCCGGCAGGCGCGGTCCCAAACTCAACAAAACCGGGTGCTGTGTATCAAAATGATCACGCGCTTGTTAGACTCTAATACTCTTTAAATAACTACAATAAATTTTAATTTTGGGTATTTTATATACGTATATATATATTTCGTAAGTACATTTCACCTTTACAAAATATTTAAAACAAGATTTTTCTAATTAAAAACAAAATCAAAATATTACTCTAAACTACCAATATATATATATATATATATATATATATATATATATATATATATATATATATATATATTTATTTATATATATATATATATATATATATATATATATTGAACTATAATTTGATTTATTTTACTTACTTATTATTTTCAAGTTTAGATAATTATTATTTTTATATGTAGAAAATTTTGTTTTGATGTGGCTTTTCATATTATATTTGTGATGTATTGTTATTTTATGCGGGAGCATGAAACTCTCTCTACTCTTTGAGTCCTGGCATTTAAAAAAATGTATTACCTTTATTTAAATAAAAAGAAACACCTTACTTTAAACAACATTTAATTTTAAAATAAAAATTTTCAATTTAATAATTATAAGTTGAGACGCCAATGGTTACCTCTAAAGAAATTATCGATGCTATATTTTCTACTGTGCGCATGCTCAAAATCCAGTCATGCGGACTTCAAGCGTAAAATGAACATACAACAATGAGATGATGGAGCATCGATGCTCATTAGATACACCTAATATTGTCGAAGGATGAATACTTAAATAGTTTAACACATAGAAGAATTTATGTGGGAAAAATACATAGGAATATTACAAATAAGCTGTGGAAGAAATAGCATTAGAAGATTTATATATACATGGAAATATTATAAGATTTATATACAGATGGACATATTACATGGAAATAAATTTAAGCATCATTCTTATGATGATAAAATGGCGAACGTACGTATTTTTATTTATTTATATTAGGCCTTTTTGATAATGTTAATGATTTATTTTATTAATTCACTAAATAAAGTCCGTTTTCTTTTTTATTTTAGATCGATCATTGCTGTGAATGTTTATCAATTTAACGAAATTAAGCACTTATTTGAGTTTTTTTCTCTTATTATTGGCCAATAATATTTTAAAAGAACACTGACCTGATGCTCTGGAATTGGGATAACGCTTCTGGACCCCAGGAAGACTCCTCTGAAGTTCCAACACCAAATTTAGAGAAATTTGACTGATCTTTGCAGAAAAAACTGGATCTGATTATCTGTTAGTATTATTAGGATTGTTTTTAATAGTATTTGATAAGTTTTATCAATTTATTTCGGGAATTTCATGAAATTTTCGGGAACGCTATAACACACAGTCCACATATCTCGACGCTAGCTTCCAACCTCCTTACGCTTCCTCTCGATTCTCAACTTTTTTCAACAAACAAGTATATGGTTTTTTCCAAGTCACTATTTACAGAAGTTTGTTTCTTTACTTGTTGATTGAAAACTTGATCTGTCATTTTGTTCATAACCAATCAAATATTGTCTGTCCTATGCAATTGAATTATTTAATTTTGTTTACTTGGTCGAAAAGTTCATACATTTACTATTTCACATTATTAATTCACTTGTAGAGAGTCTTTTGAGTTTTTATCATACAAATAAATCAACAATTGGTTATATACATAGATAGATACTTTTTAAATATTTCAATATCTAATATTGTTATTAACACTCTATTACTGTTACTATCATATTACCTAGAATCATAAATCCTTTTATGTAATCTCTATCTAATCTTTGTATTAAATTATCTATACTAACTCCTTTAATAAATTATTATTTATTGTTTCTATGTTCATTTTACGGACACTATATCATTTCTATTTATGTTTTTAATAGTTTATCTATGAGAAACTATACTCCCTATTCTACTAAATATTTGTATTTATTTTATAATGTAACTGCTTATATTTATAATTATCATGACTTGACTATTCTAATAATTGTTTCTTTTTAGATGAACAGCTGATTACGTTATAGAAGATATTCATCGTGTTAGGCAACTTTATTTACTCCATTACATTTGCTAGGCAATTTCTAAATTTTGTACTATTATTGAGGTAATTTCTTTATCTATTAAATTGTTATTGACTAATTATTAATATATCTTTACTTGATATGCTTTTAATTAAGAAAAGTGTTTCCTTTTAATTATGTTTTCTTATATTATATTATTTTCATATGTTTTCATATTAGCAACATATTCCTATAGAACTAATTCTCTTAATATCCATGTTATCTGGTTCAATATATATATATATATATATATATATATATATATATATATATTTATATATATATATATATATATATATATATATATATATATATATATATATATATATATATATATATATATATATATATATTTAATTTGAAGAAAGATATTTGCCAACTTATTTGTTATGGATATTTTTGTGGGGATGTGGCAATAAGACTCCAGAGTAAATTCTTTCAGATATTTATTCCCGAGCTTTCGAATGATTTTCATTCATTATCAAGGGATAAAATCTATAGCGAATTTTGGAATAGTTGTAAATTTTTATAATAAATTCTTTTAAACATAAATCAATGAAAAACTCAAAAAACAATATGACAATAAACCTATATATGACTTCACTGTAATATAAAAAATACAAAAACTTCTAAATCATTACACTATCTCTTAATCTATGGTATCTTGTGGTATTTTTGTCAATGTTCGACTGCAAAAGCTTTCTATGTGCATGAGACAAATGGGGTTTTTGCATTTTTTGCAATCATATTTTGTTAATCGCCCTGATCCTATGCAAATATGACATCTTTTGCGTTTTCCTACATTTTCATTTTCTTCTCTTTGTTGTTCTTGATCTACTGGCGTAATTCTTTTCAGGCGTTGTTGCAGGCTGGTATGAATCCCTGATGTCTGTAAACTTCGTCGGGCCATATGAGGTGAAACTAATGCGTGTCATAAAGCTTTCAAAAATTTTCTTTTCCGAATAATATCTTGACCATTGCCAAAATATAGTACCTGAGCATTTATTCCGCTAATATTCAACATAGCAAAAAATACTTCCATGAGCCAACGGCGAGTATTTCTGCAACATTGAATGAGGCACACAATTTATCTGTCGTGTCAACTCCACCTTTAGTACCATCGTGAAAGTTAATTATGGATGTTTTCTTTTTATCTCCGGTATCAAGATCGATAGAGTTATCCTCATGTAAACTTGAAGCCAAAATCACACATTTCCCTTTTTTAGGAACATAAGATACCAAAGTGCACCCTTTCTTGAAACCAAATAGGCTACTAATAACATCTCTCTTGTTATTTGGCAGGAACTCAGGTGGAATTGCGGCCTTATTTTTTTTAATGCTCCAACGTAAGAGAGATTTTTACTTCGCAACTCATCTATCAATGGAATGCGATTGACTGTCTCGATCCTTACTTCGTGGAGTATGCTCATATTACTGTTTTTAAATGAAACTCACGGTCTCTAGTTAATTCCACACTATAATAGAAGTTATTGAAAATTCTTAAAAATTGACAATTGTTTCGATAAATCAATATCATCGTCAGAATGACAGAAGTTACATTTCATTTTATGCCTACCTGATGTTTAGTAGTTATTTTTGGCTAGACCAAGAGGTAATCTAACTTGTGATTGGCTTAATATATGTTTATAGAGAAAAGAAGAAGATGTGATATTACAAATATTGAAGCTTAGATATTATTAGCCCTATGGTGATATCCTGGATATACTTTTTCCAATTAAGATCAGTATAACTGTGCAATGATATCGAAAACCAGGAAAACTATATCTGCTGATCTTTACAATTATCACTTAAGAAGACAGTTTATTAGTGGAGAACTCCCTAGATTTAACTGTTCATTGACAACTTCATATTGTGGGTTTCTTAAATGTCTTCTAATTTCCAGTTCTTCAAGGAAATCCAGTTCTTGTTTCTTTACACAAATATGCAGCACTTCTAGTTCTGTGCTAGGTGTCAATGAATGATTGGTGTCAAGTAGATGTTTTGCGTAGTGGGATTTATCTGGTTGTTTTAATCTGTATTCTCGTAAGTGCTCACTGTATCGTATTTCAAAATTCCTAAGGGTCTGACCCAAATAGACAGCATTACATTCTGGACATTTGAGTTTATATATACCTGACTTCTTTAATAATGGTATTTTTGCTTTTACATTTAACAATTTTGTACTAACGTTACTTTCTGTTTTAAAAGAAATTGTTGTATTCGTTGCTGAAAATATTATCTTTGAAATATCATTAGAAATATTTCTCGCATATGTGATGGTTTTATAAGTTTTAATTTCATCACCTTGTTTAGGATATATTAGTTGTAATGCCACTTTTTCTCCTTTTTCAATCAAAATTATTTCACTCTTTACAATAAGATATATATTCAAAATTAAGGTTCATCAATGGGAAGCCCTATATCACCTATTTTAGCAAACATTTTTATGGACAATTTAGAAAGAAAGATCTTTGAAAGTAATATTTCGAAAAATATTTTATTTTGGTATAGATATGTAGATGACATATTAGCTTGTTTTATGGGTAGTGAACGACAATTAGATGTATTTTTCAACCACATCAATAATTTACACCCGAAAATTATATTTACATTAGAAATTGAGGAAAATAGCTCAATCAATTTTCTCGATTTTAAAAATTCAAAGAGTTAATAATGTACTTGATTATTCAATTTACCGAAAACCAACATTGACTGATGTGACAATTCCATTCAATTCTAACAACCCTATGTCACCCAGACTAGCAGCATATAATTAAATGATACAGAGAGCTTTTTCAGTTCCTATGAACAAATGTAATTTTAATAGAGAGATTAATACAATTAGACAAATAGCAACATCTAACGGTTATCCATTAGATATGATAGATAAGATAATTAGTAAAAAAGAAGAAAAAGTGGCATTACAACTAATTTATCCTAAACAAGCTGATGAAATTCAAACTTATAAAACCATCACATATGCAGGAAATATTTCAAATATAATATCTTCAGCAACGAATACAAAAATTTTTTTTAAAACAGAATGTAACGTTAGTACAAAATTGTTGAATGTAAAATGAAAAATACCACTATTGAGGAAGTCCGGTATATATAAACTCAAATGTCCAGAATGTAATGCTGTCTATTTGGGTCAGACCCTTAGGAATTTTGAAATACGATACAGTGGGCACTTACGAGCATACAGATTAAAACAACCAGATAAATCCCACTACGCAAAACATCTACTTGACACCAATCATTCATTGACACCTAACACAGAACTAGAAGTGCTGCATATTTGTGAAAAGAAACAAGAACTGGATTTCCTTGAAGAACTGGAAATTAGAAGACATTTAAGAAACCCACAATATGAAGTTGTCAATGAACAGTTAAATCTAGGGAGTTCTCCACTAATAAACTGTCTCCTTAAGTGATAATTGTAAAGAACAGCAGATATAGTTTTCCTGGTTTTCTATATCATTACACAGTTATACTGATCTTAATTGGAAAAATGATATCCAGGATATCACCATAGGGCTAATAATATCTAAGCTTCAATATTTGTAATATCACATCTTCTTCTTTTTTCTATAAACATATATTAAGCCAATCACAAGTTAGGTTACTTCTTGGTCTAGCCAAAAATAACTACTAAACATCAGGTAGGCATAAAATGAAATGTAACTTCTGTCATTCTGACGATGATATTGATTTATCGAAACAATTGTCAATTTTTTAGAATTTTCAATAACTTTTATTATATTGTGGAATTAACTAGAGACCGTGAGTTTCATTTTAAAACACTAATATCAATGGAATACTGGTAAACCAGTTATCTACAGTTACATTTCGTCCGGTCTGATATATAGGTTTGCAAAGTCGTAGAACCACATCCGATGGTGAATTGCTGAATTGGAATGGGCCTTCAGGTGGTAATCCTGTATATATTTCTAAATTATATAGATAGTAAACTTGCGAATCAACCAGTGCGTATATCTTAATTCCATACTTGTTGGGCTTATTCGGGATGTATTTCACAAAACCGCATCTTCCCCGGAATCCTTCTAGTTTTTCATCAATCGTTACATTTTGTCCCAGACTATAAGACTTTTGTGAATTTTGTACCATCATTGTTAATATTTCTCGAATTGCTCCGATTCTGTCAGATTTTCTTCTTTCATCTCTCGTGGTCCGATCGTCAAACCGCATACAACGCATAATGTATCTAAATCTTTTGATGTTCATGACAAGTCGAAATTTTCCAATGCCGTCCCCGTCGGATCCCCAGAGGTCTTCCAAACTTTGTCTATTACCTCTGTGAACACCAGCTAAATATAAAAGACCTAGAAATGCCTTCAGCACAATGATGTTAATATCTTGTCGTTCATAATGCAGCTCCAACATTCTAAAGGAGTTTTTGCTATTCTTGCAGTATCTATTACACCTGGTAGCTTGCGAATGAGATTATGCGGTTTTGAACGAACTCTTTGTAATGGGACATTTTCATTCCATTTTGTTTTTTCTATAATCTTCTTTCTTTTATTTTTTTCTCTTCCAAAATAAAATTATTATCATGTAAGTTAGATCCATTCTCATTATAGTCATCGTCGTCACTAGTCTCCTGCTCCGTATCTGAATCGCCTTCACGAGATTCGACAGCATATTCACCATCTGTATCCTCTTCATCATCAATATCGTCCTGTAAGTCGGCTTTGTCATCTTCAAACTTCATTCTTTGTAGCTCTTCAACATCTTTAGGATCTTCTAGATCATATTTTCTACTACAGTTTCCCATGATCAACGTATTTCCAACCTAAAATACATATAATTGTGTTAACATAAAAAAATCTTCAATCGGGCGCAGTGTATCAATTTGATATTTATAGAGTATGTATGTGAAAAATATAATACGTGAATAATAAAATGTAAACAGTATTAGTATAAATCGATAACACTTACCAAAATAATAAGTACCAAATTCACAAAATTAATTTTGTAACGGGTATAGGCGCGGTGTATCAATCTGAACAATTTGCAGATACCTTCCTCGTATCAAAGATCATTTAGAACTAACCGGTCTCATTGCGTAGATGGGTGGGAGGTAGGAAGCTACTAGTGACGGTAACTGCCGACTGTTTACGAGTCGAAAGTACCAGCACAAATCATTTGCGTTGTATCAATCTGATCGGCCACGCCCGAGGGAAGGTTAATGATGGCGATATGATTATACCTTATACAAAAATAGGAAAATTAGAAATTCCCGAATGTTTTTGAGCAGTTTGACGAACACCAACAAACCTTGAGCAATAATTTTAATACTATTTTTGCAGAAAAAATTGACATTAATAAAGTGTGAACAGAACATATGAATTCCGAAGAACGCAATGCTATTCTTAAATTAATTAAAGAATATTCTGACATTTTTCATGTTGATGGTAATCAACTAACTTTTACTAGTAAAATCAAGCATCAAATAAAAACTACAAATTGTGTACCTATTCATACTAAATCGTACATATATCCAGAAGTATAAAAAAAAGAAGTCCAAAATCAAATACACAGTATGTTAGATCAAAGATCCTCATCCTCACCATACTAAAGTAGTATATGCTTTATTCCAAAAAAATTAGACTTTACTGGTAAACATAAATTCAGAGTCGGCGTAGACTATCGCAAGCTTAACGAAATAACCATTGGAGATAGATATCCATTAGCGAACATAACTGATCTATTGGATAAATTCAGACGTTGCTAATACTTCACTACCTTGGGTCTTGTCTGCACATTTCACCAAATTGAGATGGCTGAAGAAGATATGCACAAAACGGCTTTTACTACTGAAAATGGCCACTGGGAATTTTTGAGAATGTCATTCTGAATAAAGGGAGCTCCAGCAACTTTTCAAAGAGTGATGGACAACATTTTAAGAGGTATCCAAAAAGAAAAATGTTCAACATATCTTGACGATATCATTATATTTAGTACAAGCTTACGCGAATGGAATTTTAAAATACAAATTGTCTTATCCAAATTTTTGAGAAAATAAGTAGCTTATTTTGGACATACTTTACCCCAGAATGTGTAATAGCAAATCCCGATAATATGAGTGCTATTCAAAAAATTTCTCATGGCAAAAACTAGTAAAGAGATTAAAGGTTTTCTCGGACTTGTAGGATATTATAGAAAATTCTCTAAATATTTCTCAAAACTAACTAATAACTAATCATCTTGAGAAAAATGCAATAATTAACATGAATGTCCCGATTATATTAATTGTTTTGATACTTGTGAAAATTTGTAATTAAATTATCATATTTTATAATACCCTGACTTTTCTTGTCCATTTAATCTCACAACTGATGGAAGAAATTTTGCTCTAGACGATGTTTCTAGCCAAGGAAAAATCGGAACCGATTTACCTGTGGCATATGCTTGCAAAACACTTAATGATTCTGGAGTAAATTATTCAACAATCGAAAAGGAACTCCTTGCAATTGTTTGGGCTGTGAAATATTTTCACCCACATCTTCTCGGAAGAAAATTCACTATAGTAACAGAACATACACCACTTCAAAAGTTATTTTCCTTGACTATTTCCCTCGTCTTAATTTCCACCAATCACAAACGCGCGATGTTGAATTACAAATAGTTTCTCGATGGAGAAACTGTATGACATCAACTGTCAGCAGTTTTTTCGAGTTTACCCGCGACAAAACTTGACAGCTGTTGTCATCAAAAATTACAATACCTTCGATAACAAGTAATTATTATTATTATATTAATAAGTGTGTAATATTTTGTGTTTAAATAAATTACCTGATGTTTTTCAGTTTTCGAATTAATACCTACATGTTTAATATGTATGCATGTAAGGTAGTATGTTTTGTAAGCTATGTATATAGAGAATAATCTGTTACTCGTGAAATAGTCTTGTTGATTACCATTCGGACATCTAATTTTTCCTGTGAAAAAAATCTGAAAAATACAATGCCAAGCAATATTTTTTTTAACAAAATGCATTCGTGCAGGTGCAAAAATCCTCGACTTCGACTCGGATTTTTGTTGCCACCAGCACTCATGCTTCTTGTTAAAATATTACTTAGCAACGTGTTTTCTCGATGTTTTTCGGTGAAATTAGATGCCCTTATGATATTACTTACGGAAAAACCCAATTCTAAATTAGGTAGATGGCGCTTAAAACTCGAAGAATAATGTACGAGAAAGGTGTACAGTAATAGTGACTGTTTATCAGGAATCCAACAAAATGTGAATTAATTAAATTCTACGGATTATACCCCCAAAAATTATTTGTTTATATGGGGAAATTTAATGCCTCACTTTCAAATATTACAAAATATAAAAATGAAGATACCGATTCACTTATTGTAGAAGCTGAAGATTTTAATGACAAAATTGATGACGACAATAATACTATTCACACTAACATAGAAATTGCAGGAATACATATTTCGGAATCTACAGTAAATGTAGGAAAAATCAAATTATAATCTCCGAAGATAATTTTGAACCAGCTACACCAACTATAAATTAAATTATATGAAACTGAACAAAGAACTCTAGTACAATTTTCTAAAAATAACTTTGAACAAGATGTAATGAATTTTTTGAAAGAATATGTATTAGTAAAAGCAAAATATCATATTTATTTTGATGATCCCTCATACGAAAAATTCAGCACTGTAATACAAACATATTTCAATAATTCACACATTTCATTTATCAAATGTTAAAAAAAATTAATTGACATCCTTCTAAACAAAATCAAAGAAGTTGTACAAAACTATTATGAAGTCAAACAGAATCATAGAGAATTAGATGATAATACAAAGTCACGATACTCTTGGTCTAATCAAAGATCTTCTATTCAAACGTACGTTAACGAATGCGAAATATGTCAAATAACAAAATATGATCGGAAACCCGTGAAACCATTTTTTAATATTATCCCAACAGCTATTAAACCTAATCAAATATTTCATTTAGACACTATTACTTTAGAAAATGCGAAATTTCTAACTATCATTGTATACCGAGACAACTAATATCCGATTACGGGACAGAATTTAAAAATATTTTATTTTTTATAGTAAAATATTCATTCGAAACTGATAAAATTCGAACTCATTTTATCAGTTCACAACATTCTGAATCAAACGGCATTGCCAAACGATTTCACTCAACAATTATCATTGAACTATTAGGCTTCTAAAGAATCAGACCGATTTTAAGAAAGAACCTATTGAAATGAAAGTAAATTATGCTCTTTTGGCATATAATAACAGTATTCAGTCGGTAACAAAACTAAAACCATACGAAATTATTACAGGTGATTAGTAAATAATTATATTCATAATCACAAAGAAAAATTAAATTACTTTATTCCAAAATAAATAAGTAATTGCAAGTAACTGAAGATAAAGTTATTTCGAAAGGTGATGAAAGTAGCAAAGACCTTCCAAACCCTCTACCTACAAAATTCTTTGTCAAAAATTAACAGATTAATAGCAAAACAAAAAAAAGATAAGTACAACTGTACAATGATGTAGGAAACCAAACGATACGTTCATGTCCCAAAAGTAAATTAGTTGAAGATATTGAGTTTAGAATTTTATGAATATTGTTGGGAGTAACATTTTCGATTTCATTTTATTATTTTTTATCCGGTTCCAAATGTAATTATTTACTGTAATCAGATAAATTGGAAAGTTCCCGACATTCATGTTTTTTTATAATATAACTTTGAAACTTTTCGACAAACAGAAAAGACGTAAACAATCTATAACAGAAAATCAATTTAATCGTGAAACCGTACAACATCCTTTATCCCACTCACACATTTCTTAGAAACAAAGAAACCCTTTTGAAATCTCAAACAATAAAAATTGTCCCAATTTGCATAGTACAGCCCCAAAAGATTTGGTTGTTGACAAGACGTGATCGAAACCCGAATAAGGCATCACAAAAGGAAACGATTCCTTGAATAATGCTGAGTCCAGTTATTTGTTCTGGCATCAATTTAAAAAATAAGGAGTGCTTTTCTTGCTTATACTTTATTTTTAAAATTGGCGGAAGTGATTGTTGATTTTATAGTTTTCGAATGTAGATTAAATATGTAAATTAATATTTGTAGAACAAGAAATTTGTGTTGTGGAATTGCGGAAACAGAGCAGTTCTTAATTGATTTAGGAAGGAATCCTCAAATTTGAAAAATAAAAAAATATGGTGTCTGCTTCAATGAATTTATTTTCGTTCTAATAAATTTTGAAAAGAATTTTTCTGTGAGGTAATGGCTAAAACTTGATACAAAAACTAATATTAGGTTTGAAGATTTGGAAATCGAACGATATGGATAATAAATTATTGGAAATCAGGTACAATTAAAAAAAACTATTAAATTCCTAGATATTGATTGTTTGGATGTAGTAAGCAGAGCAGAACGTAAACCTTCGGAGGAAGATAGTTGAAGGGGCTGAGGGTATGTAAAAAGAAAATGCATGGTCCTTGATGGCCTATAGTGCTGATGCATATATAGTGTGTTGTATAGAAATGGACAACATTTTTATCATCAATTTTAGACAAAAAAGTCATATTCCATAAAAACTTCTGCATGGCCTAAAGCCCAAAATTGAATAATCAAATCTTTGAAGTGAAAACTTTCCTAGCCGCGTGGATTATTGGTAGGGGAAAATGTTATTGCTCCACGTGACTGATAACCTCGACATGCTATGCGCTTAGGTACACTAATATATGGTTAATTCTCTGACTCTAACTTTCAAGTTAGTAAAATACCGATATTCTGTAATAGCAGTAAGTGAAGTTATGTTGACTATTCGACAAGTTTGTGTTGTATATATATATATATATATATATATATATATATATATATATATATATATATGGGTTTTTAATCGATTAATTGTAGAATCACTGTGCAGTATAATAGTGAGTACTCAATATACTGTTATGAAATTGTATACTGGTGTCTAATAAGACATCCAAAACTTAAATTTTTGGTGGGAGCTCGCGGATTTCTGGGAAGGACTATTAATTGTGATTTTAATAGGGGCATTTCTAAGAAGGTGGATTTTTTGTTAGGAGCCGCAATAGAGAAATTTCAGGAATCGGAATATTCCAGAGGACGTTTTTATATATAAGCAATTACCTGCAAAGCATGAATTTGGTTTACAGTAACACTAAATTAAGTGTATGCATATATTATGAATAAGTGGATAGTGTATAAGTGTATAAATAAATCAAGTGAATAGATATACCGTGTATATAAATTTATCCCTTCCGACTAATAAAAAAACAATTTAAATAAATAAGAAAAACATAACATTGATATCAGAAGTGGGAATATATGAATAAATAGTTACGTAGAAATGGTTGAGTAACGGAACTAATAGAAGAATTGGAAAATCGCGAATTATAAATGTCCGGAAAGGAGAGTTCAAAAACATAAAGATACAAAGTGACACTGGAAAGTGAAGGCTTGGATTCAGAAATATTTGTATTAAAAGACGAGGTATCCACCTTAATCTCGTCAATTTTTGCTATAAAGGGAGATATTTGTGCTAATATGGAGAACGATATTTTTGATATAAAAATGACATTTCTGCTAATATGGACGAGAAAATTTCAACTATGAAAAACTATATTCCTGCTAACATGGACAAGAGATATGAGGAAATAACAATGCTAGACGAAAAAATCAAGAAGTAAGAGAGAGCCCCAACTTTCGACGGAAAGACATCGCGGACCAACTATGTAAAACTGTTTGAAGCACCTCCTAGAGTAATAATTATTCCGATAGGATGAATACAGTGAACTTAACCATCACGCTTCAAGGAGATGCCTTAGATGTACATAAGACGATACCGCTCAAAGAAACAGACGGCTTCGAGCAGTTGAAGAAGTGGTTGGACATGCCATATGTTCACGAATATCTAGAATAGTCGTACCAATCACAGCTGGAAAACCGAAGGCAGAAACGCGACGAATCCCTTCAAAAATATGAAGTGGATGTTTCCCGACTGGTTCGATTTTCTTATTTATCGGCACCAGAGAACATGATGGAATGTCTGGGCATACCCAATAAACACACCTACGTAAAAAACGTTTTAATGTTATTTCAACGTTACTCGTTGAATTTTCAACGTTGACAAATTGGTTGAATTCGAAACGTTACATTCCAAACGTTTTTTCAAAATTTGAAAACAACGACTCAGCTTAACTCGCATGTATTTTCGAAAACGGTTTTTATGGCCGTTATTTTAACGTTGTTATGTTTAACATTATTTATACCATTTCGCGAGTTATAGACGGTTATACAGAAATGTTTTTAACACGTGGTATATACAACGCTTTTTAAAATTTGTAAACAACGACTCAATTAAACTCAAATGTATTTACAAAAATGCTTTTCATGTCCGTTATTTTAACGTAGTATTTTCAACATTATTTATACTATTTCGCGTGATATTGACGGTCATACCGTAATGTTTTTAACATGTTATATATACAACCCTTTTTTAAATCTGAAAACAACGACTTAATTGAACTCATATGGATTTACAAAAACGCTTCCTAATTCCGTTATTTTAACGTTATATTTTCAACATTATTTATACTATTTTCCGTGATATACAATGTCATCCAGTAAATGTTCATAATATATTGTTTTCACAATGCTTTTTTAAATTTAAAAACAACGACTCGATTGAACTCATATATGCATTTACAAAAACGATTTTTATGTCCGTTAGTAGGGGACAAAATTCGAATAGTAAATGTCAACTCAGAAGAAATGCCCAAGATAGATATGGAAGAACTAGAGAATGCGCTATCCCAGATGAAAAATGGCAAAGCAGCGGGAGAAGACAACATTCTGTCTGAAATGCTTAAGGAAAGCGATATCAAGACGAGACAAGAACTACTAAAACTATTCAATGAGTGCCTAACAGAAGAATATACCCAAAAGTTGGGAGAATGCTGTAGTTGTTCTGATCTACATGGAAGGTGACCCAACTGATCTCGAAAACTACCGGCCGATAAGCTTACTATCACAGATATATAAATTATTCACCAGAATCATTACAAAACAGATTAGAACGAAAACTCGAGTCTTACCAGCTGGGTTCCGAAGCCATTATAGTACGACAGAACATCTACACACCGTAAGGCAGATGATCGACAAAGCTACAGAATATAACATAAGCCTATGGATGGCTTTTGTCTATTTCGGAGAAGCTTTCGACACCGTAGAAATCTGGGCAATAAAAAAATCATTGAGAAATACTAGAGTAGATCAACGTTATATAAACCTCATCGAAAACATCCATAGAAATTCTCCAATGTCGATAAGACTCCACGAATTATCTGACAAAATAAACGTAAGGAGACGAGTTCGGCAAGGAGACGTTATATCTCCGAAGCTATTCACTTTAGTTCAAGAGGATCTTTTTAAGAAGCTACAGTGGGAAAACAAAGGATTGAACGTACATAGTGAACGCTTACACAATTTGAGATTTGCTGACGATGTTGTAATGTTTGCAAAAGATAAACAGGAATTGAAAGACATGTTGGAAGAACTACAAAATGAGGCTGCAAAAGTAGGATCACACATGAACAACACAAAGACCCAGTTTATGACAAATATACCAGATGCAGACGATACAATACCGATTCATGACAGCACAATAAAAAAGACGGAAAGATACATATACCTGGGCCAAGCTATAACACCAGGCAAACAAAATCAAGGGATGGAGATTGATAGAAAAATTAGACTGGGATGGGCAGCATACGGCAATGAATTTGAAAACAAAAGTATAACGAGTGTATACTGCCTGTTGTCACGTATGGTTGTGAGACCTGGGTAATAACCAAGAAGATAAAACATAAATTGGAAGTACATCAGAGAGCCATAGGAAGACGTATTGCGGGAATTTCCCTTAGAGACCATAAAACAAATACTCGGATACGAGAAAAAACCAAAGTCTTTGATATAATAAAAAGAATTGGTTCCCTAAAATGGCAATGGGCAGGGCACGTGGCCAGGCATACGGAAAACTGGAGCGGGTATGTCACCAGATGGAGACCTTGGACAGAGAGAAGGAGTGTTGGAAGACCCCAGCAAAGATGGTACGACGAGATAAAGAAGGTCGCTGGCCTGAACTGGTATCGAGTTGCGCAAGATCGAAGCCGATGGACGAATTTGAAAGAGGCCTATATCCTAAGGATATAAAACGGCTAAAAAATACAAAAATAGAAAAATGCCCGTTATTTCAACGTAGCATTTTTAACAGTATTCATTCTATTTAGCGTGGTATAAATAGTTAAACAGCAATGTTTTTACCACGTTGTAGATACAACGCTTTTTTAAATTTGAAAACAACGAATTAATTGAACTCATATGCATTTACTAAAACGCTTTTAATTCCCGTTATTTTAACGTAGTATTTTTAACATTATTTATACTATTTCGCGTGATATAAACGGTTATACAGTAATGTTTCTTAACACGTTGTATATACAACGCTTTTTTAAATTTGGAAACAACGACTCAATTGAACTCATATGCATTTACAAAAACGCTTTCTAATCCCGTTATTTTAACGAAATATTTTCAACATAATTTATACTATTTTCCGTGATATACAATGTCATCCAGTAAATGTTTATAATATGTTGTTTTCACAATGCTCTTTCAAATTTGAAAACAACGACTCGATTGAACTCATATGCATTTACAAAAACGTTTTTTATGCCCGTTATTTCAACGTAGTTTTTTTAACATTATTCATACTATTTCGCGTGATGTGAATAGTTATACAGCAATGTTTTTACCACATTGTATATACAACGCTTTTTCAAAATTGAAAACAACGAATTAATTGAACTCATATGCATTTACAAAAACGCTTTTAATGCCCGTTATTTTAACGTAGTATTCTTAACATTATTTATACTATTTTGCGTGATATAAACTTGGCTTACTCGTATAGTTTTTGACGTACCGTGCATGCGACATAGCGAAATTGCCGGCATTCGTTCTTTATACAAGTTGAAGTTAGTAGGTTTGCATTACAAATTTACAATAATTTATGTAACATAGGTGTTAAATTTTGATGAGAACGGTGTGTGGGTTATTATTGATGTCGTTGTTGTGAAACAACTATCTGTTCAGGGTAAGTAACGTTTTAGTTAACTACAATCGTTTAAATCTACAAAGCATGGTTGATGCAAAATGGCGTAGTTGTAGCTTACCATTTAAAATTGTTATTGTAGGGAATATGCAATATTACGCTTCGTTATATTTAACGCCTTCTCTTGTTAAAATTGAACGACGCTTGGTGAATACGGGCATAAGTATATAATCAGTTTTATGTTAATTGTTGAATTTTGATTGTTGGCACATTGATTGTATTTCAAACGTATTTATAACGTTAAAACTATGGTATTTTTCTACGTTCATGCAAAAAACCAAACTTTATTGAACTCTATTTAGTGAAAAAACTAGTTCTTTATTGCTCTACTGCATTATTAATTTTATTGCGTGTGTCATTCTAGTATAGCATTTTGTAATCATGTCAAATATTCAGTCCATTTTCTATGAGATTGTATTACGTTTTAAACAATAACATATTTCATAGTATTTTTAATCATTTTACTTTTTTTAATGGAACTACTGTTTCTATATAATTCCACAGTATAATGAAAAAACGATTATACTGTACAATTATTTAGAAACAGTAGTTTCATTTAAAAAAGTAAAATGAGTAGATTCCACCAAGTAAGAGTCGAAACAGTATATATCATTTTGAATCATATTTATTAGAGACTATATTCCGAAATTATTAAAAAATGGGTTTTATCGAAAATGTCATTACAAATTATGAACACAAATGTAAATAAATGCCTCCAACAGAGGTATGTGCTCACAACTATCATACTATGATTTGAATAATGCAATTGCAGTTGTAGAAACGTCAGTCAAGAATTGATTCTAACAATTACATAGTTTAAAGTTTTATAATTAGTAATATTATTGAAAACATAGATTATAGCTTTGAAGGAGAATCCGTTACGACCCCATTCAAAAGTCATTGAACTTATTACCTAGTAAATCAAGAAAATAGTATGAAATAAGTTATAATCGTTTGAAAGAGTGGTGTTCCGATAAAAAAGGTGTTAATTTCACAGAAAAATGTTCTTGCGTATTTTCCAAAAAGATCTAATGATATGAAACCCTCATCACTTTAGTCTGAGAACTCAATGGTGAGAGTAGTTCCTAAAGTTTAAGTTAAATCATAGTAGGTAGTTTCTACAGTTAGTGCCCTGAATAAAAATTATTTGTGTTTTTGTATGAACGTAGAAAAAAATTGTATGCAACACGTTGCGTGCGAAAAACACCCACTTTTTGCACTTGTTACATAAATAACTATTATCTGTAGTATATTTTAGTTATATTGTTTATGAATATGTAGAAATATTTCAACCCATTATTCCTTATTCCAAAAAACGTAATATCCCCCACTTCAGAATCAATGCCTGTAAAAAAATATTGTTCATGAATATGTAGAAATATTTCATATAAATCACAGTGCATTATTTGTACTTTACTTAATACCATCATTTTAATAGTAAAAACAATTTTAGATGCAGCTAAAATCAATCATAATGGAGAAGATAACGACTACCTAGTTGCAAAAACTGTGGAAGAATGGTTGGAATACGCAAGTTTAGGGAGAATTCAAAAAAATGAAGACTCATATACTATGAGTATTGAAGGTTCCGTTAAAAATGGAAAGGTATAATTTTTGTGGTCTAAATTTAAAAATTTTAAATGTTCGCATTTTTTTCCATTTTTTAAATATAATAAGAAATTGAACGCAATTTAACACCGAAACTTCATCGTACCCTGTGTACATCCTAGAACAGATACACAACAGAAATTTTATACTTCACGTATACAAAATTTACTTCTTATAATTCGCGTATAAAAGAGACTTCATTATAACATTGTTTACAATGTCACAATGAAGCTCTTTGAACACTGTTATAGTAATTTGCAGTGTACAGTTGGTTATTGAATTTAGTTATTTTTTTATGTGACAATTGGCTTTAACCTTGACACAAATTATGAATAAAATGGTCTAGCGTTGTTCTAACTAGCAAATTATTATACTAAAAGAAAATTAGAATGACTTATATGTTAAAAATATTAATGAATAGAGTACGTTAACGTTTATTTATCAATGATTTGTCAATTGTTTATTTTTATATTGTATCTATGTGAAGATGTATCACAGAAATAATTCTGTTCATGATATAATATGAATAGATCACAAGAGCATATACGAAGAAGCTCTTTTTTAAACAAATAATCATCCTCTTTTTGTTAAAATGAAAATTGGTTTACAATTTACACAATTATTCGGTTATATTATGTCAAAAGTCAGAAGTGCTGAATAAAACCATCTGTGATCTGACCAATTAGGAATCTACAGAATTGCCAACTTAAATTCAAACCACTCCTCCTAGTTTAAAAACAGGGATTCTATGAAATTCTATTTTATTCAAATAATTAAATAAATGCGAATTATAAAAAATATTGTGTAAAACTTGTGCCACAATGACTTTCTGTAGTACTCGTGATTTGCACAACTCACCGCTTCGCGGTTCGTTGTGCCAACTTCACTCGTACTACAAAATGAGTCATTGTGACACGTGTTTTACAAATAACTATTGTGACATCGAAAACAGTTTCACAAAATAACCATTTTCGCATCATTTTTGGTACTTTTTATACAGTTTCGTGCACTGTTTAACATATGGCTGACAGACTGACATTTATAGCTGACATTAGTTGAAAAAGTTTCTATAAATTTTGAAGAAATAAAATAAATTGAATAGAAACAATATATACTAAAAATAAACAATATATAATTATAATTTCTGATGGAGTGCATGATAATTTGTTGTTCAGTTTAATATTATACATAAATCTGAAATTATGTATTAGTAACTTAATGAACATTCAAATTTAAAAATTTTGTTAACTGTTACTTACGAATTCTGTCATCTGTTACTTATATATGTGAAAGTTGCCAACATAAATAAAGGAACACAAAAATCTCTAGTTACAATTTTATTTTTATCAAAAACATTTTTGCACGTTCATTATAAAAAATAGTATGTTAAACTCTTATCACACTGACTTTTTGTAGTAATCAGCGCTTCGCGGTTCGTTGCGGAAATTGCACCCGTTCTACAAAACGAGTCCTTGTGACACTTGGTATACAAATAACTATTTTGATTTTGAATTTTGAACAGTTTTGAATCTTCCAAAGCCTGAAGGTTTTTCACGAATAATTGATAGTAACATTGTAAAGTTAATTCATTAAAAGTAGGAAATAGTTATTTGTAAAACAAGTGTCACAATGACTGACTATTATTAAAAAGATTTGCTGTCTAGAGATGTGTTTTGTAGTTTTCTCCAACAATTAACACAATTTCTATATTTTCATCACAATTTAGTGAATTTGCCATTTTCATTGTAATTTTATAAATGCCAACTCACAATGAGATTCAGTGTCAAATATTTCGTGTCAATGCATTCTAGATTACATTTATTTGTATCTAGACAGAATAATTTATATAGAATGATAGTAAATAATCACAAAATCTGAATTTTCATGCTACGTAATGGCATATTTGGATATAACGTTCATTTCAAAATATCTTTACTCCATAAGATTTTTCTGTATTGTAAAAAATAAAGGTACTTTACTCCTGCGCAAAATTCATATTTTTTTGACAAACCTCATATACGGCTTGAAAAACTTGACACCTAATGGGTTGCATTAAGCTTTGGAGCATGAAGAACTTTTTATCAGGAATAACTTTTTTACAATAAACCAATATAAAAAAAATCCATATGGTTCCAACTTAGGTAGACACACTGTATATATACATATATATATACATATATATATATATATATATATATATATATATATATATATATATATATACGATGTCAGTTTTCGTCGAAGATGCCCCCCTCTACTTTTAATTCTAAATGTGAATATACCGTTACGAAAATGATGGTTTAAACCGATTAAATGTAACGCTTGAATCACGTTAAAAGTAAGTGCTGAATATTATTATACAAAAACGTTTATAAATTGCATTATAAAAACGTTTCTATTACATTACAAAAACAATGGGTAAATCACATTGAAAAGGTAACGTTTAAGTGACGTTAGTAAGGTGGGTGCTAAATTTCGTTTCAAAAGACCGTCTATAAGTAGCATAAGAACGTTCATATTACGGTACAAACGCAATGGGTACATCACATCAAATAAGTAACGTTTGAATTACGTTAAAAGTATGTGACAAATATCATTATACAAAAATGTTTATAAACTGCATTATAAAAACATTTATATTACGTTATAAAAGTACTGGGTAAATCACATTGAAAAGGTAACGTTTAAGTGACGTTAGTGAGATGTGTGCTAAATTTCGTTTCAGAAAACTGTTTATAAGTTGCATTATATAAACGTTTATATTGCGTTTCAAAACAAACGGTAAATCACATTAAAACGGTAACGTTTGAATGACGTTACGAAAATCACATTGTATTTAACGTTGGAAAAATCGTTACGTAGAAACGAGCGACATTACTCCGGTAATATAACCAGTTGCCTAAAAACCATTTATAAACATTAGGTTACATGTTAAATATTTTCCGTTTTTAAAACGTTTGTGTGTTTATTGGGTACAGGCCTCTATCGATGGCTTACGTGACTTCGATAAACAGAAGACGCTTCACTTAGCTCATCCCAAAACATTGGTATGCGTATTGATAGCTGCTCTTGAGTATGAAGCAGTAACGATTGCTTCGGGATATAATGAAGTTAGGACCATGTTTCGGGTTCATTTTGCACCATGACATCCTGTCTTGTTTTAACATAATAATGTCTGTAATTATGTGTCAGTGCGATAGACCTTACACTTTATTCTCCATATTTTTTCGTATGATTACTTTCTCATTTTCATTGACTCACTTTTTCGAATATCAGTTCAAATACTACTAATTCGAGCAAGTATGAACCGACCTATAAGTGGAAGTAAATAGTCGCCACGAATAATCCAACGTTATTGTGTAAACGCGCCTTTAGTCACAAGTAAGTGTCACTTGCTGTTTTGACGTTTGACGTTTTTCCGTTTTCCGGCTTCTACAAACCTAGAAGCAGACTCCGTAGAATTATACAATATCGATTTATTTCGTTCATCTCTGAAGTGATTTATGATAATTCACAACTGGACATTTTTCCGTTCATCTAACGATTTTAGTCTAAGTAAATTTTTTATGAGAATTGTCCGCTCTATGTACAGGATCTAGAGTCAGGAAGCATCCCCTTGTGTTAATATCGTTATCTCTCTTAGGCCTATTCTTTGCGATTTTTAGGACTTGTAGTGCCACATTGAATAGGTATAGCAGCTGGAACACTTGAACTAGTTATCAGACGGCAAAGAACTATCCAAGTCGTAGAACCCTCCCACTAAATAAATGTTAGTATTGTTTTATTTGACCTAATTAATAGCCCGGTAAAATTTGTGAAAACCTACCTAACACCGATTCCGAAAATTCTTTTTTAATTATGTAATGCACTCACTAACAAACACATAGCACCACAAATTTTGCTGCGGAAACACTTAACAAGCGCAGTAGAAGGATTTTCATTTTCAAATTTGTCCCTTTTCGAATGGATATTTTCCATATTTTCTTGTTGTATATATACATATTGAAGGTCAAGTTAATGTCAATACATTTAGAATACTCTAAACACGGCCGTGTGAATGTCTGCATGAGTAGAATGAAGTTTTATTTGAAACCTGAAATAACAGAAATTATTATCCAACTTACAAATTGTTTAGTTATATTCACAGACGATGGTAGTAAAGGTTTAAAATTTAAAAACTTAAAAAAAAGAAATAAGAATGAACCTTTATGATAGATGACACACGGAGCAGAGCCATGTTATATGTCAAAGAAATCTGATAAATCAATAAAAATTTAGGAACAGGAAGTTATAAAATATAGTGATTTTCTTGCAACTTAAAATCTTTGGTTTTTAATTGAATATAAGATAAAAAGGGCAAATTTGAAAACAAATAACAGTTTATATCAGATAACATTAGTAAAAATTCCAAAATTGAAAACTGAACAATTACATATGTATAAATAATCATTTTGGGTTGTAGAAATTGTGTGATTAATTGTAAATAAAAACACCATAAAAAAGGAATTATAAAAAAATGCGATATTGTGATACATGTGAGACATTTCATTCAATCCATAAGACCATATAAACCTATGTAAATAAGTGTTATTATCCTCCAGGACAGTTTAATTAAAGAATCTCACATTTTCCATAAAAAAACATTCCAAATGACAATTATTGAATAAAAAAACAATAAAAGCAGGCTATGCTTTTGAGAAGTGAAAAAGTTGTGGATTTTTAAAATAAAAGACAGTGAAGCTTGGTTCTTGGGAGAATTGTAGGCTGCAATATAGATCTTCTCTAACAAAATAATATAAAAGTATATTTTAAAGTAATAAAGTTATGAAATAGGACAGTTAATATGATTTCTACTGTGGGGGAACGTGGAAAGTCCAGAAGGAAGAATTTTTCAATGAAAAACCTCCAAGAACAAAGAGACGCTTAGCCGCATTACCTGGGACCGAAGATTGGAAATTAAGGTCTGTGAATTTTAAGTTTTAATTTGGAATTCCAAATGAAACTAGTGAACAATGAATTAATATTTGAACGTTTAAATTGAAAATTTTATCAATTTTATCATGAATATCTGATAAGATACATGGATATTTATACATTTTTAGTTATAGTTATCAACAGTACTTACGTGTATTTCATATCATCACTGTTCATGTTGTATATAAATCACCATTTAATTTCCATTTCTTCTTTCTGTTTGCATGTATAACTATTTCTACCTCTCACTATTCATGGTTCACTTTACCCATATATCATATATATATATATATATATATATATATATATATATATATATATATATACATATATATATATATATATATATATATACATATATAATTTTTTTTCCATTTTTCGTGGGCATCAGGTTAATAGTAAACACAGTATCAGTTTATGTTTTAATTTGACGTTTCGCTCCCTCAATTTGGAGCATTTTCAAAAACTTCACATATCGATGTTTTACAATAAAATGAACAAGTTTAAACGATTAAAATTGAATGTAGACATACAGGTGATAAAAACTGGTAGTTAATAAAATAATTTCATAAACAAATAAAATCGAAAGTACATGCTTCAGAAACAATTCATTTACAGTATACAAGGGACAGTTAAATAGTTGATGTTATTATTATAATAAATTATAATATATCTGGCTTAGATTTTTGATATCTTGTTTATCGTTTACTACATTGTTCTCTTTTTTTATATGTATCATTCCTTTTATTGTTAGTTTTTTGTAATTAGAGTCTTGGTTTATTATTTTAGTATTATTAAAGTCGAATTTATGTTTTTCATTTTTCTCATGTTTATGAAGTGCAGTGGAGGCGTTTTTTGTATATTTATGGCCATTGAGTCTATTTTCAAGGTGTTGGGTTGTCATACCTATATATTTTTTGGGACAGTCTAAACATGGTATAGAGTATATGACGTTAGATTTTTTTGACGCATTTATTTGACTTTTTAATTTTGAGAACAATGGTGATAAAGTGTTTTGTGCCCTATGACAAACTTTTATGTTGTGTTTTGATAATATATAATTTAGTCTTTCCGATAGTTGATTTGTATATGGCATTGCGATGTATGTATGAGGGGGTAGTGTATTGGTTTGTGTTGAATGGGATTGATTATTGTAATATTTATGTGTACGTTGTTTAATAATTCTGTCTATATGTTTGGATGGATAGTGATTGTTTTGTAATATAGTTTTGGTTTGATATAGAATCTCTGGACGATATTCAGGTGATGTAAGTGTGATTGCTCTATCTACTAATCCTATGATTACGCTGTTTTTTTGGGAATTAGGATGGTGGGAGTGGTAATTCAAGTAGCGACCGGATGATGTTTCTTTAAAAAAATGTTTTGTTGTAATTTTATTATCTTCAGTCTTAATAAGTGTCATGTCCAGAAAATTTATGGTATTGTTTTGTTCTGTTTCTATTGTGAATTGAAGCTTAGGATTAAAACCATTGAAAGCAGCTAATATATGATTTATTTCATCGGATGGAACGGCAGCCAAGCAATCATCAACGTATCTTTTAAAAAATAATATATTGCAATTTATTTGGTTTAGGACATTTTCTTCTAGATATTCCATTACAATTTGTGCGAGGGTTGATGAAATTGGTGAACCCATAGTGCACCCGTTGAGTTGTATAAAAAAATCTTTTTTATATTGAAAAAAATTATTGTTTTGGATTAGCATTATTCCTTCTATGAATTCTTCATATGTGAGAGTTGTGTGTTCTTTTAATAATCTCCATTTATATTTTAATATATGGGTTATTAGTTCGTTAGGAATGTTGGTATACATTGAGACTACGTCTAGAGAAATAATGCTATAATTGTTTGGTATTTCAACAGTGTCTAAAAAATGTTTAAGTGTAAACGAATCTTTTACGTAGAATTCATTCTTGTTGATTATTTGTGTGAGACAGTTTGATAAATATTTAGACAGTTTGTAAAAGGGGGATTGCACGTAAGAAACTATTGGCCGTAATGGTATGTTAGGTTTATGTAATTTAGGTAAACCGTAAATTCTTGGTGGTATGGCGTTATGTGTTTGTAATTGCTTAGCTTCCGTTGCACCAATTGAATGATTATCCAAAAGTTTTTTAACAAATTTATTATTTTTTTCTTGAAACGACTTTGTTTGATCAGATTTTATTTTTTTATATACATTTGTATTATTTAATATTTCATTTATTTTTGTGTCATAATCTGTAGTGTTCATTATGACAGTTTTATTACTTTTGTCAGGTTGTAGTACCGTGATTTGAGGGTTATTTTTAATAAAATGTTTGGTTTTTTTTATTTTTTTTTGTAAATCTTGTATTTTATTGTTGGTTTTACCTTTGTAATGACGGAGTTTAGTTTTGTGGTTAGTGATAGCATTAACAGCTTCGGCTCTGATAATATTTTGTGTGTGTTCAGGTTGATTTGTAATCGCGGTTTCAATGCATGCAATATATTCTGTGCAAGGTAGCTCATTTTCGGTGTTGTAAGGAATCGCAAAATGTTTACCTAATGCTAACACATCTGCTATATCAGCGGGTATATCTGTATTTGATAGACTGTCCCAAAAAATATATAGGTATGACAACCCAACACCTTGAAAATAGACTCAATGGCCATAAATATACAAAAAACGCCTCCACTGCACTTCATAAACATGAGAAAAATGAAAAAACATAAATTCGACTTTAATAATACTAAAATAATAAACCAAGACTCTAATTACAAAAAACTAACAATAAAAGAAATTATACATATAAAAAAAGAGAACAATGTAGTAAACGATAAACAAGATATCAAAAATCTAAGCCAGATATATTATAATTTATTATAATAATAACATCAACTATTTAACTGTCCCTTGTATACTGTAAATGAATTGTTTCTGAAGCATGTACTTTCGATTTTATTTGTTTATGAAATTATTTTATTAACTACCAGTTTTTATCACCTGTATGTCTACATTCAATTTTAATCGTTTAAACTTGTTCATTTTATTGTAAAACATCGATATGTGAAGTTTTTGAAAATGCTCCAAATTGAGGAAGCGAAACGTCAAATTAAAACATAAACTGATACTGTGTTTACTATTAACCTGATGCCCACGAAAAATGGAAAAAAAATTATATATAAAGGTTAAAGAAAATCAAATAATTTATAATTTGCAAGGGCTTAATTGCAAAAACTATCCATCATGTCATTTTACGAAGATATTCAGCAACAATATGGCAGAACAGTTGTAGCAGCAATGAAAACGATAGCGAAATCATATCAGAAGCTTGCTTGCCAACGAAATCGGAGGATATTCTTGTTGCGATGCAAGGACAACAACATTCAACCGAAGTTTTTAAATTTTAACGTGTCTCACATAAATGTAACAGGTACGTGCCTCAGAAACAAATTCAACAATATTATAAATAATACTAAATTAAAAATTATAAATTTAAGTATTTCTGATACAATACAAAACATAAAACTATTGAATTCGTTAATCACAAACGAAATTAATAAAATAACTAATATTATTCCTGAGAATATTCTTGAACGATTTTTGAATTTGGAGAGAGATAAATATGAAAAACAATTTAATAAAATTAAAGAAAAAAATAAAAACAAACTTAATAAGTTAATTGCACAAACCACACGCAATGATTTTGAAATTAACACAACAAAATGGATTGAAAATCTATCAAATACAGATATACCCGCTGATATAGCAGATGTGTTAGCATTAGGTAAAAATTTTGCGATTCCTTACAACACCGAAAATGAGCTACCTTGCACAGAATATATTGCATGCATTGAAACCGCGATTTCAAATCAACCTGAACACACACAAAATATTATCAGAGCCGAAGCTGTTAATGCTATCACTAACCACAAAACTAAACTCCGTCATTACAAAGGTAAAACCAACAATAAAATACAGAAAGATTTACAAAAAAAAATAAAAAAACCAAACATTTTATTAAAAATAACCCTCAAATCACGGTACTACAACCTGACAAAAGTAATAAAACTGTCATAATGAACACTACAGATTATGACACAAAAATAAATGAAATATTAAATAATACAAATGTATATAAAAAAATAAAATCTGATCAAACAAAGTCGTTTCAAGAAAAAAATAATAAATTTGTTAAAAAACTTTTGGATAATCATTCAATTGGTGCAACGGAAGCTAAGCAATTACAAACACATAACGCCATACCACCAAGAATTTACGGTTTACCTAAATTACATAAACCTAACATACCATTACGGCCAATAGTTTCTTACGTGCAATCCCCCTTTTACAAACTGTCTAAATATTTATCAAACTGTCTCACACAAATAATCAACAAGAATGAATTCTACGTAAAAGATTCGTTTACACTTAAACATTTTTTAGACACTGTTGAAATACCAAACAATTATAGCATTATTTCTCTAGACGTAGTCTCAATGTATACCAACATTCCTAGCGAACTAATAACCCATATATTAAAATATAAATGGAGATTATTAAAAGAACACACAACTCTCACATATGAAGAATTCATAGAAGGAATAATGCTAATCCAAAACAATAATTTTTTTCAATATAAAAAAGATTTTTTTATACAACTCAACGGGTGCACTATGGGTTCACCAATTTCATCAACCCTCGCACAAATTGTAATGGAATATCTAGAAGAAAATGTCCTAAACCAAATAAATTGCAATATATTATTTTTTAAAAGATACGTTGATGATTGCTTGGCTGCCGTTCCATCCGATGAAATAAATCATATATTAGCTGCTTTCAATGGTTTTAATCCTAAGCTTCAATTCACAATAGAAACAGAACAAAACAATACCATAAATTTTCTGGACATGACACTTATTAAGACTGAAGATAATAAAATTACAACAAAACATTTTTTTAAAGAAACATCATCCGGTCGCTACTTGAATTACCACTCCCACCATCCTAATTCCCAAAAAAACAGCGTAATCATAGGATTAGTAGATAGAGCAATCACACTTACATCACCTGAATATCGTCCAGAGATTCTATATCAAACCAAAACTATATTACAAAACAATCACTATCCATCCAAACATATAGACAGAATTATTAAACAACGTACACATAAATATTACAATAATCAATCCCATTCAACACAAACCAATACACTACCCCCTCATACATACATCGCAATGCCATATACAAATCAACTATCGGAAAGACTAAATTATATATTATCAAAACACAACATAAAAGTTTGTCATAGGGCACAAAACACTTTATCACCATTGTTCTCAAAAATAAAAAAGTCAAATAAATGCGTCAAAAAAATCTAACGTCATATACTCAATACCATGTTTAGACTGTCCCAAAAAATATATAGGTATGACAACCCAACACCTTGAAAATAGACTCAATGGCCATAAATATACAAAAAACGCCTCCACTGCACTTTATAAACATGAGAAAAATGAAAAACATAAATTCGACTTTAATAATACTAAAATAATAAACCAAGACTCTAATTACAAAAAACTAACAATAAAAGAAATGATACATATAAAAAAAGAGAACAATGTAGTAAACGATAAACAAGATATCAAAAATCTAAGCCAGATATATTATAATTTATTATAATAATAACATCAACTATTTAACTGTCCCTTGTATACTGTAAATGAATTGTTTCTGAAGCATGTACTTTCGATTTTATTTGTTTATGAAATTATTTTATTAACTACCAGTTTTTATCACCTGTATGTCTACATTCAATTTTAATCGTTTAAACTTGTTCATTTTATTGTAAAACATCGATATGTGAAGTTTTTGAAAATGCTCCAAATTGAGGGAGCGAAACGTCAAATTAAAACATAAACTGATACTGTGTTTACTATTAACCTGATGCCCACGAAAAATGGGAAAAAAAATTATATATAAAGGTTAAAGAAAATCAAATAATTTATATATATATTTATATATATATATATATATATATATATATATATATATATATATGTGTGTGTGTGTGTGTAATTGTATTGTTCAATTTTGAATTATGTATTGATGATTTTCAATGAAGTGATAAACGTTAAAATTATCACAAACAACACAACTAACATTGACTGTCTATTACATATATAATGTCGCGTGGAATAATAAGTGAACATCCGCTTCTCCTATGCGCCGACTCAATCGTTTAGAATTCTCAGTGCGCATGACTGGAGAGAACGCAGGAGCGGTGTAGGAATTTTTTCGATGTAAAAGGCATTTGAACTTTGGTCTCAACAATTTATTGAATAATTTATCTGAAGTGTTAATATTTTTTTATTTATTTTAACATTCATAATACATGTATAAAAATATACTTAATTCATTCATTCTCTGCAATAACATTTGAATATATAAAAACAGAGATAAATATCTTGATCGAGGAATGAAATATTTGAGGTAATTATAATAATTCAAGTGTAAATCACAGTTTGTCTATGCGTCCAGAACTCAAAGGGAGGAGTCTCCATGCCACCGACTATAACATAAATTTGAAATAAAGCAAAAGTAATAAAATTTCTTCAGGAGCTAGCCGAAGGTGAGTCAAACATACAAACAAAATCAAGACTACGACTATATTGTATATCAAAACTCTTGAATAAATATTATAAATAAAAAATTAATAATTATAATATATACTCTTGAAGTATAATATTTAATTAATAATCAATAAATAAAGTGTGTCTCTTCTGTCAAATTTCTGGGCTTGCTGATCGACGAATGTCTTAATTGGAGGAAGCAATCTGAAGCAATTATTTCAAAGTTAAATTCCACGTATTACTTATTCAGAAATCTAAGATCTGTTCTTACACAAAAACAAATGATTATGCTGTATCACGCACAAGTGGAATCCCGTCTGAGGTATGGCATATCTTTCTGGGAAATTTCTACCAATTTTAAAGACGTATTTGTGTCACAGAAAAGAATAATTCGTTGTATTGCTGGACTCTCGTCTAACTGGTTGTAGAGAACACATTAAAAAATTGAAAATATTAACTTTGCCATGTTTGTATATTTTAGATATTTGTGTTTTCATATATAACAACATATGTGATTTCAAAACTAACTACCAGAAGCATAATATCAATACAAGACGCTGTAATAATCTGTCTTTGACTTTTCCTTAAAGTAATATTACTTTCAAATCCCCTCCTATAATGAGACAACGACATTTTAATAAATTACCATTATATATTAAATCAATTAAAACAATAAAATCATTCGAAATTTTACTCAAATCGTTTTTAGTAGATTTGTGTTTTTATTCAGTCGATGTATTTTTGAATTTGTAAGAACTTTGTGTATATTATCCAATATTTTTCACTATGCGTTATTTTCACTCTACTTTTAGGCTGTACTAGTTAGTTAGTTAGTTCGGTAGTTAGAATAATTTTTAAGAAAACTGTTGACGAATTTTATACAAACTTTGTTTGTCATTCAAAGTATGAAGAATTTTATTTTATTCATTTAATTTGTTCTTAATAGATATGTGATAATTGTAGACTGAATCATTACGATAAACACTAGTTTTTTTCAAAATTATTTTGTTATGCTTTGACAACAATCTCAACTGACATTTGCTAATCACTGACATTAGCGACGTTGTCAAATTTATGAAGTTATGAAATTACGAAAAATGTAAGTCTCGATTTCGTTTGTATGCAGTTGCATCGATAATTTTTATCTATGGTTACTTCGAAATTCCATAAAGTTAGTTTGCAAAAAAAGCGCTCGGGGTCGACGTTTAGCGAATCGCGCGCGCGAATTGCGAAACGTCGAACCGATGCGCTCGCTTCGCTCGCGATTTCAATCCAAATTATTCTGTAATACGAGCTTAAATAAGTATACCACATACGTTATTAGGAATATATGCACACTTTGAGAAGAAAACCTTTTTTATAACAGCTATCAATAGTTTGCAAAAAAAAGCGCCGGGTCGACGTTTGGCAATTCTCGCGCGCACGAATTGCGAAACGTTGACCCGGCACATTATTCAGTAATACGGGATTAAATAGGTATAACACATACGTGTATAGGTTATTCATTGATATGTGTTAGGTGTCGAGGAGCGTTCTTTAAAACATATGTTTACTGTTTAAGTCATAAAGGTTAGATCATTTACTCATTTACACCTAGATTGGTTAATGGGTTTGAGCTGAATATTTTTGTCAGCTGAGATCTTTAAAATAAGAAGCAGTAGTTGATATATTCTTCTTTTTTAAATTTTCTATTGTCAACTTAGGCAACGTTGTTAAAAAAAATTGACGTAAATTTTAGAATTTTCACACTTTTCATATTGAATTTTTACTGTTAATATAATATGTGTTTCCGCGGAGAAATTTTTGGTTTTTCAGGTTAGTATTTTAATGTTTTATACTGTAAAAAAAATTTGAAATTCGTGCTACATACAGATTCTCAAATTTTTCCATTAGCCCCTCTCAAGCTAAACAGAAGTTAAATTAGAGGTCTAAATGATATTGTTTGTTTTAGGGTTCATCTAGTTCTCCTTTAAGTTCTCATTCCTCTATTTTTCACCACTTGTTATGTTCGCCTAGATATTAGTCGTGACATTTGTGTCATCCCTACCGAGCACACATAACCTCCAAGGCCTGGAATCATATGTAACTGTATTGAGAAACTGGCAGACCACTAAACCTATCCACTGTACTGACACGGTTCTTGAAGAGAATCAGTTCGAAAAGCATCAGATACATAGAGTGCTAACAGATAAGTTTAGATAATAAGTCAGTGATCGCCCCTCAGGCTTCGTATTTACTTGATAAGCTCTTGTTAACTATTAAGGTGACGTCACATGAATAGTACTTGCTATGGGGGTAACTCATTCTAATAAAAAACTTATTATGATATCAATTACAGTCAAATTTGGCCCATAAATACCTTTTTGGTGGTGTGACACATTTCTACTGCGGTTTCATACATCAATATATCTGTTGCTTATCATTTTAGTAATATAATGCAGTGGGTTGTCCCATCCCATCAGGGTGGTTTCGGATTTCACCTGGCGATAAATCCGTGGCGCACCGGAAAATTGAACCCCATGTTTCAAACATATCGAAACCTATATTTTATTGTCGAATCCACGTCCCACTGACCTTCCTGGGTGGTTACGGACGTGAAATATCTATCACACATTCACTGCTCAATTCTGGTTCTGTCCTGGCGAGATATCAAACCAGACTTGATTATATCGGCTATCATTGAATTCGTATATCCTTTATCAAACGATTAAATGAAATAGTGAAAAAGTTAGTGCTATGAAATCGCTGCGTTAATGAGAGGTATGTAGAAAGAATATCTTTCAAAGCTTAGAGATTACCCTAATATCCATACAATACGTCATCAATACAATAGACAGCAAAATGAAAACCAGATTCTTCAATTTATAAATTGTAACAAAACCTGTTCTAAATCCATAAAGTGATTTAGCTAATTACCTGACATCAAGAAGTTAAAACTAAAAACACAGGATCGTATCTAGGAAATAACAAGCAAATTAAATAAGTAGCAAAATGGAAAATGACTTGGAGAAATTGAATACTATGGATGAGAGAAATGCTCGAAATGTAGCAGAAACTGGACGAAATTCAGCGACAACTAACTGCCCTAACATTAGAAAACCTTGAAAGGAAGCAGGAGAATAGAGAACTTAAAAAGGAGCTCGAGAAACAAGAAATGAGAATCCAATTTTTAGAAAGATAGTTCCGAAGTAGAAACCTAATCATCTACGGAATAAATGAAGCACATAACGAAGCTAATAACATTCTACAAAATAAAATAAAAGAAGTAATAAATAAATTAGGGGTGCAAATGAAAATGGAACACGATATAACGAATATCAGAAGATTGGGGAAGAAGAGGGACAATGCAAGTAGACCAGTACTAATAGAAATGGTTATTAAAACAAAAAAACTTGAAATTTCAAAATCGGCTGAGAACCTAAAAAATACCCCGTGGAGTGTCAACGAAGAATTCCCAAAAGAAATTCAAATGCAAAGAAAACAACTTTTGGAACAGATGAAAATAGCTAGAACTGAAGGTCATAAGGCATTTTTAAAGTATAATAAACTTGTAGTCGGTGGAAAGGAATATGACGTAAGGAATGCTGAGGGGTGGAAAAAGCTGCAAAGAGAACCATCAACAACGTCCAAGAAAACAAAAGGAAGAACATGAAGCGAGAGATCTCCTGCATCCGAATATGCAACTAGTGAAAATTCTTTAAAAAAACCCGAAACTTGCATAAGAACCAAACCAAACAAATTACAATGATTTAAATAACTTGCCTTTTGTTAATATGATATTCTGGGATATGCGGGGCTTTGAAAACTTTAATAATTTTATTCAAGACCCATATGAACAATATGACTTTTTATGTTCATGCGAAACATGGTTGTATTCAGGCATAAAAGTACCTGACGCCTTAAGTAGTAACTATAGTATTGTTTACTCAGAAGCAATCCACGAGAAGTCAGTAGGACATTCAAAAGGTGGTATAGCAATTTACAAAAAATGTTACAATTGAAAAGTTCTGGAAACTTGTCCCTGGTGGCTAATGTATCATTTTGGAAAATCTTCTTTCCAGTTTATTGTTTGTGATGTATATTTTTCACCTAAATGTGAGTATGATGAATTGTTGACAGCTTTTGGAATGTCACTTAATGCTATACTAGAACAATATCACTATTGTTCATTCCTTATAATTAGAGATTTTAATAGTAGAATTGGCGAAGAGGTTGTAGCAAATACTCAATTTTTCCCCAATAGGCTAAGTTATGATAAAGTCAGTAAAACTATAAGGGTCATCGTCTTTTGGAATTTATGTCAGATAGAAACTTCTCGTTAATAAATGGTCATATAAAAACAGACAGACCTGCTAACTTCACTCTTTGTAATGCATTAGGGCAAAGTGTAATAGATCTCTGTTTCTGAAATACCTTTAAGCTTGAATTAATTGACAAATTCAGTGTGCCAGATGATCAATATTCGTCTGATCCCTTGCCGATAGTTATATCCTTCGGCTTCGTAATAAGAAGCAATAATATTACTCCTATTAAATCATCCTTCACTCGCTTAAAATGGAACAGTTCCAAAGTTATTGATTTTAAAGTGTCAATTCAATGCTTACCAAACGTAGTAGGAAATGAAGATGTGAACGCTTTGTATGATAATCTGTGTAGCACAATATGGTATGTAGCAAAACTTGAAGGTTTAATCTCAGTAGAATATTTCAATAGCATTAACTCAATACGTTCTAAGCATCAGGTTGATGCTGACTGTAGTAAATCTAAACATCTAGTAGCAAATTCATTGAAAATATGTAGAAAACAAGGATTCTCCGAAATATAGAAGATAACTTATATTTCCAACAAAAAAGAATATAAGCGATAAATTTTGAGGGAGAAAAATGATTATGAAAAAGATATTGTAACTGCTCTTTCCAACAAAAAAAATCCGTCGGAGTTCTGGAAAACGTTAAGGTTATTTAGACGTAAATATAGAAGTTGTCCTATATCAATCAGGGAGTGGGAATATTTATACGATAGCATATCTTCGATTAAAGTTCATTATGAAGTATGTTTGTTTGGGTTCGGAGACGAATTTCTAGATGCCCCCATATCACTTCTAGAACTTGATCAATCTTCGATTTTGTGCAAAGATAGCAAATCACCAGGTAAGGATGGTATTACTTACGAGTTTTTAAAGCATTTACCACAGAACTGGCGTTTATATATTTGTCATTTATGTAGGTTTGTTTTCGTTTGTCTAGGTTGAATAATATTCCCAGAGGTGAATATAACAGTTTTATTCTAAAAATACCTCAATTTACAGTCAAAGTCGATTTGTTTTGAAGTTGTCCGTCACAATATTCTCTCGTCTCTCTCTTATTGAATCCCCGGCAACCAAAAACTCTAAAGGTCATAAAATGATTCCCATCAAGTGTTCTAAATGTAAATAAGTAAAACTTCAATAAAACGTTAAAAAAAAATCACAACAATAACACTAACTAAATACATTAAAAATTCAATTATCTACATTCGGCCATCCTATTGTGAATCCGACCCAGAATCACTTTGGTTATCAACCCAAGGTTTCATGAACTCTGCACTTGTAGAAGTACGCACTGGTCCCTCATGACGGCCCACTTTCATTACGTCACGTCTATCATTGGGTTTTACCTTTGTGACATCATAGGGTCTTAGGAATTTTTTATGAACTTCAATTCCTACTCCAAATTGGGTTCTTTTAATGACTACCATATATATATATATATATCTATATATATATATATATATATATCTATATATATATATATATATATATATATATATATATATATATATATATATATATATTATTGTGAAAAAATAATGCTACACCCTGTATATCAAATAATGAAGAATTAAGATTATGTATTGTAATCTAAAAGAATTTTTTTAAGTCAAAAATTTTTTTTTAAACATTTTAATGGAGACAATCTGTACGATCCACTATTCGATAGAGAAGACATACAGAAAGGACAGACTGTATAATGTAGGGATAATTGCGAATGGGTGTGATAAACAATTTATATGAAATAAATTACCTAACGAAACTTTTATCAAAGAGATCAAGTATCAAAATTTGTTCATAATAAGAAACTAAATGCTTTATTCTGTAAAGTCAAGCTAATCTCGTAATATTTGTTGATTAAGACACTAAAATGAGATAGTGTAGATGTTTAGACATAACAGAGCAGGAAAATATAAAATAATGTGAATTTCAGAGAACATGACTTATAAAGAAAACGAATTTTCATTTTGCATACATATTTAAAGGTAACAGCTGTCATCTATTAAAACATTATGAATATTCATTTGACATACATACTTAGAGGTTAGGAAATGTCATTTTAACAATACTAAGAAATATTATTGAATGAAAATAATATAGGAAGTCTAAGCAATTAAAAACCTTAGAATATAATATCATGATATAATGGATGAACATTCCACTGGTTGAAATGAAGAATTTGAGTTATAAAATAAATAGTCAAATTTGATTGGTTAATAAACATTTAAAAAAGATCACATCGGCGACAACTGTGTTGCTAACGAAAAAAAAATCAGAATGTGAAAAAGTTGTTGATTATGGGGGCTATTGACTAGTAGGTTTTCTTTTTGGGAAGAGATTTTTGAAGCAGCAAAATTTTTTTGGTAAAGTAAATCAATTGAAATCATTTGGAAGACAAAATTTGACTATAGAATTTAAAACAAATACATTATACTTACAATAGATATATCAGTGTAAGTAGTTTAGTTTATATTAATAATTAAAAAAGGAATTGTTGAATGTTGTAAAACACTAATCATGAATTTTATTTTATAATATGGTGTCTTGTGTCTGGTGGAAGTAAAATAGCCAAAATAGTTTTCGAAAAACATTGAATAGTGGAATTTGTGTGAGCTGTTTGGACTTTGAAAGAAATACAGCATCGATTCCTGTTCTGATAGAAGCAGAATGCCAACAGGGAGGTTTTCCAGGAGGAGAATCTGGAACAAATAAAGGTGAACAAACAGAAATCGTGAAGTAAATAAGGTAGTACAAGTTAATTTATTAATGTATTAAGAGGTCAAGCGTACTTACTAATTTGTAAAAAAAAACCAAAATTTTGTGATGCATAGACGCTGTTAAGAGTGTATTTCGCCGTTTTCTGAAAGTCAAATGTTTATGAAATTATATAACTGTATTTTAATATTATAATAATATCTCACCAGAGTGCGTGTGATTTGTATGAAAGAGTCATCCTTTTAGATAGTTGAATTTCTTAAAAAAAAAAACACTTGTAAAAGTGTAGTGTATTTATTTTCATTAAATTAAATATTGTTTTTCCTTTTGAAGAACGTTTTTTTTTTAAATTTACTTGAGTTATTCATTTCATCTGGTGACTTGTGCACCATCTACTTACCACAGGCAGAAGCTCTGAATGAAATCGATTGAACTATGCAGATATTTTTTAAGTAGGACAGGACCGTATTTAATTTGAAATCATTAAAAAAAGTAACATATTCTGATTAACAAATTTATTTTTAAAAATATAAAGCATTTATTAACTTTGGCGCTAACATATATAAAATTATAAAATCATTTTATTTAAAATACTTGAACTCTACCCTGAGATGAGAAGTTTTCATGTTGGTTAAATAAACTGTTTATCATACATTTAAATCCACAACATACCGGGCAAATTAAACTATTTTCTCACCCAATTCTATTCATAATAATATTTCGGCCCAACGTAGGGCAAATTAAATTCCCACATAAAATAAACTATAATAATATATATATATATATATATATATATATATATATATATATATATATATTCGTTTTTAATTGCTATTATTATATTGTATATACATATTATAGTGCTATTATTTATTCTCCGTATGCGAAATCTCTTAATTTTAAGATACTAATATAACACTATGGGCCAGCATAGAGAGCTCAGAGAGATTATCATTAATGACATTCAAATAATGTACCAGATCATCAACATTACCCACACTATTGAAAAATCTATTTTGTCTAGGAGGGCTGTAACTGGGGCATTTGAAGAGAATATGCTCCAACGACTCTGGTGTATGGATCATTGTAATATATGTAATGTATGTACCGAACCCTTGTGAAAAGACGTATCTTATGCACAATAAAATTTATCTATCTATCTATCTATCTGCTCAATTCTTCTAAATCACGCTTATAACAACCATCCAAGAATAAGGCGATGAAAACAGACTTGACGAGATCAACTTGATAAAAAGTATGGTAAACACGAAACCAGAAAAGATGAGATACTGGAATTGTGGCAAGCTAGGATATGAACGTAGTTCGTGTAAGCACTCCTGGAAACCTGCAAACCAAGAACCACAGTCACAGAAAAACTACAACGGGTCGGCTATGAGGAGGCTGCACCGACCCAGAATCATTCCAATGAGCCTCTAGTACTGATAGATTCTCTCAGATCTCGTAACAACAGTGTATATATGGATGTAGGTGTGAATGACAAGAAAAATACTCTGTTGGTAGACACTGGAGCAACTAGAACCATTATACGACCAAAGATAATAAACTACAAGAAGAACCTTCTACCAACGAGGCTGCGACTGCGTACCGCCACAGGTGAGAATGCCAACGTTCATGCAGAGACACACGTCCAATTGGAAATTGGTGCAGAAAAGTTCATGCGTACGGTAATGGTTGCTCACATCGAAGGAGACATTTTAATGGTTTCCAGTTGGACGTTAGAAACAGAACCATTAAAGTAGGTTCCGAAGAGGAATTCTTTCATCCATATGAAGGCGACACGGTGTGGGCAACTGTACAGGAAAATACCGTTCCACCTAAACGATGATAGAAGCGCGGCTACATGAAATCATGCAGGAGGGTACACCGGTTATGATGTAGCCATGGAATCACGACCTATTAATTAATACAAATCATGAACTTTGAATTTAATTATAAAAAATGATCGACTAATTTGTTCGTAATTTTCAGATAAACTTGAAAATATCTCACCCCAATCGTTCGCACTTCTTCCTTTCCTTCCCCAGTAAATTTTCCTAAATCCAATCTGACACAATCAAATTATAAATGTAGACTAACTGTAATTTATTCAATTATTCGACTTGTATATTGTGATCCCGAAAATATAAAATCCCACGCGCGTCCTCGTACAAATAGGTCTGCCTGATATCCTACCAAAGACCGGTCCTAATGAAAATGTTGGTAGTTAAACGCTCCGGGAATACAAACAATTCTTAAATACATTTAGAGCTCTTAGAACGTGTTTCCGTTTAAATTTATCTACCGGTAGAAAAATGGAAATTGAACGAGAGACAAACTTTTACGAAATAAAATTAAATTAAACGTAGGTGATGAAATAATACGGAGACAACGTTAAAATTGATTAAAAGAATTTGTAGTGGAAAGTGTATTAAAATTTGCCTTTTTTCTGAAAACTTCTCAAAAAATAAATAACAAACTGAAGTAAGAAATACAATGTTACATTGATTCTCAAAAAAAATTATAAATATTTTTTAATTGTTGATGGCAGTGAAGGACGTACATAGATAATGGCTTGGGTATCGCCGCTTTAGGGCTCCAAAATCCTTTTTTTAGACGGATCAATCCAATTCCTCAGATTTTGCTGGGATGCGTCAACCATATGTAAGACTATAATCTATCCTTCTGATGTGCTGCTGCCACCCACGACAGCGCAATGCTCATTATCAAATCCACTCTTGCTCTTCAGACCAAGCATCTCATCTTCCTTGGCCTGCCCTCCCGTGAATACTGTTACGAAAATTGTGATGCTGCGCATCTTTGGCTTGGTCCAGTCTCAGCTGAATCTCGTCAGACGGATTGAGCTGTTTGAACTGGATTTCCTGCCAAGTCTTGGTGATAGAATTTGCGCTGCCTACAACTACCATACCGTTCACAGGATGGTAGATAGATATTCTGACGTCTTCGCCCAGAAGGACACATTTTATAGTTCCGTTTTGATCTTCAGAGATGGAGCGAGAAACATAAGCTTTATTGTCATGAAATTTTTTCACAATTTTACGGACAAAGCGACATAATTCAAAAATAGATAAATATAAAAAAGACTGACTATACTAACAATACAATATATAATATAAAATACAAATTTAAATTGATGATTATAATTCAGTATTAGCATCGTACATCAAACCAAATATTGAACTACGCCAAAGTAACTATGTAATCCAAAAGTCAAGGGTAGATTGAAGAATTCTGCCAGTGAATAATAAGGTCTCTCATGCAGAAACGCCGTTGTCAATCTCTGGAACTATTAAATGTATTTGCCACTTTTGATTCTAGAGGTAGCTGATTGAATAGTTTTTTGGTATTAATGTGTAACGAATAGCTCTTTTTTATAGTTTTCTCTCGTACGTTGACCAACTCCAATACGTTTAACAAATCACCCTCTGTTCATCTTTCTAGAATTTTTCAGTACATCGAAATTTGCATTTAGTACAATCTACTTCTCTGGGATGTTTTGGAGCCTGTTCAACTCCCTTGTAATTTATCTATGGAAGGCATTCATTTCTTAATTTTCTATTCTTTTTCATGTTCCAGGTTTTGCCGTCCACCATCTGCTTATTTTACTTCTGGTCCCTGCTTCTTCAGTTTCATCGGGATCGGCCACTTTATTTTATTGGTGATCAATTGCATGCGTTGAATTTTCACTAGATACATCACTCATATTTGGTTCGTAGTCCTTGTCGACTACAGAGTCATCGCAATCACTTGGAAACTAATTATTTTTGTCATCTTCACCAACGTTGTTCGCGTCTTCATTAGTTGTTCGGCACGCAGTATCCACAGGAAATAGCTCGGTTAATACCGGGCTCTCATCGCTTGTTACATTGTTACGAATCAAAAGTAACAGTCCTTAAATTTATTTGTTATATTACTTACCAGATCATGCCAGAATGAAAAATAAATAAATAGAATTGAATCAGATTAAGATGGATTATTTAAAGTATATTCTATTAATGTTCTTAATGTTTATATTGTTTATGAGTACAGGTTATAGGTAGTATTTGACATAAAATATCATGGAACTTATAATTGTGTTCATTAATTCTGAAAATCTAATCTGGTTCTATGTCACATATAAGTCTATGATTAGGTATGTTTCAAGGTTAGTCAGGTGATATATTTGAAATTCCTTGGTGTGGAATTTCAACTTCCAACATTTCAACTTTTTTTTTTGGGTTTTTTTTACTTCCTTTCTTTTGGTTTCTGATTTTAAGCAAGAGCTTAACATTCTAGGATTTCTAGGATTAATACCTAAAAAGAAAAGAAACACTTGTAGTTGTTTTAAATTTTATTTCGCTTATGAAAACACTCTCTTTAGAGGATTTGGAAATTTAAACAACTAATAAAATCATTTATCTAGGCCACACAACATCATCGGTGAGTAAACACTGTAACTGACTAACTGATTCACGGTAGGCGACATAGGATTTTGTTGTTTTAGGCCTTTAAGTTCCCACCTTCTTCTTACTTTCATCATTACATTATCTGTACTTCGTAACTGCATCCCTATCCACCAGTCAGCCATCTCTACAGCACTTAATCACACAGCCAATACGCTGATAATGTTTGGCAGCAATTCTACCCTTAATTGGAGAAGCACTAGACAATCAAGTAAGATCTTTCCAAATAATTATTGGCCTAGAGGACCTCACAAACTTGACATTTACATTTAATAATAATAATAATAATATATCACAGGAGTTTGCTTATACATACTCGTTGGGAACCAACTGGTACCATTTGGGGTAACTGATTTATTTTTGTTAATCACATCATAAGAGTCAATTGGTGATATTAAAGTATTACTTTTACACTGTAAAGCATTCTTGCATCTTTACATTTACCCACCCCTACTCTACGGGAAGCACATAGCATTTTTCTTGAGCTAGCTAGGGGGGTAATAACATGAATCTAAGAATAAACTACAAATAAGGTAAATTGCCAGTTATTGACACTTTTAGAGCTAAATTGCCATTAACGATATATATGTAGATAATTGAATTTTTAATGTATTTAGTTAGTGTTATTGCTGTGATTTTCTTTTAACGTTTTATTGAAGTTTTACTTATTTACATTTTTTAGAACACTTGATGAAAATCATCTTATGACCTTTAGAGTTTTTGGTTGCCGGGGATTCAATAAGAGGAGACGAGAGAATATTGTGACGGACAACTTCAAAAAATCGACTTGGACTGTAAATTTAGGTATTTTTGGAATAGAATTGTTATATTTACCTTTGGGAATATTATTCAACCTAGACAAACGAAAACAAACCTACATTTTTGGAGGCTCAACCGGGATGCAGATAAAATTATAGTCGAAGCGAAAACGAGTTGACATTTTCCTGACGTTTGGGATAACGGAAATATTATTGAGAAAAACGATTTTGAAGAAGTTATTTACGACGGTGAACCTAATTTTGAAGGAGACGGAACTGAAGAAGACGGAAGTAAGAATACTTCGAGCAAAGTAGCATAAGACGTGGAAAGACGGGAGTAAGACGACTTCGAATACAAGCAGGCGAAAAAGTAAAAAGACGGAAGTAAGAATACTTCGAACAAAGCAGCAGAAGACGTGAAAAGACGGGAGTAAGACGATTTCGAATACAAGCAGACAAAGAAGTAATACTTGTGGAAGGGAGTAAGAAGACTTCAAAGAAATTCAGACGTAATTGCATATTATTATTTTGGAATAAACAAGGTACGATACATTTTTCCAATAGACGAGCTAGATAATCATATTACACCAGCTGTTAATAGAATATATAATTGCTTTAATTAGTTTGATTGGATTACGTTATCAATTATTTTGATTTATTGATTCATTTTCGTTCCATATTTTGTAAACGTCACGATATTCAGGTTCATTTTGATAATTGCCGAATAAGAAATAAGTTGCAACTTGACTTGTTATAAGTTCATTTGAATTTTGAGGCATAAGGTGAATTCTGTTTTTAGTATTATTTGATTAGTTATTTCAACATATTTATAGATATCAATTTATTTTAATTGCGTACAATGACTAATTTGGGAGATATTCCAAGAATCGCAAACATATTTCCAGTAGTTCACTTAAGGCAGTACAGGCTTTACATCTAGTCGCCTTTGGAATCGAGGGGGAAGGTAGGAAAACGCGGAAAGAGGTACGTGAATTTTCTGGTTTCCATTTAGACAGAAAGTCTTCGGAATATGCACAAAAAACAAATGAGGTAAAACAAAAAGTGCAGTTGCCTGATCTTATTGCTATTTGTAATATACTTGATCTTGATTATTCTGGTAGTGATGAAGAAGTAGTTGCACGCATTTGTTCCTTCATGAATGACCTACAGTCAAATGATGAAAATGAAGTAACAGATGATGAAGTAGAAGAAGAATCGGAAGGTGAGGTGAGTTCCGATGAAGATGAGAATGAAAATAATGGAGTTAACAAGAATAGCGAATCTTTTGAAAATATGAAGCTAAAGAGTTCGTTTTCATTGACATTCAAAGACGTTGAGGATAGTATTAGACCTTTTGATGGAAGAGACAATTATCCAGTTCGAAAATGGATTGAGGATTTAGAAGAAATTTATAAGCTGACAGGATGGAATGAATTGCAGAAGTTGATATTTGCGAAAAAATCATTGGAAGGACTTGCTAGGCTATTTATTCAGTCAGAAAGAGGAATTACAAAATGGATGATTTCAAAAAAAAAGTTAATTGCGGAATTGGAAGTGAAAGTTAGTAGTGCTCAAATACATAAATTACTGATGACAAGAAAAAGGCGGAGGGAAGAGTCAGTACAAGAGTATCTACTAATAATGCGAGAGATCGGAAGTAGAGCAAATATAGAGTCTGAAGTTTTGATTCAATATATAATTGATGGTATACAGGATGATACATCAAATAAACTTATTTTGTATGGTGCAAAAACGTTTGGTGAATTCAAAGGAAAGGTTAGGCTATATGAACAAATTAAAACTTCTAAAACTACACAGTTCGAAGAGAGAAACCGAGAGGGAAAACACATGAAGGAATGGAAAACTGAAACTAAGAGAGACAAAGACGAGAAAAGGAATAAGAAAAGTAACCTGCGATGTTGTTTCAACTGTGCAGGCAAAGGTCATTTGTCCAACGAATGTCCCGATAAAGCGAAAGGACCAAAGTGTTTTGTTTGTTCTGGTTATGGGCATGTATCAAATAAATGTCCAGAGAAGAATACTGGAAGTGGAAGTTCAAATATGACGATAGTTGAGATGGTTCCAACAAATAGCGATAACTTGAATATTGATAATATTCAATTCATAGAACTTCTGGATACAGGAAGTGATATCACTGCGATACGACAAGACGTATACGAAGCGTACTTCAAAGATATAAAAATAAATGAAGAATTTATTACTCTTAGAGGTATTGGGTCAAACAAAGTAATAACAATGGGATCTTTCAATAGAAATGTCTTCATTAATGGAGAGGAGTTATTTCTGAAAATCCATGTTAATCCTTCTGAAGCGTCAAACTTCAAGGCGATTGTGGGAAATGATGTTTTAGCTCAAGTAGATGTTATCTTCAGAGATGTTGAAATTGTTGTTTTTAAGAAGGAAAAGCAGAATTTTTTGTGGAAGATAACAATAGACGAAGAAGCTGATAAAGAAACTGATATATTTGATGTTACACATAAACAATGAAAAAATTCGGGAAGAATCAAAGAAACTTATAAAAGAATATTATCCAGAGAAGATTATGGAAGCTGATGTTAAAATGCATATTCTATTGAAGAATGAAGAGCCAATATACCAAAATCCGAGAAGGTTAGCTGTACCAGAAAAAGAACAGGTTGAGGCGCAAATAGAAGAATGGATAGAAGAAGGAATTATAAGATGTAGTTCATCTGACTTTGCTAGTCCAATAGTTCTTGTTAAAAAGAAAGATGGCAGTACTAGAATATGCTGTGATTACAGGAAACTTAACAGAAACATAGAAATGGATAGATTTCCGCTTCCTTTAATCGAATGTGTGTTGGATAGATTGCAGGCTGCTAAATACTTTAGTACTATCGATTTGAGGAATGGACTTTTTCACGTTGGAATAAAAGGAGAAAGTAAAAAATATACCGCATTTGTTACACATCACGGTCAATTTGAATTTCTAAAATGTCCCTTTGGATTATGCAATAGTCCATCAGTTTTTCAGAGATTCGTGAGTACTGTTTTTAGAAAATTGTTGCTGAAAAATATTATGCTTCATTATATGGGCGATATAATAATAATAAGCTCTACAGAAGAAGAAGGACTTGAAAGGTTAAGAGAAGTTATTCAGATTGCGGAAGACTATGGTCTAGACATAAAGAAGAAGGAATGTCAATTACTAAAAACACAGATAGCATTTTTAGGATTTATCATTGAGGGTGGGAAAGTCCAACCCTCAAATGAGAAGACTTTGGCAATCAGGAATTTTCCACAACCAACGACTCTTAAACAAATTCAATCTTTCCTAGGTTTAACAGGATATTTTCGCAAGTTCATCTCCTCATATTCCATTATCGCGAAACCTTTGAGTGATCTTTTGAGGAAGGAGCAAAAGTTTGTTTTTGGTAACGAACAGAAAGAGGCGTTTGACAGACTCAAAAAATTACTATCTTGTAAACCAGTAATACACATTTATAAGCAGGGCGGTGAAACGGAATTGCATACAGACGCGAGCAAATATGGTTATGGAGCCTGTCTGATGCAGAAGTCGAGCGAAGATAATAAATTCCATCCAGTTTACTACATGAGCAAGAAAACTACACCAGCTGAGAAAAAATATAGTAGCTATGAACTCGAAGTGTTAGCCATCATTCAAGCAGTGAAGAAATTTCGAATATATTTACTAGGAATACAATTTAAAATTGTTACTGATTGTTCAGCTTTCCAGAAGACTATGACTAAGAAGGATTTGACCACCAGAGTTGCTAGATGGGCTTTATTATTGGAGGAGTATTCATATGAAATTGAACATCGCAAAGGGAGCAGGATGTCTCACGTAGATGCTTTAAGTCGTTATCCAGTTGTTATGGAAATTACGAAGACGTTTATTGAAGAAGATGGTGTTATAGAACGACTTGGACGAGCACAAGAAATGGACGAACACATATTAGCGATAAAGAAGATATTGAGTACAGAAGATTATGAAAATTTTTTAGTTAAGAAACATATACTTTATAAATTTGAGAATGGAAAGGAGTTGGTAGTAACTCCAAAAGCAATGCAGATGGATATAATAAAAAGAGCACACGAGATTGGTCATTTTGCACTTCCGAAGACAGAAGGAGTGGTTAGACGAGAAGTTCATATTCCAAAGTTTGAAAGAAAAAATTAAAAAATGTTTGGGAAATTGCATACATTGTATATTAGGTAACAGAAAGGAAGGAAAGAAGGAAGGGATGTTACATCCCATACCTAAACAGGAAGGACCACTGCACACGTATCACATCGATCATTTAGGACCAATGCCTTCGACTAATAAAAATTATCGTTATATATTGGCGATTATTGATGATTTCTCCAAATTCACCTGGCTATATGCATGTAAATCTACAACAACTAAAGAAGTTATTAGTTGGTTGGAGAAACAAAAACAAGTTTTTGGAAACCCAGGTAGAATTATAACAGATCGAGGAACTGCTTTCACTTCTGAAGAATTCAAAAACTATTGTACTGGTGAAGGTATACAATGCTTAATAATAACCACTGGAGCTCCAAGAGGAAATGGTCAGATTGAGAGAGTGAATCGTATCATCATTCCAGTTCTTACGAAACTTACCTTGAACGATCCTAGAAAATGGTTTAAATATGTTTAGCGCGTACAAAGAGCATTGAATTCTACTATTTAGAGAAGTATAGGGACTACACCTTTTGAAATTCTAACAGGAGTAAAGATGAGAAATAAAGAAGAAATAGTAATCAAGGAATTATTGGAAGAAGCTACAATACAAAAATTTGAAGAAGAGAGAAAAGAACACAGAGCAGGAAGCAAAAAACAGATTTTGAAAGTACAGGAAGAAAACAGAAGAACTCATAATTTAGGAAGAAAAAAATCAAGGTTATATAGGAAAGGAGATTTGGTAGCCATTAAAAGAACCCAATTTGGAGTAGGAATTAAAGTTCATTAAAAATTCCTAGGACCCTATGAAGTCACAAAGGTAAAACCCAATGACAGATATGACGTAATGAAAGTGGGCCATCATGAGGGACCAGTGCGTACTTCTACATGTGTAGAGTTCATGAAACCTTTGGTTGATAACCAAAGTGAATCCGGATCGGATTCATAATAGGATGGCCGAATGTAGATAATTGAATTTTTAATGTATTTAGTTAGTGTTATTGTTGTGATTTTCTTTTAACGTTTTATTGAAGTTTTACTTATTTACATTTAGAACACTTGATGAGAATCATTTTATGACCTTTAAAGTTTTTGGTTGCCGGGGATTCAATAAGGGAGACGAGAGAATATTGTGACGGACAACTTCAAAAAATCGACTTGCACTGTAAATTTTGGTATTTTTAGAATAAAATTATTATATTCACCTCTGGTAATATCATTCAACCTAGACAAACGAAAACAAACCTACATATATTTCACTTAAATAAAGCAGAAACCACATCTTATCTATTCCATGCTAATTTTGGAGGGCTTATTAATTGGAAATTAAATAGAAACAGGCATTAAAATCCTATTTTCTGCAGAAATGTTTTTATAAGTCTTAGTAATTGACATGCAAATAAAAGAAAATTCCAATGAATAACATGGCAGTTATTGGCAGAAAAAGTATACATATACTTAATGCAGGCAAACGTATAATTATTGTTATTTACATTTAAAATAACAACATAGAGAAGATAATTAGTAAAATATCAATTGCTAAATAAATACTTATAATATCCAAATAACAGGATGGGTACTTAAATATTGCACGAAAATTAACCAAACATCTAAACTAAATCAAAATAGGATATTTTCCACATCAGCCGGCCCAGAAAATTCGTATTTAAGTCTGTCACCAGCAATACTTATTTTTGGAAATGGCATTTTTTCAATTATCTGAGGTAATTTAATGACAGAAACATAATTTTCATTTAATTTGAAAAGCGTCTTTTTTTCGTTGCAACAGATCATCCCTACAACCTCAGCATCTGTATTGTCAATTATTTCCTGAATCATACACATATAGTTCTTGGAACTATTATTTTCACAAGGAAATACAACTTTAACATAGTAGCCTTCTCTAACTGGCTTCTCCTGCTCATCTTCCTCATGCAAGTTTTCATTTAATTTGTTGTCTGCAAATTCATCTAGGCCTTCAATACTGCTTCCACTTGGCGCCCATTCTTCTTCATCGGATTCAGACTCACTCGATGTATTGCATTTCTTCTTCTTCAAATACTTTTGTTTCTTAACTTTTCCACTTTCACTAAAAACTTGCTTCTTGGCACTTTCGACTTTTGTGAATTTTTTTTTTAGTTTATTTTGTTCTCTCAATATGGATCTATTTTTTTCCTCTTCCATCATTCGTATTTTTTTTTCTTTTTGTCTGTGGTAATTCTGCCATGCTGCCGATGTCACCACTGACGGTATTTTTTCTTCACTTTTTCTTTTCTTGGTACCAGCAGTGTTCTCTGGCCAAAACAACGCCCCTTTAAATAGCAAGTTAGATTGAGACAAAGATAGCATTTATAATGCACCAGAATATGCGCTACTAGAAGTCGAAGGTACAGCGAGATCGCAAGAAACTACAGTTGAAGTATCTTCATTGCTGTTTTTCTCAATTTCCGGAATTGTTTTTTCTTGTTGTTCTTCTTGAGTATTGTCCTGTCTTGTTCCCTGGTTATTTGTCCAGAGTCGTTCTTGAATATTTTCCTCTGTTGCTGTTTCATTATTGTCTTGTGCTGAATCTTCCGAGGTTTCTTCGCCATTTTCTTGAGATGCATATTGGACATTTCCTGGTCCTTGGTTTCTTCCTTCGGTTTCTTTAAATAAACGGTTTTAAAGATTAAAACTAACTTCTCCGCATTTGTGGCCTTGAACAATATTGTATCATAAAATTGTTACTTGTATACACATCGGGGGATGTATCGTGCTAACAAACCGAAATTTCTCCAAAAATAAACAAAAATTACTCAACACGGGTCCACGATAATAGTGAAAGCTGTTTAGATCACATATTCCTAGAGACGAATGTGAACAATTACGATAACATCTTGCCCTAGGTGTTAAAAACAACTATAACTGACCATTTTGCAACCATCTTGCAAATTGGTTATGAAAATAATGCTGTACATGAAATAGGTAACATCAATTTCATCAATGAAAATAAATTAATAAATTCATTACAGCACCTTTGTTGGGATTCAGTGTACGCTGCTGATAATCCAGATATTGCAACAAACGAATTTATAACTATTGTTACAAACGTGGTAAACCAATGAACTAAGACAACTGTTCAGAAAACGCGATAAATTAGCTCCCTGGTTAACTACGGCCCTACTTAATTCGATAAATAAAAAGAACATGATGTATAAAGAGTGTCAAAAAAATAAAAATAACATTATTATGAAAAATGATTACAAGTTATTTAGAAATAAGCTGAATACACTAATTGTTAAAGCAAAATCAAAATACTATCAACAACTAATTATTAAAAATTCGAGCACCACAAAAAACTTATGGAACGTAGTTCAACAATTAACAAATTTGAAAAAAAATAAAAAGCCCATCAACAGCATTACTGGCGTAGATTCTGACAAGTTGCTTGTGAATGACATTGCTGTAGCTAACGAGTTCAATAACCACTTCACTTCCGTAGGCAAGAGTTCCAAAAGATAAAAAGTATAGAATTAAACGGTCATCTACTTTGAATTAGTTTGTGTTTGCGCCAGCTGATGAAAACGAAGTTCTAGAAGTAATATTAAATTTAAAAAAAGAAAAATCAGTTGGTTGTGATAACATAAAAGCTGAAACGATTAAATGAATTCGATATCATATAGTACAACCTTTAACTTATCTCTTAAACAATTCAATTCAAAGCGGTGTGTTTCCCATGAGCTTTAAGAATACTGTTGTGACCCCAATATATAAAGAAAGAAGTGAATCAGACGTCAATAACTACCGACCAATATCACTTATAACACATTTTTCTAAAATATTCGAGAAATTGATTAATTGAAGACTTCTTAGTTACCTAAATAAATACAAACTTCTATCAAATCAACAATTTGGTTTCAGGCAAGGTAAATCTACTCAGGACGCTGTAATCGAATTAACATCTAAAATAACCGAGTCACTTAGTGAATATAAGCCGTGTTTGTGTATATTTATAGACCTAACAAAAGCCTTTGATACAGTGAGTCACACTTAATTATTACAAGCATTGGAGGATATAGGGATCCGAAACGATTCCCTGAAATTTTTTGAAAATTATCTAACTAATAGACATCAATTTGTAAGGATGAATGATGTGAAGAGCTGTGACAGACCGATTGACTTTGGTGTACCTCAAGGTACCGTTATAGGCCCCTCGTCGTTAAATATATATATATATATATATATATAAACGATTTATTTCCGTTCGGAAAGAACGATAATATTATTCGCAGATGATACTGCTATATTCTATAAAGCAGATAACTGAGAAGATTTAAAAAGGGTGGTAGAAACCGATTTTTCTAAAATAAAAAAATGGTTAGATTTCAAATTACTAACCGTTAATACAGTGAAAACCAATTACCTGCCTTTCAGTTGCAATAAATTCGAAATGCCTTTATTTCATGAGTTAATAATAAATACTGAATCGGATAGATACCGAATATTGCCTGAAAACAATATCAAATATTTAGTAATTATATTAGACCCGCATTTGAAATGGGATGCGCATATAACATATGTGGTTAACAAATTGCGTACTATACTATGGAAATTTAGAAGACTCAAGGACATTTTATCAGCAAACTACTTACGAACTCTTTACTATTGGTTGGTGGAAAGTCACTTAAGTTTTGGAATTACTGTGTGGGGCTGTGCTTTAAAGACTCATTTGCACATATTCGAGGTAACCCAACGAAGATTTATAAAATTAATATATTCAAAATGCGCGAGATATCCCAGTAACCAATTATATACAGAAGCAAAAATGCTGGATCTCAGACAACTATATTTCTTATCCGTATGTATTAGATACCACACACATAAACACAATAGTAAGTTACCTACTCATTCGTACGATACAAGACAAGGTCAGTATTTTGTGGTTCCCTTCATTACAAAAACAGTTTCGCAACGGTCTTACTCTCATTGGAACCCTAAGTTATACAATACAATTCCACAAGACTTGAGAAAGATATTGAATATTCATAGGTTTAAAAAACATCTTAAGAAGTATATTATCGGAAATAATCGTGTTAATATAAGAAGTTTTTTTAAACTTAGTTTTATTTGGACATGCTGAAAGAAAAGTTGGTTCGTTTAGCTGTTTTAGTATAGGCACTCACCCTGTTTTCAATATTAATTTTTTTTTAGATATTAGTGTATGTATAGGTATTTTATTTCATTTTATTATATATTCTCCTAATATGTTTTGTATACCGTAACAAGTGTTAGTACACTTTTCGGTTCTCCGCTCTATTCAACAAATTGAGAAATGTAATATTATTCATATTTACCTGTGAAAAGAGCTTATTATTATACACTTCGGGGGATGTATCGTGCTAACAAACCAAAATTTCTCCAAAAATAAACAAAAATTTAGAATATTTGGATTTATAGGACCCGCTGTACTCGCTCTAGTCAACTGAATATCAATAGGATACATCTGTGAGACACCTTGAACAATATTCAATCATAAAATTGATCAATCGTTCACTCTATGGAGGCTGTATCGTGACAACAAACTGAAAATTCTCCAAAAATGACAAAAATTTGGTACTTCAAGTACCATAGCACCCGTTGTTCTGGCTTCAGTGAGGTGACTATCAATAGTACTCATCTTTGTGACGCTCTGAATAATATCCAATCATAGAATTGGTCACTTGTTTATACACCGGAGGCTTCATCGTGCTAACAAACTGAAACTTCTTCAGAAATGAGAAAAATATAGTACTTAAAGTATTGTAGTACCTGTTGGATTGGCTATGGTGAGCTGAAAATCAATAGGGCTCATCAGTGAGATGTCCTGAATAAGAGTCAATCATAAAATTGGTGGCTTGTTGAACTCCGGAGGCTGTATCGTGCTAACAAACTGAAATTTCTCAAAAAATGACAAACTGTCGTACTTCAAGTACCATAGCACCCGTTATACTGGCTCTGGTGAGCTGAAATTCAATAGGGTTCATCTGTGAGACACCCTGAACAACATCCTATCATAAAATTGGTCACTTGTATACACTTCAGAGGCTGTATCGTACTAACGAACTGAAAATTCTCCAAAAATGACAAAAATTTGGTACTTCAAGTACCATAGCACCCGTTGTTCTGGCTTCAGTGAGGTGACTATCAATAGAACTCATCTTTGTGACGCTCTGAATAATATCCAATCATAGAATTGGTCACTTGTTCATACACCGGAGGCTTTATCGTGCTAACAAACTGAAACTTCTTCAGAAATGAGAAAAATATAGTACTTAAAGTATTGTAGTACCTGTTGTATTGGCTATGGTGAGCTGAAAATCAATAGGGCTCATCAGTGAGATGTCCTGAATAATAGTCAATCATAAAATTGGTGGCTTGTTGAACTCCGGAGGCTGTATCGTGCTAACAAACTGAAATTTCTCAAAAAATGACAAACTGTCGTACTTCAAGTACCATAGCACCCGTTATACTGGCTCTGGTGAGCTGAAATTCAATAGGGTTCATCTGTGAGACGCCCTGAACAACATCCTATCATAGAATTGGTCAATTGTATACACTTCAGTGGCTGTATCGTACTAAAGAACTGAAAATTCTCCAAAACTGACAAAAATTTGGTACTTCAAGTACCATAGCACCCGTTGTTCTGGCTTCAGTGAGGTGACTATCAATAGAACTCATCTTTGTGACGATCTGAATAATATCCGATCATAGAATTGGTCACTTGTTTATACACCGGAGGCTTTATCGTGCTAACAAACTGAAACTTCTTCAGAAATGAGAAAAATATAGTACTTAAAGTATTGTAGTACCTGTTGTATTGGCTCTGGTGAGCTGAAAATCAATAGGGCTCATCAGTGAGATGTCCTGAATAATAGTCAATCATAAAATTGGTGGCTTGTTGAACTCCGGAGGCTGTATCGTGCTAACAAACTGAAATTTCTGAAAAAATGACAAACTGTCGTACTTCAAGTACCATAGCACCCGTTATACTGGCTCTGATGAGCTGAAATTCAATAGAATTCATCTGTGAGACGCCTCGAACAACATCCTATCATAAAATAGGTCACTTGTATACACTTCAGAGGCTGTATCGTACTAACGAACTGAAAATTCTCCAAAAATGACAAAAATTTGGTACTTCAAGTACCATAGCACCCGTTGTTCTGGCTTCAGTGAGGTGACTATCAATAGAACTCATCTTTGTGACGCTCTGAATAATATCCAATCATAGAATTGGTCACTTGTTTATACACCGGAGGCTTTATCGTGCTAACAAACTGAAACTTCTTCAGAAATGAGAAAAATATAGTACTTAAAGTATTGTAGTACCTGTTGTATTGGCTCTGGTAAGCTGAAAATCAATAGGGCTCATCAGTGAGATGTCCTGAATAATAGTCAATCATGAAATTGGTGGCTTGTTGAACTTCGGAGGCTGTATCGTGCTAACAAACTGAAATTTCTCAAAAAATGACAAACTGTCGTACATCAAGTACCATAGCACCCGTTATACTGGCTCTGGTGAGCTGAAATTCAATAGAATTCATCTGTGAGACGCCTCGAACAACATCCTATCATAAAATAGGTCACTTGTATACACTTCAGAGGCTGTATCGTACTAACGAACTGAAAATTCTCCAAAAATGACAAAAATTTGGTACTTCAAGTACCATAGCACCCGTTGTTCTGGCTTCAGTGAGGTGACTATCAATAGAACTCATCTTTGTGACGCTCTGAATAATATCCAATCATAGAATTGGTCACTTGTTTATACACCGGAGGCTTTATCGTGCTAACAAACTGAAACTTCTTCAGAAATGAGAAAAATATAGTACTTAAAGTATTGTAGTACCTGTTGTATTGGCTCTGGTAAGCTGAAAATCAATAGGGCTCATCAGTGAGATGTCCTGAATAATAGTCAATCATAAAATTGGTGGCTTGTTGAACTCCGGAGGCTGTATCGTGCTAACAAACTGAAATTTCTCAAAAAATGACAAACTGTCGTACTTCAAGTACCATAGCACCCGTTATACTGGCTCTGGTGAGCTGAAATTCAATAGGGTTCATCTGTGAGACGCCCTGAACAACATCCTATCATAGAATTGGTCAATTGTATACACTTCAGTGGCTGTATCGTACTAAAGAACTGAAAATTCTCCAAAACTGACAAAAATTTGGTACTTCAAGTACCATAGCACCCGTTGTTCTGGCTTCAGTGAGGTGACTATCAATAGAACTCATCTTTGTGACGATCTGAATAATATCCGATCATAGAATTGGTCACTTGTTTATACACCGGAGGCTTTATCGTGCTAACAAACTGAAACTTCTTCAGAAATGAGAAAAATATAGTACTTAAAGTATTGTAGTACCTGTTGTATTGGCTCTGGTGAGCTGAAAATCAATAGGGCTCATCAGTGAGATGTCCTGAATAATAGTCAATCATAAAATTGGTGGCTTGTTGAACTCCGGAGGCTGTATCGTGCTAACAAACTGAAATTTCTGAAAAAATGACAAACTGTCGTACTTCAAGTACCATAGCACCCGTTATACTGGCTCTGATGAGCTGAAATTCAATAGAATTCATCTGTGAGACGCCTCGAACAACATCCTATCATAAAATAGGTCACTTGTATACACTTCAGAGGCTGTATCGTACTAACGAACTGAAAATTCTCCAAAAATGACAAAAATTTGGTACTTCAAGTACCATAGCACCCGTTGTTCTGGCTTCAGTGAGGTGACTATCAATAGAACTCATCTTTGTGACGCTCTGAATAATATCCAATCATAGAATTGGTCACTTGTTTATACACCGGAGGCTTTATCGTGCTAACAAACTGAAACTTCTTCAGAAATGAGAAAAATATAGTACTTAAAGTATTGTAGTACCTGTTGTATTGGCTCTGGTAAGCTGAAAATCAATAGGGCTCATCAGTGAGATGTCCTGAATAATAGTCAATCATGAAATTGGTGGCTTGTTGAACTTCGGAGGCTGTATCGTGCTAACAAACTGAAATTTCTCAAAAAATGACAAACTGTCGTACATCAAGTACCATAGCACCCGTTATACTGGCTCTGGTGAGCTGAAATTCAATAGGGTTCATCTGTGAGACGCCTTGAACAACATCCTATCATAAAATTGGTCACTTGTATACACTTCAGAGGCTGTATCGTACTAACGAACTGATAATTCTCCAAAAATGACAAAAATTTGGTACTTCAAGTACCATAGCACCCGTTGTTCTGGCTTCAGTGAGGTGACTATCAATAGTACTCATCTTTGTGACGCTCAGAATAATATCCAATCATAGAATTGGTCACTTGTTTATACACCGGAGGCTTTATCGTGCTAACAAACTGAAACTTCTTCAGAAATAAGAAAAATATAGTACTTAAAGTATTGTAGTACCTGTTGTATTGGCTCTGGTGAGCTGAAAATCAATAGAGCTCATCAGTGAGATGTCCTGAATAAGAGTCAATCATAAAATTGGTGGCTTGTTGAACTCCGGAGGCTGTATCGTGCTAACAAACTGAAATTTCTCAAAAAATTACAAACTGTCGTACTTCAAGTACCATAGCACCCGTTATACTGGCTCTGGTGAGCTGAAATTCAATAGGGTTCATCTGTGAGACGCCTTGAACAACATCCTAACATAAAATTGGTCACTTGTATACACTTCAGAGGCTGTATCGTACTAACGAACTGAAAATTCTCCAAAAATGACAAAAATTTGGTACTTCAAGTACCATAGCACCCGTTGTTCTGGCTTCAGTGAGGTGACTATCAATAGAACTCATCTTTGTGACGCTCTGAATAATATCCAATCATAGAATTAGAAATGCCTGTGGATATGGTGTACACACTAGATGTAAATTGAGTGAATGAAAACGACGAATACTCAGTGTGTATTAGTTTATTACTTTCAGTCTAAGCGCTTTCGGCTGTTAAGCCATTATCAAAGCCGTCCTATGGAAAATTACGAAGATTGTGAAATTTTGAAAAACAATTTAAAAAAGGTTGAACTTACGTCATTTAAAAAAAAGTAGTTGTCAAAGCCATCAAGTTGATCAAAAACAATACTCAAGATAGAATCATCGTTATGATTGAGTCATTGGAACAAAACATTAAAATACCCTATTGTAAGGGTGTAAAATTATAATTCACATGATGTAAATTCACTCAAAATTAAAAAACTGAATTAAAACAGATGACAAGTTTGACATTAGAATTACGGTTGCTAATAAGCCAACGCGCCGTAAAAACAAGTGCATGACAATACAACATATTTACACGATGAACACTGAATCAAAAGCATGATTGAAAAGATGAAAAAATTCTATAGTGAACTGAAAATTGTAGGGAACCCCGAATATTACATTTATTTTTAAATTTGAAAATGAAGTTAAAGATGTGAATAAAGCAAAAAAATTTGAAAAACTCTATTCAAATTCAATTCCCAACATTCATCCAATTTAGATGAATATCAAAATCCCCCTCATTCCTCAGCTGCATACTGAAACTGAATTAAGAGGTTGGATCCATTCCCCAGCCAGTCAGGAACAAGCGTAGTAACCTAAACGTGCGAAATGCTAGATAACATAAATCATCCTCCTTTTCACTTTCCCTTATTTTGTTATTATTTTACGCATGCCTGGTTCTTGACGGTCTTAGTATGGATCTAGGTTTGTCACAGCCATGGCATGGCTGCTATCCTTTCTTCTCTTTATAAACTTTGTTTCTTCTCTTCTATGCATGCCTAGTATGGATCTAGGTTTGTTATAACTACACGCCTTCTCTGTCTTCTCCTTACACCCCACCCCGTTTCTTCCTGTACATGCCTAGTATGGATCTAGGTTTGTTATACTTACCAAAATTTCTTAACCTCATTGTTCCCGTTTAACCTAGCTATGTATGGGTCATAGTTGGGTTCATCAACTTCTTTATCTTGCAGCTCTTATCACATTCTGTCCTACCCCTTCCACTCTTAACATACTCCTATGATTTCTTCTCTTCTTGTCCATGCCTAGTATGGGTCTAGGTTTGTATCAACTGACTTAATTTCATAAGCACATTGTGTTCTTGACGTCGGGCTATGTATAACATAGTTTGGTCCATTAGGTCACAATCACTATGCCATTACATCTAATTCATATGTGAGACTGTCGGTTGTTGGGTTCACCTTGCCAGCGTATTTCTTCCACCTGAGTCAATAGATTATATAAGCTCCTCCATGGATGCATTTACAACTAAAAATTTGATTTATGTTATCTAGCATTTCGCACGTTTAGGTTACTACGCTTGTTCCTGACTGGCTGGGGAATGGATCCAACCTCTTAATTCAGTTTCAGTATGCAGCTGAGGGATGAGGGGGATTTTGCTATTCATCTAAATTGGATGAATGTTGGGAATTGAATTTGAATAGAGTTTTTCAAATTTTTTTGCTTTATTCACATCTTTAACTTCATTTTCAAATTTAAAAATAAATGTAATATTCGGGGTTCCCTACAATTTTCAGTTCACTATAGAATTTTTTCATCTTTTCAATCATGCTTTTGATTCAGTGTTCGTCGTGTAAATATGTTGTATTGTCATGCACTTGTTTTTACGGCGCGCTGGCTTATTAGCCACCGTAATTCTAATGTCAAACTTGTCATCTGTTTTAATTCAGTTTTTTAATTTTGAGTGAATTTACATCATGTGAATTATAATTTTACACCCTTACAATAGGGTATTTTAATGTTTTGTTCCAATGACTCAATCATAACGATGATTCTATCTTGAGTATTGTTTTTGATCAACTTGATGGCTTTGACAACTACTTTTTTTTAAATGACGTAAGTTCAACCTTTTTTAAATTGTTTTTCAAAATTTTACAATCTTTGTAATTTTTCATAGGACGGCTTTGATAATGGCTTAACAGCCGAAAGCGCTTAGCCTGAAAGTAATAAACTAATACACACTGAGTATTCGTCGTTTTCATTCACTCAATCATAGAATTGGTCACTTGTTTATACACCGGAGGCTTTATCGTGCTAACAAACTGAAACTTCTTCAGAAATGAGAAAAATATAGTACTTAAAGTATTGTAGTACCTGTTGTATTGGCTCTGGTGAGCTGAAAATCAATAGGGCTCATCAGTGAGATGTCCTGAATAATAGTCAATCATAAAATTGGTGGCTTGTTGAACTCCGGAGGCTGTATCGTGCTAACAAACTGAAATTTCTCAAAAAATGACAAACTGTCGTACTTCAAGTACCATAGCACCCGTTATACTGGCTCTGGTGAGCTGAAATTCAATAGGGTTCATCTGTGAGACGCCTTGAAGAACATCCTATCATAAAATTGGTCACTTGTATACACTTCAGAGGCTGTATCGTACTAACGAACTGAAAATTCTCCAAAAATGACAAAAATTTGGTACTTCAAGTACCATAGCACCCGTTGTTCTGGCTTCAGTGAGGTGACTATCAATAGTACTCATCTTTGTGACGCTCTGAATAATATCCAATCATAGAATTGGTCACTTGTTTATACACCGGAGGCTTTATCGTGCTAACAAACTGAAACTTCTTCAGAAATGAGAAAAATATAGTACTTAAAGTATTGTAGTACCTGTTGTATTGGCTCTGGTGAGCTGAAAATCAATAGGGCTCATCAGTGAGATGTCCTGAATAATAGTCAATCATAAAATTGGTGGCTTGTTGAACTCCGGAGGCTCTATCGTGCTAACAAACTGAAATTTCTCAAAAAATGACAAACTGTCGTACTTCAAGTACCATAGCACCCGTTATACTGGCTCTGGTGAGCTGAAATTCAATAGGGTTCATCTGTGAGACGCCTTGAACAATATCCTATCATAAAATTGGTCACTTGTATACACTTCAGAGGCTGTATCGTACTACCGAACTGAAAATTCTCCAAAAATTACAAAAATTTGGTACTTCAAGTACCATAGCACCCGTTGTTCTGGCTTCAGTGAGGTGACTATCAATAGAACTCATCTTTGTGACGCTCTGAATGATATCCAATCATAGAATTGGTCACTTGTTTATACTCCGGAGGCTTTATCGTGCTAACAAACTGAAACTTCTTCAGAAATGAGAAAAATATAGTACTTAATGTATTGTAGTACATGTTGTATTGGCACTGGTGAGCTGAAAATCCATAGGGCTCATCAGTGAGATGTCCTGAATATTAGTCAATCATAAAATTGGTGGCTTGTTGAACTCCGGAGGCTGTATTGTGCTAACAAACTGAAATTTCTCAAAAAATGACAAACTGTCGTACTTCAAGTACCATTGCACCCGTTGTACTGGCTCTGGTGAGCTGAAAATCAATAGGATTCATCTGTAATATGACCTTAACAATATTCCATTATAAAATTGGTGACTTATTGCACTATGGAGGCTGTATCGTTCTAACAAGACATGTAAGGAAAAGTGGCCGACGACAACGACGACATACACAAAGGATTTTTTTTCTAAAAACCGTTTTTTCGTATTGTTGTTAATGATAAACGTCAAAATAACTAAAAAAAAAATTTCAAAATTCCAACCAATACTTTTCTCGCATATTAGATAGGTTGGGCGGAAAAGTAAAAGATCTTGCTACAATAGAAAAAGGGATGTATCCTCAACTTCACACTGATTACCATGATTAAAAAGTTGTTCAAATTCAGTTACCTTCACCTTGCCTATTTTATTTTCAATGGTCTTTAATGTTATTAAGGCATTAATGTCATGCTGCTTTGGTCCTGGTCTATTATTAGCAGAAATTTTGTTAAATTTAACATTATCTACAATAAAATATTCCAAACCAGAGACTCTGAATCCATTTTCTAATGTATCGATAGTAATGCAGTTCAGGGCATTCTTTAAAACAGGAGCAAAGTTCTGTTTTTGTAGTTTTCGTCCATTATTCTGAACTTTTCAATTGCGAATCTCCTTCTTCCAAGCAGTTTTCAATGGACGAAAAACCGACACTTCCATTGGTTGCAGAAGATGAGTGGAATTTTGAAAGAGGGCTATTAGAATTATGCCATTTGCAGAACAAAATTCGGACAAATGAAGTGTCATGTGTGACACATGTCCATTAGGGTGGAATGAAAAATGATATTTTTGAAATTTTAAATGTAATAGTGATAAAAGTTGCCTATTGCCTTTGAAAAGAAACTGTTAAAATTTGGTTTTGATACAAATATTTTTTGAGGTGCCGCAAATCAGTAAAAATATGAAATTTTTTTTTATATACCGAAAAATCATTTTCGTCGTAATTTTTAAATGTAATAGTGATAAAAAGTTAAATAATGCCTTTTAAGAGACCCAGTTAAAATGTGGTTGGAATAATAATATATTTTGAGGTGCCGCAAAGCTGTAGAAAATATTTATTTTTACGCAAATTTAACCATATTTGAACATTTTTTTCTTATAGTTTAAAAAATATTTTAACTTTATGATTATGCATTGTCATTTTACACTGTTGAAGTCAAACAATTTACAAGTGAAAGAAACTGATATAGGTTAAATAACACTACAAATAATATATATTTTTAGATATAATCCTCTTAATATGATTAAGCAACAGTAAGAAAGTTTACTTCTTAGGTATTCTTAGAGAAACCGACCTATTGAGATAATGTTGTGTTTTGTTAAAATATATAACAAATAAACACAATGGTGACAGTTTTGGGCGGGAGTACACGGTGGGGAAACCAGAGTGGCGGAGGAGCCCCTGTCATTCAGTTCAGTGCTGACTGCTGAAGTGATTGAGTGAGTAGCAAGTGCGGTTATCTTGCGTGGTTAAAGTGTCGAACTGTCAGTTTTTTAATGTTATATGTGTAACGTAAAAGTCCATTTTTTTATTTAAATTTATTTTGATTATCACTAGTGCGATGGCATTGTCAAAACCAATTAAGACTAGACTAAAGTTAGAATGTCCAATATTCAGACATCCCAAAAAATTAAGTGAGTTGAGTTCGCCAACTTATTGGGATGTGATGAAATATTACCTATTTGTACGACATGAACTAAAACCAGAGGCAACTTCAAAGGAACTAACTGTAAGTGAAATATTAGATATTGTTATGAATAAAGTAGAAACTATTTGGTAAAGGCTTCGATACCTGTAGTTTCGAAAACCGGCATCCCGCATGTTACAACTCGGGAAAACATACCACGACAAATATAGAAATATATCAAGATTCAAGGGTCGAAAAGGTACAGAAAGATATGACTCTATCGTAACATCTTTTTTAAATGAAAGTAATCGCCGTTTTGACGTAGCGGCTTGTAAGTGCAAAATCTTTTCAGATTGTAAATGTCAAAAAGAAAAAAGGGTACCGAAAATCGAGCAAAACTTTCAACCGACCAGAGAACTACGAGAAAGATGACTATAGGTAGTGTTGATAAGGCTGTCTCAAAAGTTTTAAATAAAAGAGAAAAAATAAAGCATAGATCAATGCAGCAACAGTTACAGTATAATCAACAATCAGCTGGTGAGGCGTTTCATAGCGATGCTGCAGATATTAGCGAATAGTCTGATACTGACCCAGGTTCTGATGAAGAACCAACTAACAACCCAGACCATCCCTCCACTTCCGTTCAGGCGTCAACCACATGCGATCAAATGCATCTGGAATTACCAACAGTTACGTATATCCGTGACAGAACTGGAGTTTCAGATAGGGTTGCTGCTGCTATTGCAAGTGCAGTTCTTAAAGATGTTGAAATGATAACAGATGTTGATAAAAGTAAAGTAATTGATAGAATGAAAATTCGAAGAGCGAGGTCAAAGAATCGAATGCCTATTGTCAATAGTTTTAACCAAATTAATGAGAACAAAGGATTATTTTTTGATAGTAGAAAAGATAAAACAATTTTGCAAGTAAAAGAGGAAACAAATTTTACAAGAAAACTAATGTCGAAGAGCATATTTCATTAGTGGAAGAGCCAGGTCCATTCTTTCTCGGGCATATAACTCCAGCTTCTGGAACAGGCGAAGCCATGAAAAATAGCATCATAGAGTATTTTAATGGTAACAATAGTTCGGATTCATCCAGCTTAACTGCTTTCGGATGTGATGGAACGGCAACAATCACAGGAGTTAATAATGGTGTACTTGCTTTGATGTAAAAAACCCTAAATAGACCACTCCAATACAACACAACCTTCCTGATCATGAAATGAAAAAAAATTTAAACACAGACCATAAATATTCACTTGAAATGTGCATCGCGATCTCATGTTGTGAATGTTCTCAAGACCTCTCCTTAAGAAAACCAGGAAAGTTGGCCCATTCACGATGGCTCACGTTAGCAAATCGCATACTTCGGTTGTATGATGGAACAGAGAATCCCTCCGACAACCTTAAAACCTTAACAGAGTATGTCGAGAAGGTGTATGCCTCCATCTGGTTTCATATTAAACTGAAACCATCATGTGTAAATGGTTCCAAACACTTATGGAGACTGATCAAATTCTCTCGCTGCCTTTGTGAACAGCATCGAAATATAATTGATCCTGTCATTCAAAGAAATGGTTACTATGCTCATCCTGAAAATGTGCTTCTCTGTATGTTATCTGATGAAAGGAAATATGTAAGAGAGCTACGTCTTCGCAGACTTCTGAAGGCAAGATCAGAAAACGTAAATGGAGTAAGAAAATGTGTAACCCCCAATATCAATTTTCAGGCTGAAGACTTCATTGATATGATTGATTGGTTGGACTTAACAATCACAGAGCCTCCGATGACCAAACACATAAATGATGAGGCTTTAAAAGGGTATATCAATGAGGCAAAAGAACATGGTTGCCGAATTCAGTCGATAGACTTTCCTCGTTTTCCCTGCCACCATCAAGCCGTGAAAAGAGTAATAAAACTTGTAACAGAGTCATCACTAAGTGTCTGCGTTCCTGAAACAAGAGACGGCTTTGTTTAAGCAAGAATTGAATCACAGAAGATGATGCCTAAATGTGAGACAAAAGACCAGTTCTTGGTTGCGAAGCATTGAAGAAGTTTATAACAGAAGAAAGTTGAAAGTACTGAAATAAAATCAAAATAGCTTGATCTATTTCCTTCAATGAATTTTTCCTTAGCATCAATTTTTATGTATATTTCCATAAAATATAGAAGAGTTCATGAAATGTTTTGTAGCATGCGTTTCCTATACCTGTCTAAAATCCTATAAAGCTGAAAATCTACAATAATTTCAAATATATTACGTTACAATTCGTATTCCTCAATAATTTAGTTTTAAATATTGTAATTTAAAAGCAATTATTGAGCATTATTCCTTAGGTAAAGTTATTGATATCATTGAGTTTTCTAAGGTGTGTTTCCTATTCTGATATTAAATTCTCATTTATTTGACGTTTTTGGACAAATCATCAATATAGCAATTACAAATATAATAAATATATCACTACTAATCCTTATGCCTTTACTTTTCTCACAAAGAAAACTGTTATTCAAAAATATATTGAAAGAACAGAATGGGCAGATTTATTTTTATCAATTTATTAGAAAATTTTGATTTCCTTTGAAAAAAACTTATTTCTGGGGCTATTGCGGCACCTCAAGATATAGATATAGAAAAAATTGAAATTTATAGTGTTGTTTGTGATACAAAGACGCAAGTTTGGAATGCTATTAGAATGTTTTACGGTGAAAAAATATTTTGCCCTTTAACTTCATTCCACCCTAATGTCCATCCATGAAAAGCAAAACTGGACGTTCTATATGTTCCCCGTCAAACCAAGGTACAAATATATTTGTAATATAACAATAAAATGTGGAAACACAAATCCATACATTTTCAGAAGTACCAATTCCCCACTCCTTAGGGATACTTTCCAAAATGTAGCTTGGAACCCTGACATAGGAAAATACTATCTTGGGAGGAGATAGATTTCCTGCAGCATTGACGGTAACGAGAACTTTCACATTTCCCTTTACGTCTCCGGACACATTGTAGACATCCTTCAAGCCTTTTTCAGTAACAATCCTGTCGCCTTTTGGATTTGAAAAAAGCTCCTTCGTCGGTGTTAAATACACGATGTGGTTCTTCAGTAATGTGTAGCACGTCTTGTGTGGTCATAAATTCTTTTATTTCCGAAAACCAGTCTCTAATTTGTCTCTCAGATACAGCTTCTCTGGATGTAGCTAAATTTTCAGAGATTCGAGTGCTTAGATCAGGATGTCTTTTCAAAAAACTTTTGAACCATTTATCTTCTGGTCTTCCATCCTTGAACTAATGTTTCCTAGGTTTTTTCTTGATAATGTATTCAACACTGTCGAACAACTTTACTTTTGTTATTGGGTAGTACATTTTTGCAAACTCTAGTATCCAGTGAACAAGGATATCTTCTTCTGCTAGGCTAAGACTTCCAGCTAGTCCCATTGAACATACTCGTGGGGATTTGCCCGACACTTAGTACATTAATGTTATTCGAGGAACACCAGATAATTTGGCAGCTGTAGCCACAAGCGTTCCCTTCTGGACGAGATCCAACGCTTGAGCCATTTGATCTGGCGTATAATTTCCTTTTGGTGCCATGTCCAATCTGGAAGAGAATATTAAATTTTTTAATCATCCCAGTTATTGACACCCTAGTGATTGTCCCTGGGTCAATAACTGGCCAGAAACATTTTTTCGTGAAAATTTTTGTATTCGCAACACTGTCTGTCACTGGAAAAACCGTTCAGCTATTAAACAGAATATTTGTTAACAAGCCAGTGATCGACATTACTAAATTCACTAGGGTTTCATATTCCAGTAATTGACAATCTTTTAATATCATCAACTCTACTGTTTGGACTTCCCTATATTATGAAATGTGCTGTTTATGCGTTTATCACATAATATAAGTGCTTTTAAATATAAATATGATGAAGCATGATAAAAAATTTGTATAATAAAAGTCTAACTACCTTAATAATTTGATTAAACACTAAGATCTCTTACAAACACGTCCGACTAAAATCAAAACTTTTGTATTGTATAAGGATAAATTACCGACGATCGCTTTATATTTAATTCAATTTGTTTATTTATAAAAATAGATAATATGGAGAAAGTGTCGATCATTGAAGAGGTGTCAATAACTGGCAAGTTACCTAACCATTTTTTATTTTGACATTTCTAAACACGATAGGAGATATTATAGGTTATGCAGATGACACCGTAATAATTTATGAAGCGGAAACCTGGGAACAACTGAAAACGAAAGTTGAAGACTTAATTATTGTAAAGGACTGGTTCGATAATAAGCTTTTGACAATGAATTTAGAAAAAACTACATTCTTACCTTTCAGTTGCGACGCTTCTGGCAGCGCTCCCTATCAAAAAATAACTTTTGCAAATAATGAAATAGAGGGCACAACAAATATTGAATACTTGGGAGTATACTTAGACGCTAACCTCAAATGGGACTGTCATATAAAATATGTTATAAGAAAACTGCAATTCATATTATATAAATTTAAACTCCTTAAAAAATTGACTGTCTCGACCCTTACTTCGTGGAATATGCTCATATTAGTGTTTTTAAATGGAACTCAAGGTCTCTAGTTAATTCCACAATATAATACAAGTTATTGAAAATTCTAAAAAATTGACAATTGTTTCGATAAATCAATATCATCGTCAGAATGACAGAAGTTACATTTCATTTTATGCCTACCTGATGTTTAGTAGTAAATTTTGGCTAGACCAAGAAGTAACCTAACTTGTGATTGGCTTAATATATGTTTATAGAAAAAAGAAGAAGATGTGATATTACAAATATTGAAGCTTAGATATCATTAGCCCTATGGTGATATCCTGGATATCATTTTTCCAATTAAGATCAGTATAACTGTGCAATGATATAGAAAACCAGGAAAACTATATCTGCTGATCTTTACAATTATCACTTACGAAGACAGTTTATTAGTGGAGAATTCCCTAGATTTAACTGTTCATTGACAACTTCATATTGTGGGTTTCTTAAATGTCTTCTAATTTCCAGTTCTTCAAGGAAATCCAGTTCTTGCTTCTTTTCACAAATATGCAGTACTTCTAGTTCTGTGTTAGGTGTCAATGAATGATTGGTGTCAAGTAGATGTTTTGCGTAGTGGGATTTATCTGGTTGTTTTTATCTGTATGCTCGTAAGTCCTCACTGTATCGTACTTCAAAATTCCTAAGGGTCTGACCCAAATAGACGGCATTACATTCTGGACATTTGAGTTTATATATACCTGACTTCTTTAATAGTGGTATTTTTGTTTTTACATTTAACAATTTTGTTCTAACGTTACTTTCTGTTTTAAAAGAAATTGTTGTATTCGTTGCTGAAGATATTATCTTTGAAATATTATTAGAAATATTTCCTGCATATGTGATGGTTTTATAAGTTTTAATTTCATCAGCTTGTTTAGGATATATTAGTTGTAATGCCACTTTTTTCTCTTTTTTACTAATTAGCCTATTTATCATATCTAATGGATAACCGTTAGATGTTGCTGTTTGTCTAATTGTATTAATCTCTCTATCAAAATTACATTTGTTCATAGGAACTGAAAAAGCTCTATGTATCATTGAATTATATGCCACTAGTCTGTGTGAGACAGGGTGATTAGAATTGAATGGAATTGTCACATCAGTCTGTGTTGGTTTTCGGTAAATTGAATAATCAAGTACATTATTAACTCTTTGAATTTTTTAATTCAAGAAAATTGATTGAGCTATTTTCTTCAATTTCTAATGTAAATTTAATTTTCGGGTGTAAATTATTCATGTGGTTGAAAAATACATCTAATTGTCGTTCACTACCCATAAAACAAGCTAATATGTCATCTACATATCTATACCAAAATAAAATATTTTTCGAAATATTACTTTCAAAGATCTTTCTTCCTAAATTGTCCATAAAAATGTTTGCTAAAATAGGTGATATAGGGCTTCCCATTGGTAAACCTTCATTTTGAATATATATCTTATTGTCAAAAGTGAAATAATTCTGATTAATGCATACATCAAATAAATGAAGTATATCTGATATTATTCCTGGATTAATATTTTTATCTTCTAGTAATTTTCTTACAAGTATTAGACATTCTTTAGGGGGAATTTTAGTAAACATATTAGTTACATCGAACGATATGAGTTTATAGTTACCTTGCAAGTGGATTGATTTCAACTTTTTGATTAGCTCTATTAAATTTCTAATTGAGAACTGAGATTCATATCCGTAAGTATTGAGTATATTGTTGAGCTTCTTTGCCAATATATTATTAGGAGCATTAACATAAGAGACTACAGGTCTGATTGGTTTCGTTATTTTATGTAATTTAACTGTTCCATATAATTGTGGACAATGGGGATTCTTATGTATGATAGACCTCTTTTCGTAATCATTTAAAAGATAATTTGAATTATTAACAATATCCCTTACATTATTAGAAAACTTCTTTGTTGGGTCTGCTTTAAGAACTTTTACATCGCTGGATTTTATGAAGTTATATACTTTGGAATTGTAATTTTCAGTCGTCAAAATGACAGTAGCATTCCCCTTATCAGATTTTGTGACTGTTAGGTTATTATTCTCTACCTTCTTTTTTATTGCGTTTAAAACTGAAATGTCATTTTTTGATGTCATTTTTTGTTTGACGTTTGACTTTCGAAGGTTCAATATTTTTGATTAAATTGGCAATTTTTAATTTCTCATAAAGAAAATTATTTGAATTAGATTTTAAAGCTATTTCTGACTCTGTAGCTATAATTTGTTTAATATTATTCGTAAATTTAGGTGGTATGCTGTACTTTAAACCTTTATTCAAAAATTCTATTTCACTATTTGTAAAATTAGTGTCTGAAAGGTTTTCAAATCGTGGTGCAAAGTGTGTTGGTATGTAGGTACTTACAGATTCATGATGTTTTGAGTATTGAATTTTATGTTGTGTGTGTTCAAGGTTCTGTAGCTTCTTTTCTTGTTTCTTAAATTTCATATGCTTCATCTTGCTGACATTTTCTCTAATTTTGTCATCCAACTAGTCAAATTCTACTGGATGTAATTGGAATGTGAGTTCTGAATGTACAACTTTTATGTAGTTGTCTAAGGAGTCTCTAACTTTGAACCATTTTTTACATTCAGATTTTATCCAAACTCATTGAGCACATTTTATAGCTTTTTGTGCTTGTGGTGTTTTAGTGTGACATTTTATATTCACATAATTTGGTATTACCTTTTTTCTAAGGCATTCTTGGTTAAACCAAATGTTTTGTGATGCTTTGTAACGTTTTTGTAGTAACTTCTGGTACAGTCGGGTCAAATCTTCTCTCGAAGATTTTTTAATGAAATTGACTGTCTCGACCCTTACTTCGTGGAATATGCTCATATTAGTGTTTTTAAATGAAACTCAAGGTCTCTAGTTAATTCCACACTTTTTTAGAATTTCCAATAACTTGTATTATATTGTGGAATTAACTAGAGACCTTGAGTTTCATTTAAAAACACTCCTTAAAAAATGCTTACCCTTACCGCAATTGAAAAAGTTATACTACGCGCTTGTGGATACTCACTCATATTAGTTACGCCATTACAGTTTGGTGTTCGGCCCTGCAAGTGCATATACTTCCAATACAAGTCTTACAAAGAAGATTTTTACGACTAATAATGAGGAAACATTACAGATATTCATCAGATAGGCTGTACGAGGAAACACAAATTCTCGACCTAAGGCAGCTATTATTACTGTACCAATGTCAAATATCACTTTAGCAGTGATTAAGAAGAACCTCGTAATCATCAATATAGTACTCGAAATCGTAACTTACTCAGTTATCCTGTTATAGTTAAAAAGTCCAAATCTCAACGTATATGTCTATAAAGATGTACAACCGACAACATTGAAGGGTATATATAGCAAGCCAATCTATAAACGGAAGTTAAAATAATTTATATTGGATAAACCAAGAAACTTCACAAATAACATAGTAAATTAAGAGAATATAATGAATGTTCATATAGTAACGGAATTGCAATATATGAACCCAATCAAGATTATCCTCTTTTCTTGACCACACAAGTCAATCAAAACGAGCTATCATCAGCATTCCTGATTTGAATCCTGATTATGTATGCCCGCATATGAATGTGTAATTGCGTTATATGGTAGTGAAAGTGTATTGGTATCTGTGAGTGTATAACCATGCTTGTGGGTAAACTTTTAATTATTAGCATTTAATTTGCTGTCTATGTTTGTGCATGTTTGAGTTCTGGTAAAGATTCATAAATTTATGTTTTACTTCTGTATTTGCATTTATTTATGTATACTTATATTTTGTACTTTCGTATTTGCATCTGTATATGTGTATTTATATTTTGCGCTTTTATATTTGCATTAATTTAGAGGTATTTATATTTTGAGCTTTTGTACTTATATTTATACATCTGTATTTCTATTTTGTGCATTTGTGTTTACATTTATTTTTGTGTATTTATATTTTGTACTTTTGTATTGGCATTTGTTTGTGTGTATTTATATTTTGAACTTTCGTATTTACATCTATTTATGTATATTATATTTTGTACTTTCGTATTTACATATATTTATGTGTATTTATGTTTTGCGCTTTTGTATTTTCATTTATTTGGGTGTATATATGTATTTTGTGCTTTTGTATTCATATTTATTCATGAGTATTAACATTTTGTGTATTTGTATTTAAATTTATTTATGTGAATGTATATTTTGTATTTGCATTTATTTGTATATATTTTGTACTTCCGTATTAACATCTATTCATGTGTATTTATATTTTGTGCTTTTTTATTTATATTTATTCATATGTATTTATATTTTGTGCATTTTTATTCACATTTATTTATGTGTATCTATGTTTTGTACTTGTATTCAAGTTTATTTATATATTTATATTCTTAGGAGCATATGGTTATCACGAAACCAGTACTAATGTACTAATCGTTCATTTTTACTTTATTCGCTCTTTATAATTATAACCATTATACTTATTTATTGTGAATAAAGTTATTATTATTATTATTAATATATCTATACTAATCGTAAGTAATAATTGATAATCATCTGACATCTATATTATGCTCTTTAGATCGTTGGTATTCTGTGTTCTTTATGTCCATACATTCAAATTGGAAATCACTGCTACCAAAAGCTCAGAGTTCACAATTAATGTCTCTTTTAAAGTCCTCGACAACATTCGGAAATACAAGTGTCTTATAAGGAATTTCTGAAAGAAGAGTTTGTGAAAATCATATTTATAAAAAATTATTCCTAATGACTGAATTCGTTTAACGTGAAAATAAAACCTAACCTATCCTGACTTTATTGTCAGATTCCTAAATTAATGAAAGTTTTCTACTTACCTGATGATTTTTTCTGCCCAATCAATTTTTAGCACACAATGGCAATACTTTTGCGCTCCGTCTACACATTTTTGGTTGAGAAATAAACAAAATTAACAATGTTATCGACATACACGCTTCACATAAACATGTAAACAACTGAAATAAGAATGTCATGCGTTGTGGGTTGCATTATTTCCTTCAATATTCCTGCCAAATATTAACAGGCAAAACGCACTAAGTGATTTAGTGTCATGTTTTCCATCAGAGATATGAGATTTGAATACAAACCAAACGCACTAAGTGACTTAGTGTGTTTTGCTTTTATCACCTCTAGATATAATGGAGTTAATGCATTTTGTATGTTGTTGTAACTCTATTTTGGAACAACTGAAGACTAATTGCGATTTAGCAGTATAAATATTACCAAAAATGGATACTAGATCCAATAAAAACGCATTTTAGCTGATTTTTGACTTAGTGCCTTTTGGTTATAACCCCACGATATGGTCCTATCGCCATATTTTGGTTTGAATTACCTGCCCTCAGCTTATGTCCCAATACTAACAGATATGATAAATCACCCTGTGTATTAACGATACACTTATCCCAATTCGTACAATGTTTGCCTCTGGAATTTTCCCCAATGTGAGCTGCTTTTTGTATATCCTCGCATGTCGATGTAACTAAGTTTGTTAACAAGTATTAAAGTATAATGTAACATAAATATCGAAAATGTGACTAATCAACTGAAAATTACTGACACTTTATGGAATCCAATGAAACACCCTCTTTACTAATTTATGAATCGAAGATAGTGCGATCATAAATCAATCCAAGGTAGAAAGGATAGATACAATTTTGTTTGAATTTAGAAACAAAAAAGCAATTATAACAGGTTGGCTGTTTTTGAGGTCGTAATCTCGGACTCTAAGCCTTTCAAATAACTCACAAAAACCTGTTCAACCACAGCTACAGTCTGATCCTTCTTTTCAACTCCCAAAGGGTATAATTTTCCCGGTCAATCTGAAATATATTTATCATGAAATTGGGATTGAGATTTATTAAAATTAATCAAGTACCTAAAGGTTTTTACCATTAATATTGAGGCTTATCATCCCGATGAATAAATTATAATGAAATTTCATGTATTTGGGAAACTTTAATTTAAGTAACGTTAACTCCATAATCTACTTTATATTTCAGTAGAGCCAACGTGGCGCTAAATCAGCAGAAAGTGATTATAAAATCCACCTAAAATTCAATCGTTTTTAACGAAATTGTAGTGGAAAATATGACACGTGGAGAGACAGAGGTGTTTATTATGACATAAAAACAATGTATTGCTATTTGAGATATGATGTATATGTCCCAAACTCGGAGAAGTTATGGTATATGTAGAACTAAAAGCCCTGTAGATATGTTGTATTCATGAATATCTCAAGAAATATTTCACAGTTAGTTCCAAGTATATTTTAAGAACAATATTCATTAGGCAGTATAAAAGTGATAATAATACAATTCTTACTCAAAATAAATTTTTTTATAATGTATAGGGACCTCAATCCTGACACTGGCAATGATAATTTGTATGGAAGTCTGACGTATGTAAGTACTGTAATGTTATTCTAATTTATTTAAACAATAAACGTGTGGGATAAATTTGAAACACACGGTATCGCTACTTATTAATTTATTTAAACACTAACTCACTAACACTTAACTTATATATACTTAACAAATCACTCAAATTTAGTATATATGCACAAAAACTTGATTATTAATTTATATTAGCAATTTAATGTTCGATGTATTTTTTGTATATATCTCGAGATCACTTCATCAACTCACTCCTCCGCTGATCGGTCCTTATTCATATTAATGCCTTTCTTACTAGAGAATTCCGGGTTGCGGCTTACACAGACACACATAATTTTTCTGGCCTTTTCTAGATAAGTCTGGTCACAAAAACAATGTTTAGATAAGATAGTCCCAAACAGTTATACAAACACTGCGTACCCGCCATAATTTCAATTTTCATACCTGGCTTAGACAGAGTCGGATTTAGGGTTCATACCAGTGTGCTGTTTCGTAACATTACCTCCTCCTTAAATGGAAGTTCCTCCTGGAACTTTTGTGTAGCCGAGACTGGATGTTTGAATCGGCAACTGGCCCTATTTCTACACTTTCCGATCTTATGGAAATAGCAGGGCACTGTCTTCATCGTATACTGATAACGGGGGTTGTAGCTGCAAATTATTATCTGGACACCGGTATCTCTAAAGATAACTTCTACCATGTTCCTGATAACTCGCCAATCCAACTGCTTACTCGCTATCTTTGGCATAGCCAATTTCTTCACGTTGGATTGTAACGCATGGTCTCGGAGGTTACGAAGTGCTTCCCACACATCGCGGTAGGTAGATCGATCTTTAAATTCATTATAAGTTACCACGTAGAAGACGTACCGCAAATTATGTTTCAGTTTCAGTGTCTTGCCAGGGGCTGGAATCTGGTCTTCAAGTTTTTCTAATTGTCCGAACTTCTTTCGAAAGACGGTTGCCAACCCTCGTGCGTTCTCGATACGGGCGGGGATGTTGTATGCCAGTGAATAATCTCCCGGAAGAGTGAACAAATCTTGTTGTTCCGAAGTGACTCCATATCTAGCTTTCCCGGTACCTCCATACGCGCCCATAAATTCATCGAAGGTGGGGTCAGACACATCTCGAATAAGGTTTACTCCTTCCTCTATGTCATGGTCTCCTTCGAATGGCACTAGTCGGTTTCGGTGAACTACTTTTGGTTTTCCGTTGGGGATCTTTCTTATGCGATATTAAACATAATTGATCCTTCTCTTGATTAAGTATGGGCCTTCCCAGGATTTTTGTAATTTTGGGGAAAATCCTTTTTTCCTCGTCGGGTTGTGTAACCATACTTTGTCCCTTTCTTTAAAACCGCCTTCTGTGGCCTGCGTGTCGTACGGACTTTTCATTCTGTCGCTGGCAACTTGAAGATTTGTTCGAACTAATTCATGAATATCGTCCAGCCTTCTTCTCAATTGGATCGCGTAGTCTTCGCTTACTAGATCTTCTCCAGGCCTACAGCCAAATTCCAGGTCACAAGGAAGCCTCATTTCACGTCCAAACAGGATTTTCGCCGGTGTTCCACCCGTGGACTCATTGAAGGCAGATCGATAGTCCTGTTCATTCTCTCGACCATTCCATCTGACTGTGGATGTAATGCTGTTGTCCTGGTCTTCTTTATTCCCAGCTTCTCGCAAATCTCCTGGAATAGATGGCTGTCAAAATTTCTTCCCTGGTCACTGTGAACATCCAAGGACACTCCATATCGGCTGATGAATTCTTTCACCAATACATCCGCGACAGTTGTGGCCTCTTGGTTCTGGATAGCGTGAATTTCCACCCACTTTGTAAAATAATCCATTACAACCAGTATGTACTTGCTACCATTTTCTGTCATCGGAAATGGTCCAGCGATATCTAAAGCAATCCTTCCGAAAGGGCTTCCAACATTGTACTGTTTCATGGATGCCTTTCTCTTGCGATGTGGTCCATTACTCGTAGCACAAGTCGTACATTTCTTACACCAGTCCTTCACATCGTCGGAGCTGTTCATCCAATAAAACTTTTCACGAACTCGCTGAAGGGTTTTCTTCACTCCCAGATGACCTCCCGATGGACTGTCGTGTAACTTCTTCGGTACCTCAGCTAGTCTTCTCAGAACCATAATCGTTTTCAAGGACTCTTTTCAACAGCCCTTCTTCCAGAACAAGGGAGTCCCACTGAGCCCAATACGCCTTGAGTTTCGGTGAAAATCTTGACACTTTTTGCCAGGTAGGTCGCCGGTTTTCTTTCTTCCATTGCCGGATCATCTTCAGGTGAGGATCATTCTCCTGATCTTCTCTGATCCTGGTGGGTGACCATTCCTCGTTGACTACAGTAGTTCTTGAAACTGCAGCTTCCCTAGATTCCACATAGTTGCAGTGGGAGCAGTCTGTTGGGCACGGCCGTCTGGACAGGGAGTCGGCATTTCGGTGACTCACACCGGCTCGATGTTCGATGTTGAAATCATATTCTTGAAGTCGTTAAATCCATCTAGCGATCTTGCCCTCGGGATTCTTGAACTGCATCAACCACTTGAGTGCTGCATGACCAGTCCAGATTAAAAACTTCCTACCATAGAGATACTGTTAAAAGTGTTCCACGGACTTCACTACTGCCAAAAGTTCTCTTCTTGTGACGCAGTAGTTTCGTTCTGGTTTGGAGAGGACTTTACTGAAATATCCCAGCACTCTTTCTTCCCCTCCTTGGTTCTGTGAGAGCACTCCACCAATTCCTACAATGCTTGCATCAGTATCAAGAATAAAGTCTCCCTCTGGTAATGGATATCCCAATTTCGGCGCCGAGGTTAAATGCCTCTTCAAACTTTCAAAAGCCGTTTGACAGTCTTCGTTCCATTGGAAAGCTCTTGCTTCTTCTGTAAGTCGCGTTAGAGGCTTGGCAATATCTCCAAACTTCCTGATAAATCTACTATAATACGTGCAAAGTCCAAGGAAACTCCTAATTTAATGTTTGTCGGTTGGTTGCGGCCATTGCTGAATGGAAGCAATTTTCTCTGGATCCACTACCACTCCTTCATTGCTCACTATATGACCTAGATAGTTGACTAGGTTTTGGAACAGCTGACATTTCTTCGAGTTTAATATGAGCTGGGCAGCTTGGAGTCGTTTGAATACGTCTTCCAAATTCTTCAGATGTTCGTCAAATGTCTTCCCCAGTAATACTATGTCATCCAAATAGAACAGGCATGTCTTCCGAGACAACCCTCTCGAGACATTTTCCATGAGTCTTTCAAGGTCTTTCAGGTGCATTACAGAGCCCGAATGGCATGACGTTGGATTGCCATAATCCAAATCCGGTAGTAAAAGCAGTCTTCTCTTTGTCTTCTGGGTCCATTTCCACTTGCCAATAACCAGACTTCAGGTCCAAGGTGGAAAACAGTTTGTTGCCGGCCAAAGTGTCTAGCGTATCGTCAATTCGAGGCAGAGGATAGCTGTCTTTCTTCGTCACGTTGTTTAGCTGGAGATAATCCACGCAGAATCTCGTAGTTCCATCCTTTTTCTTGACGAGCACTACTGGAGACAGCCATGAACTAGTAGATGGTTCTATTACTTTTTCTTCTGCCATTTCTCGAATTATTGTTTCAGCCTCCTCTCTCTTCGCTCGTGGAATTCTTCGAGCTGATTGGCTTAGCATTACCTGTATCGATTTTGTGTTTGACGGCTGATGTTCTGCTAGTCTTCCCTCTTTTTGGTACGAATAAGTCTCGATACTGCAAGAAAAATTCTCTCATTCTCTTCTTTTTAGCTCGATCCATAGATTGACGAGCTACTGAAAACATTTGTTCGAATCTGGCATTAGAATTGTCAGTGGTCGTTGTTTGACGAACTATAGACGTCACTGGTACGCAGGATCCAATCTTGGTTTCCTTCTTGATTGTAATTGAGTAATCGTTCACGTTTACCATACGTACTGGGATCTCTTTCGCCGACGTGACCAATCCTTTTCCAATTAGTACTCCTTTGCCAACTTACTCGTCGTGGTTACTTGTTTCCATCATAACCGGTGTACCTTCCTCCATGATTCCCTGTAGCCGTGCTACTATCATGGTTTCGCTTCGTGCAGGTAGAACGGTATCTTCCTGTACAGCTGCCAACACCGCGCTGCCTTCATATGGATGCAGGAACACCTCCTCGGAACCCACTTTAATGGTTCTGTTTCTAAAGTCTAATTGCAAACCATGTACATCGATTACGTCCATTCCCAGAATCACGTCTTCTTCAATGTCAGCTACGATTACCGTATGCGTGAACTTTTCTGCGCCAATTCCCAATAGGATTTGTGTCTCACCGTGAACGTTGGCACTCTCACCAGTGGCGATCCGCACTCGCAGTCTCGTTGGTGAAAGCCTCTTCTTGGAGTTTATTATTTCTGGTCGTATAATGGTCCTAGTTGCTCCAGTGTCAAGCATCAGAGCATATTTCTTGCAATTTACTTCGCCATCCACATATGCACTGTCATTGCGACATCTGAGAGGAGCTATCAGTATGAGAGGGTCTTTGGAGCGATCATGGGTCGGTGCTGCCCCCTCGTAGCCGACCCGTTCTAGTTTTCCTGTGACTGGGGTTCTTGGTTTGCAGGAGTCTTGTGGCGCTTACATGAACTACGTACATGCCTTAGCTCGCCACAATTCCAGCATCTGATCTTTCTCGGCTTCTTGTCCATTATATTTTTCATTAAACTGACAAACTGGTCAAATCTGTCTTCGTCACTTTCTTCTTGGATGGTCCTGATTTTGTTATATCCTGAAGCCTTCGTTGCTGCTTCGTATTCAAGGGCAGCTGTTAATGCCTCGACTAATGTTTTCGGATGGGCTAAACGAAGCGTCCTCTGCATATCGGGGTCACGTAAGCCATCAATAAAGGCCTGGATGCCCCGACATTCCATCATGTTCTTTGGTGCTGACGGATAAGCAAATCGAACTAGTCGGGCAATATCCACTTCATATTCTTGAGGGGATTCATCACGTTTCTGCCTTCGGTTCTTCAGCTGAGATTGGTACAAATGTTCTAGATGTTCATGACCATATCGCATGTCCAACCTCTTCTTCAGCTGCTCGAAGTCTTCCGTTTCTTCCAAAGGTTCCGTCTGGAGTACATCTAAGGCATCTCCGCGAAGCGCGGTGGTAATTTCACTGCCTTCTCCTTATCGGACCAATTATTCACTCTAGCGGCTGCTTCAAACTGTTTCACATAATTGGTCCACGACATTTTTCCATCGAACGTTGGGGCCTTGACTCGGGTAAAACTGCCAATGTCTTCAAACTTAGGTAGTGTTTCTGGCTTGCAAAGTTTCGATTGCTCGGTTTTCTTTTCTTCCTCTGGCGTGCCTCGCGTTCTTGAATCGGCAATCTTTTCCTCTAACTCCTTGATTTTCTCGTCTTTCGTTGTAATCACTTTCTCGATTTTCTCGTTCATCCTTGACATTTTATTCTCGTTTTTCTCGTCCATCGATAACATTTTATTCTCGATTTTCTCGTCCATGTTGACATATTATCCTCGATTTCAGATTTTAGTGACGAAATTTCATTTTCAATGTCAGCGGCAATGTCGTTTTTCATTAATAAGAATTCGGCAGATATATCGTTCTTTGAAGTAGAAATTTTCTCGTCCATGTTCTCAGAAATATTAGCAGAAATGTCGTTCTTCATAGCAGAAATCTTTTCGTCCATGTTCTCTTCCATGGCAGAAATCTTCTCGTCCATGTTCTCTTCCATGGCGGAAATCTTCTTGTCCATGTTAGCAGAAATATTAGTAGAAATAGACGAGATTAAGGTGGAAGCCTCGCCAGTCAATAAAACGGTTTCAGGATCAAAGCCGTCATTTACCAGTGCTACTTTAAGTCTTTCTACTAATTCACTCTTCTTACCGAACGTTTCCAACTCACGATCTTCCAATTCTGCTCATTTTTCCGCCACTTTGAGGTCACATAGTCTCTTGGCCATTTTTACGTAGCAATTTATTTATATTATCGCACTTCTGACACCAATGTAATGTTATTCTGATTTATTCAAACAATAGACGGGTGGGATAAATTTTAAACACACGGTATGGCTACTTACTAATTTATTTAAACACTAACTCACTAACACTTAATTTATATATACTTAACTAATCACTTAAATTTAATTTATATGCACACAAACTTGATTATTAATTTAGACCAGCACACTAATGTTCGGTGTATTTTTTGATTATTTCTCGTGATCACTTTATCAACTCACTCCTCCGCTGATCGGTCCTTATTCATATTAATGCCTTTCTTACTAGAGAATTCCGGGCTGCGACTTACACAGACAGAAATAATTTTTCTGGCCTTTTCTAGATAAGATAGTCCCAAACAGTTATAAAAACACTGCGTATCCGCCATAATTCTAATTTTCATAACTGGCTTAGACAGAGTCGGATTTAGGGTCTATACCAGTGTGCTGTTTCGTAACAGTACATTATTCGAACACAGTCTCAAATTCTTCTAATACTATAGAACTTAATTTAGACATCAATCAAAGTTAATTACTTGAAACAAGAACTTTTTTTAATCTCAGGAAGACAAAAAATTCCACGCTTGTTAGTTAAAACAACATCCTTCCTTCTTTCTTCAATATACCATTACCATTATACCATGAGACACCTTTGTTTGATGGTTACATCCAATTATTTCCACTTCGCATTATCACGCGGACGAATGCTTGGTCCTTTCTTAGTTCTTCAATAAGTCCAGGATATTGAATATCAAAGTAATCAACTATCACATAATCTCCTACAATAACATTTTCAACTCTTATTTGTGAGCTACTGACTGACGATTCTTGGGAGTTGCTGGGATTTTCTTCAACCTCTGAGGTATCGGTTGAAATTCTTCGTATAATGTTTTTAAGGTTACTATTTCTGTCAGGGTCCCCTATACCATATGTGCAATGCACGCTATCCTTTAGGTCGCCAAAACCCAGGGTGCAAAAAAAATTGCAAAAACATTTCCAAAAAAGAAACTAAAATTAATTTTAAAATAAAAGTTGAGAAATTAAATCCTACGCCATTGTTGGTTTTATAGGCATCAGTGTACATTACTTTATAGAAATTGGAATTATGGAAGCGATGTCTTAGGAGTTTGTTAGGATTGTCATTGTTACGAATAGCTCAAAAACTATATAAATTGCAAGAACAAATGAACTGTAATTAATTATTGCCTTAAACTTTGCCCACTAACCTGTAATAAGGTGCGATTCTTCTTGATAACCAGTACCGGGAACACATAGGAACACGTGCGGTCTAAATCAACTCAGAGGTGTATCGGAACTGACTTACTTTCCATGAATAAGTGACTCCGGCGATATACAGTGGCGCGTAAAAGCAACAAGCAATAGGCAATAACAAGAAGAATTAAAATGAAATAAATAAATTGTTGACATATTCGTAACATTCTCCCCCCTAAAATGCTTAGTCATGCATTTGATAAATAAATAAACATAAATACAAAGCGATAATTCTCAAGTATTTAATGAAAATGAAATATAAAAATGTATGTTGCGAACTAATAACTTACACCTAAAATAACAGCGATAATTTTCAGGACAGGACAACACAAATTTACCCCAAATACACTAAAAACTAGATAATAAATCCTATGAAATTGACGCTTAATCATCAGCAAGAGGGAGTGGAAATAACTTAACCAGAGGTCTTTTCAAGGAACCACGGCTAGTACGGATTACCGCGACGCGGGCCACTTTATCACGTCCATAAACTAATTCTTTTATGCGTCCTAATGTCCAGTGACAAGGACGAACGTTGTCATCTTTTATTAATACAAGCATACCTTCTTGTGGAGCGACTCCATGTGGGTCTAGCCATTTGGAACGCTGTTGAAGCGAATGCAACGAGCCCAAAAATCTTGCTGCATTCTCTGCAACAATTGCCAACGCGAAAGTCGATTCAGGGGAATTGATTCAAGACTTGGAACAGGTATAGTCTGCAACGGTTCGAGAGTAAGAAAGTGGCCGGGGGTTAAAGCATTAATGTCTTCTATATCGGTACTTAATTGAGTGATAGGACGCGAGTTCAAAATAGACTCAATTAATGTCAGTACGGTATAAAATTCTTCATACGTCAAAACTTGTTCCCCAACGACGCGAGTAAGGTGGGTTTTGACAGATTTTATTCCTGCTTCCCAGAGTCCACTGAAATGGGCTCCAGCGGGAGGATTAAAATGGAAACGGATATTTTCAGACCGTGCGGCTTCTTGTGAATATTTCAATAGTTCCTTATTGGCAGGAACAAAATTTGTGCCGTTGTCGCAATATAAATCGGACACACGACCACGACGGGCAATAAATCTTTGTAAGGCCGCGAGAAATGATTCTGTTGATAAACTATTTGCCAATTCCAAGTGTAATGCCTTTGTGGCAAAGCATATAAACAGGCACAGGTAAGCTTTATGTGAGCGAACACCACGATTTTGAATAGAGGTTATGAAAAAAGGACCTCCATAATCAACTCCGACATGGGAAAAGGGTTTAAGGGTAGATAATCGAATTTTTGGCAGATTTCCCATAACAGGTTGAAACGGGGCGGGAGACGTTTTCCAGCAAACGACACATTCACTCAGGACAGCGTTAATAGCTCGTTTGGGAGACAGTATCCAAAAGTGTTCTGATATTAAAAATTGCGTGGTACGGAAACCAGCGTGTAAATATCTTTTGTGAAAAAAATCAATTACTAATTAGGTGAAGCGACTGCGACATGGTAATCAATAAGGATGCTTCTGATCATAAGACAAAGATGAATATTTTAATCTTCCACCTACACGGATCGTACCTTTCTCATCCAGGAAAGCATGCAATTTTCGGATTGGTTTCGAGAACCTTTTCCGAGAAAGTTCGTCCTCGAAAGCGAACATCTGTGTCCTCTTAACAAGAATAGATATAACATTTGAGCGCTCTGAAGAGCTTAACATTCCAAAGCGTTCATCAGCAGGAGGGAGGATTTTACTTAATGACGAACATGACTCAAGCAAAGTATCTGAAAAATTGTGTTCCGTATGTACCGTTAAAACGGTAATGTGACGCTCTTCCTCGAGCGGAAGTGTATAATTATCAGGCGTAGGTGCGGGATAAGAAGAATTAAACTCATAAAGAAAGGAGGGGCCCTGAAACCAAGAATTTAATTTAACTAACTCTGAAGGAAGGGCGCCCCGCGAGGCAATATCAGCTGGATTATCTTTCGTACTAACATAATGCCAGGAATTTGCAGAAAGTTTGTGTTGAACATAAGCGATCCAATTAGCGACAAAAGTTTTAAATTTATGCGGCGAACTCTGAACCCAGTGTAAAGTTACTTGGGAATCGGACCAAGCGTGAATGTTATGTAATGCAATTTGAGGAAGTGTCCTTATCACATAAGCAATTAATTTTGACAGCAAAACTGCAGCGTATAGTTCCAACCGAGGAATTGTAATTTTTTTAGTCGGGGCAACCCGTGATTTGGCACACAACAAACTGACGTTAATTTTATTATTACTACTAACACTACGAAGATAAATTACAGCAGCGAAGCCCCTTTCACTGGAATCACAGAATCCATGTAATTCATATTGAACGGCATATGCCGCAAGAACCTTCCGAGGGATGTGTAGGTGTTCAAGTAGAGGTAGATTCTCTCGATATTGCGACCAAACATGAGCAATTTCAGAAGGGACATTTTCATCCCAATTTAAACCCAACATCCAAAGTTTTTGAATTAAATATTTGGTAAGAAAGATGGGAGGCGTTAAAAATCCTGAAGGATCGTATACTCGAGCTAGCTCAGATAGTAACGAACGTTTAGTGCAGACTTCATTTCTTTGGGGCTGAACAGAAAATGTGAATGAGTCGATAACTGGATTCCACTGCAAACCTAGGATTTTCAGAGGTGAAGAACAATCATCGGAGGAAAAAGAGAGAGAATTTGGATTAATAAAACTAGCTGGAAATGGGTCCAAAAGAGAGGGGTGATTAGAGCACCACTTACGCAGTACGAACCCTGCTAGTTTTAATAGAGATATTAAATCATCCCGAAGAGTTTGAGCTTCTTGAAGGGATGGAGCTCCCAAAACAAAGTCATCGATATATGAAAACCGCTGAAGAACTTTAGCAGCACGAGGAAAGCGATGGCCTTCGTCTTCGGTCAACTGCTGTAGACTACGAAGAGCTAGAAACGGGCTACAGCTTATTCCATACGTTACCGTATTGAGGCGATACTCTTGAAGTTCATCATTGACAGAAAACCTCCGAAAGATTCTTTGAAAATCTCGTTGATCCTCGGAAATAAAAATCATTCGATACATTTGTTTTATATCGGCGCACATAACGTATTCATGAAGGCGAAAATTAAGTAATAGACACAACGTCTTGTTGTAATTTTGGACCGACATATAAACAATCATTTAATGATTTTTCATTCGATAATTTAGCTGAGGCGTTGAAAACGACACGTAAGCGAGTAGAAACATTTCCAGGTTTTAAGACGCAATGGTGGGGAATATAATATCTACCTTCACCGGAGAGATCAGGATTAACAAGGGACATATGACCTAGATAAAGATAATCCTGCATAAAGTCACAATATTGGGAATAAACAGAAGGTTGCTTAAGTAGGCGGCGTTCTAGTGAGCAAAAACGATTTGAGGTGAGTTCCCTAATTCCCAAAAAGACGGGGGATTCAATATGGAAAGGCATTGACACTATATAATTGCCCTCAGGAGTCCGAGCGACAGTTTCTTTATAGTAGTTTTCGCAGGATTTAAACAGCATACTTCAGGAACATTTTCAAGTTCCCAAAATTCACGCAAAGAATCGCTAAGAGACTCGGAACTGCAAAAAAATGCGGAGATTTTTGGCGAAGCGAAGTTTAATTGTCCCATTAACACATATCCAAAAATCGTATTTAAAGCGTCAGGTTCACCGGCGTTGTTTAAAATACGCTCGGGTAATATGATTTTGGTGAAAACATCGGCTCCTAATAAAATATCAATAGGTCCAGGAGCATAAAAACGTTCATCCGCAAGCAGTAAGTGTCGAATGTGAGTCCAAGATTTAACATCAATCGGTACAGTAGGTAATTTGTTAGAGATTGAGTCAATTATTATCGCGTCAAGATATAATATAGGCGATAGTTTATTCCAGGGTTTTATAGACAAAGCAACTTTACCACTGCTTACACATAAGCGGGTGGAATTATTTTCCGTAACTTCGATTGAAAAGTCGGTTTTATTTAAGCCTAGGGTACGAAAGGCTTTGCGAGTAATGAAAGAAGACGGACTTCCCGAGTCAAGTAGACATCTGAGAGGTGAAAAAAAACCTTTCACATTTGAAACATCAATAATCGCGGTTGATAATAGCACAGATTGTTGAGGGTTGGTAGTTACCGAATGACATGCGGTGGAATTATTGTTGACCGGAGCATTAGATGAACTAGGTTGCGGATTAGGAATGGAGTCATCTGAAATAGGCGGTGAAACATGAGCGGTAGGATTAGCAATGACAGCAGTGACGCCCGGCGTACTGCCTTTAAAACACAATAAGGTGTGGTGTTTACGTGAAAAGCATTTTTTACATGTAGAAGTAGATCGACATGTATTGAGATTATGAGCTGAGCTCAGACAATTAAAACATAGATGCATATTTTTACACAAATTGTAACGCTCACTAGGCGTTTTACTTGTAAAAGATGCACACGAGTATAACGAATGATTTGCTTTGCAAAGTGTGCAAGTCATCGAGGGAGATGATTTAGAAGTAAAGAATGAGGAAGTGCGACATATTTGTGGAGAGGATGGGTTAGCAGGACTAGATTTGGCATTCAAAGTCTAAGAGGTACCAGATTTAACGGTTTTTGAGACAGAATCAAAATCAGGCGTATTAGCATTGCTGAGAGCAATACACTGATGTTCCAAGAAAGTATACAATCTTTTATACGAAGGGATTTCGTTTGTTTCATGTTCTACCTGCTCAAATAAGGTAATGGTATCCTGGTTAAGGCGTTGCATTAAAAGCATTACTAATATAAAATCCCATTGTTCTACAGGCAAATTCATAGCCTCTAAACAAGCTAGATTCTCTGTAAATATATCTAACAATTTTCTAAGCGAACTTCCGTTTCAATCGGTAACTTTTGCGTATTCATTATTACATCCCAATGAGCCTTTGCCATGAGGCGTTTGTTTGAGTATCTCTTTACAATTGTATCGTACGCGGTGACGTAATTATCATTGGTCATTTTAACATGTGGAATAAGCGAGAGGGCGGCACCGTCTAAAGAAGTTTTGAGATAATTAAACTTTTCAACATTGGTAATAGTGGAATTGTTATGTACTAAAGCATCATACAAATCAATAAAAGCGGGAAATTCTTTATAATCCCCAGAAAATTTGGAAATATTAATTTTGGGTAAGCGAGGGTTGGGGGTATTACACACACCGAGAGGTACAGGCACCTCACCGAACGATTGACGCGTTGTGTTATGTTCATTACACAATTCTTCGACAGTGGATTTGATATGATAATATTCATCAAGAAAATCTTTTCTAATGACTTCTTCGTCGTCCATATTTTCCTCCGGTTGACTTAGTAATACACTTATGATGTTGTTATGCTGTTTAATAAATTCTGTTTTATGTTCATCTAGTTCGCGAGCTCTACATTTCAGCAAATTTCGTAAAGACCTATCAACTGTGGCGCGATTAGCTAATTCCCATAATATGTGCACGTCATTGATGCAACTATTGCGGTAATATTTGTATTTAGTGAGTTTATCCATTTTTTTTTCCCAAATAATGCGATTAAAGTGACTGTGTTAATTTTATAACCAGAAAAACTGACTTCAAATTAACTGCGGCCTGTTCAGATATTTTATAGCGAAAGAAGCAAAACAAAAAAAAAGCTATCTGATTAACAGTATACTTAAACAAAAAAAACAACTTCGATCTGATTAACAGGATATCGAATCTAAAATTAAAAATTTTGCGTTACTATCAATTTGCTTGCTTGCGAAATAATTAATAAATTTGAATTTGTGTATCTACAATGTGAAATAAACGTGTTTATAGCTAAAAACCCATAGTGTTCCACAAAAACAAAGCGATAAGATCTGTCCACTTCTATAGTTTGTTTGGATTACTTTTAAAGTAAAACCTAATTGCAATATCTATGTTAAAAGGATTATTATCATGCGAAATGAAGATATAACAAAGCTTAAAGCAGTTATTAGATAGGAGGACCTTTAAGAGAAAAATAAATTCTAAAACACACTAGTTCATATGGGTCGAAGGATCAAATGTTACGAATAGCTCAAAAACTATATAAATTGCAAGAACAAATGAACTGTAATTAATTATTGCCTTAAACTTTGCCCACTAACCTGTAATAAGGTGCGATTCTTCTTGATAACCAGTACCGGGAACACATAGGAACACATGCGGTCTAAACCAACTCGGAGTTGTATCGGAACTGACTTATTTTCCACGAATAAGTGACTCCGGCGATATACAGTGGCGCGTAAAAGCAACAAGCCGTAGGAAATAACAAGAAGAATTAAAATAAAATAAATAAATTGTTGACAGATTCGTAACAGTCATAATTTGAGTGATAGTTTGAACTTAAGTAAATTTTTATTCCAGAGAGGAATGAAGGAATGAGTTAAGGATTTTGTTTGCTTAACGACGACAACAGAAAGTTTGTGATGGCTGATTGGTGTGGTAGGATTTATGTGCCTAACCTCATAGGCTGAATTTTTCTAGGTGTTCAAATACCCCGGAACAGTGTGACAAGAGAAGCTGTTGTCTTCTTAGCCGAAGAAGAGGTTTGTTGGCTTTACAGCAAAAACTCTCAATTGAACTGGATCGGAAATCTCCTGAACTAGTTCGTAGAGCTGACTTTTGTACGCTGTTTAGAGGTCCAAAATTCGTTTTAGTAGCTGACTTGTGTAGAATACTGCGGTAGTCCACTATAGGGCGAATGTTATTTCGTTGTTACAACTTTGGTTGATAAGCTACCATTTTTTATATGCCTCGTAGCTACTCTGAGTAGATTCCTCATTCCTTTACCGTCTCATCAATTTTTACTACTATCTCACAGTTTTTTGCTGGAATAACATTCCCATAGGTTAACATTATCCAAAAAATTGAGAAATCCCTGTAGATAAATCCTCTTTTATTGAATTAAATGAAGAAAACTGTATATTTAAAAAAAGTGTGACATGAAAACTAAATTGTTCCATACTGTTTTCAGACATGTTCTGGCTTGAGTTAAAATCAGTCAGAACAAATAATTAGTTACCACATACAATTCCAATAAGTGCCCTTACATACCCAGAAAACGAATGATTGTCTTTCTAATGAAGATTTATTTCACCCTCAGATATGAAGAGAAACATTTTACCTCTAAGCTCAGAATTTTTCTTGACAATCCGAAAATTTATATCTTTTCTTATGTGTTACGTTACCCGTCCAGGATTCCCGTTATATATTATTCAGAGATTCTTTTACATTCCGGTTAGCTGAGCTTTTATTGAATAACCGCTCAAAGCATTGCGTGAAAAACTACGGGTAGGATAGAAATAATACTGACGCGTTAAACTTTTATTTTCAACTAATTTGTATGTGAAATTCATACCGATCAAGGAATAAGTTTGTGAAAACTAATAATTCCTTCAGTGTTCTTCTCCGTAAGTTCTTTTTTTACTATATACAGGGTGCGGCAGATAAACGGTCAATTAGAAATATTTCGAGAACTAAAGTTATCTGAATTATGAAAATCGGCATGAAGGGGTTTTGAATATTGAGCTACTCAGTGGAAATATTGCCGTCACCATTCTAGTTCCGGTTATACCGGAAGTTGCACATAACTTTGTAATTTTTAATAAAAGACCCTATATATGTTTCAATTTTAGAAATATTTACGTTATTCTGAACATTTTTTGTTAATACTTCCCTATACCTATTTTAAACCGTTTTTGAGTTGTAATGTTTTTTATATGAAAATTACACTTTTTTCCATGTACATAAAATTCAATATCCTCTAATGTAAATTGAATAAAAATTGAAATTTTTCAGGAACTATTTACCACATACAGCTTCATCGTTAACACTGTGAAATTACCTTTTTTAATATACAGGGTGCTGTCAAAATGGGAATAAAAACGGAATCCACAATCTTCTCGTAATTCCTTTTTTTCAAATGGGACACAATGTACGTGATTATTCATTTTAGAAGAATACGTTGCTCACTATCTACAGTGTGTCCACGTAAGTTGACGGCATATGGGAAACTTTTTTAATATTAAGTTTACGAAAAAAAGTTATACTTCATAAAAAGTTCTGCATGGTCCAACACCGAAATTTCAATCATCAGATATTAAATTTTGTCTGTCGTGTACGATGTTTGTCAAAAATTGTGATTTTTGCTCTAGAGTAAAGTACCTTTCTTTTTGACAATATCGAAATTTGTTACAAAGAAAAGATGTTTAGAATTAGAAATAGCTTTCAAATATTCAACATTGTTTATTTACATTAAAAAAATATTTTTCCTACCTTTTCTCTGCAATTACGTTGGAAATTTAAGTTTGCACAATAATGCATTGCATTTATTAATTATAAGTTTGAATAAACAATTCTAAATAAACTTTTAAAAACAATTATCTCATAATTTTTATCGAACATTGATAACCTTTTAATCACTAGTTTGTAACATTCTAACGATGCATTCAAATGAATAACAAGTTGTATGCATAATTCACTTTGTTACAAAAAATACTAATGAATAATCACTATCTCCATTTTACTAATGCCCCCACATATCCTCCATTTCTGTTTATACATGTAACAGTTCTATTATAAAATTCTATCAACACATTTGTAACCATACGGGGAGTTATATTACGAACCGCTTCTGCAATTATTTTCTCTAAATGGTCAACATCTTGAAAAAGCTCTCGAAGGTAAACTTTTTGCTTTAAGTAACCCCACAAGAAAAAATCGAGTGGGGTTAAATCTCGAGACCGCAGAGGACAAGGAATTTCCGAGAAACCACGTACATTTAATCTGCTGTGACATGGGGCAATTCCTGCTGGAACCATATCTGCTTGTTAAGAAAATCATTTATTTTATTGTTCGAAAAGCACAAATAGCGATCAGCATTCACGGTTTCTCGGATGAAAAAAGGTCCAATTATTCGATTTTCATACATTCCGCACCACACGTTTGTTTTGAATGAATATTGGTCCCGAGTTTTCAACGTAAAATGTGGATTTGTATCACTCCACAAACGACAGCTTCGGCTACAAACTGTCCCATTTAATAAGAATGTTGCTTCATCCGTAAAAATAATACACCTTGACATAAATGGGTTATCTACTAACATTCCCTGTATGTCACAACAGAATTCAAATCGTCTATCATTATCTCCTGGTATGTAAGGTTTGTAAGGGTGATATTTGTATTTATTCACAATCTTTGAAACTGTACATTTTTTTATATCCATTGGCAATGAAGATGCACTTTTTCGCAAAGGATATTAAGGATAATCAGTTGCAGAGACCATTACTTGCAACGCAATGTCATTATTTTCTACCACGCTTTAGCATTTTTTGCTAAATTTATTATGTATATCTCCATAAGTCTTAAATTTATTAACCCTTCGTTAGGCGCGCGATAAAATATGACTTAAATAGGCGCGTGGGGGACATATGTCACCCATACTAAAATATCGTGTTATTTAAATTATTAACAAGTATTCAATTTTTTTAAGTAAGAACAAACAACAAAAGATATTCTGAAAATTTATTAACATAGAAATATATGGCTTACAAAATTATTTATAGTATTACATGATTAATTTTGGTAACACTTAATACAAATTTCTTTTAAGTGATCTCCGCAAGTCCAATGTCTACATTTGATGCAATATTTTCTAGTTGATTTGTCTCTTCTCCGTCCACACTCATAGCATCTACCACGTGATCCAGTGGGAACTTCCTGCTGAACAGGTTCCTCTGTGATACCCAGAAGTATGTTCGCTCGTCTTCTTAACTCTCGAGGAAGACTTGTAATTTTAGACCTCCCGTTTATCTGAGGCTCAATTAGGGCCCATGCTATCTATGGTTTCAATGAATTTCGACCTTTTGACCATTTTGTCATACTATTAGTGAAATTTATAAATACATAATGCATTTATTGCTGCCACATTTAAAAAATTATAAAATAATACCATCGGCTACCGTCTTGTGTTACGTGATACATTTTCTTTTTGACAAAGTTGGTCCACAAGGTCTAGACCAACTTTTGTCATATTATAATATGTGATTATCTCTGGCTTTCGTTGTTCACCAGTATCACGATCTATATCATTACCAGAGTGCATTGTTGATAGCACCAGAACACTTTTATTCTTTTTGGGACAGTACGATACTAGGGTTAAATTTTTTCTAAAACCAAATAGTGACGAATTTACCTCTCTTTTCTTGTCAGGTAAAAATGTAGTTGGTATTTCTCGTTTATTTTTTCGTAACGTACCAACGTAAGTAAGTTTTTTTTCATTAAAAAGTCGATTTGTAAGTGGTATACTAGAAAACCAGTTATCGCCAGTAACATTTCTGTTCGAGCCTTCGATTGGTTGGACAAGACGAATAACAATGTCTTCAGCTTTGTTACTATTTTTATAAGGTCCATCCGGCTGATTTCCAACATATGTTTCCAGGCACAGTGTGTAAGCCATTTTGCAGTCGACCAGTGCAAACACCTTTAAGCCATATTTAGCTGGCTTGCTAGGAATATATTGTCTGAAAGGACAATTACCCCTGAACGCCAAAAGTTGCTCGTCTACTGTCACATTCTCTCCAACTGTAAAGTATTTTTGAAAATTATTCACAAACAAGTCTGAAATTTCTCGAATGGGAGCCAATTTATCAGACTCCTTTCGAATAAGACTATCTCTAATGTCATCAAATCGAATACATCGTATTATAAATCTAAATCTCTTCTCACTCATGGTCAAGTAACAAGATTCTAAACCGTTTCCCTTGGAATTATCCCAAAGTTTTTTTATATTTTTCCTTGAACATCTAAGAGATCCTATGAGATAAAGTAATCCAATAAACGCTCTAATTTCTACAGGATCAGTAGTTCTAGCATCTCTGTGCCGATCAAACCTCTCGAATCGACTCTATATAAATATTAGTGGAAGTCACAATGATCTGAATTATATGATCGTCTAAGAAGAGACCTATGATATCTTTTTCAGATTTTGTATTTTTTGCTTCGCCTTTTGGACCTGCCATATGTTTTATTAGATTGTGAGCTCTTGTACGAGTATTTTTGGGTGGCACTATTTTACTCCATATAGTTGTTTTATCCTTACCTATATATGCATCATTATTGAGTTCTATTTCAATATCAGAATCCTCGTTCTCTTCTCCGGAATCATACTCCTGTTCAGAATCTGTGCTGTGTTCATTTTCTGAGACGTGGTCTTCTTCTCCTGAATCGGTTTCACTTTCATTATCTAGCGCGAATTCTTCATCGGAAGACAGATCATTGTACCATTCCATCCATTTTTTTGGATCATTACTTCGTTCAATTCTTGGTTTTTTCGGGTCCATTATATTATTATTGGCTAAAAAAATAATAAACTAATAAAACCGACAAAGCACTTAACTGATATGTTTTATAATATCAAAAAAAATACTTACCGTGTATAAATGGCTAACGTATATATATAGGCGCGCGGGGGACAACTGTCACCCAATGAGATATTTATTGCTTTGAAATGTACCTGACGCTTGCGATCGTAGTACTGATGATTACAGCTGTATTACCAATGTCTCTGGGAGAGGTATTGAGATGAGTGCGGCACAGATAGAAATAACTGTAGTTTTATCGCATGTTATATAGTGATGGGTGACATATGTCACCCGCGCGCCTAACGAAGGGTTAAATATTTTTCTAACAGTTTCATCGTGGATATATTTATCTGGTGGTCGGAAATTAAAATGTCTGCTACTTCTCGAAAAGTTTTATACTAATCACCCACTATTAGCACATTCTCAATTTTCTCTTCCAGACTTAATGTTGGTGGCATGTCTAACTTTTCATAAACAAATACGTCTGTCAAACATAAAACTGTACAGTACGGATCTCTAAAAACTATGAAAAACACTGTTAGACTGCCTAAAAAAAGTGTTTATACCGTGGCACTTTTTGAAATACGATTGTTGACGTTTTTTCGAATGTTCGCAAAGCCTACTTTAATTATCAGTTTTAAAAAATGCCAGTGCATCCCAGATTAATTATACGTGAATTTGAACTTGAATATCCAACGTAATCGCAGAGAAAATGTAGGAAAAATATTTTTTTAATGTAAGTAAACAATGCTGAATATTTGAAAGCTATTTTTAATTCTAAACATCTTTTCTTTATAACAATTTTCGATATTGTCAAATAGAAAGGTACTTTACTGTAGAGCAAAAATCACATTTTTTGACAAACCTCTTATACGACTAAAAAAAATTAACATCTGGTGATTGAATTTTAGGTGTTGGACCATGCAGAACTTTTTATAAGGAATAACTTTTTTTCGTAAAATTAATAATAAAAAAGTTTCCCACATGCCGCCAACTTACGTGGACACACTGTATATGTATTACTATTCTCTATACCTACCTCCTGCAGTTTTCAAATAAATCAGCTTTATACATTTTTGTCACAAAAAATTGATTTGTCAAGTCGCCTATGGAATATTATGACAAATGTCAGTTATTGTTAATGTTTAGTATTCACCTTGTTGTATGCCGTTGTGTGAAAGGTATAGTCATAGTTTGCCTTTAATTTTCTTGACAAAATAATAATGGCATATTTAGGATATACAAATGATGCTTATTTAAATTCAATTATGATTCACGGTAAGTATAACAGAATAGTATCCGGAACTTGCCGTGTGTTTGCTGAGAGATATCCTGAAAAGCCTTTACCAAATCATAAAACTGTAAAACGTTTGCTGCACATATGTTCCCAGTTTGGTTGAAAGTAGAAGAAATTAGCCCTATGTCGATAATGAGAATTTACAAATAGACATCCTGGGAAATTTTGCAGCTCATTCAAATTCATCCTTAAGGGAATGTGAGAAACTGTTAGAGGTGTCGACTAGAACAATTCACAGAATTTTGAAAATCATTGGACCCCTTATTCGTATACAATAGCTCTACATTTACATCCTGCAGATTATGTAAGACGTGTAGAATTTTGTCAATGGATTTTAATTAAATGCCAAGAAGATGAAGATTTTACAAAAAAGATTATTTGGTGTGATGAATCGATGTCTACTAAAAATGATTTGTTTAACCGCCATAACAGTTACTTCTGGAGTGACGAAAATCCTCGAGTAACATGAGATAGTAAATTTCAAATGTCCTTTTCGTTTAATGTTTTTTGTACTGTGAAAAATAATAAGATATCCGCTCTCATGATTTATGACGAAAATTTAAACGGAGAGCGTTACTGCAACATCTTACGGCAAGTAATTGTACCAGCAATGCACGCTTTACCTAATAATGAGGCTAACGAGGGTTGGTTTCAACAAGATGATGCACCGGCTCACAATCTTCGAGTAGTAGGCAGATTGCTTGTTGAAATATTTTACGATAGATGGATAGCTGATAAAGATCCGTTTCTCTGGCCACCAAGATCCCCACAATTGTCACCATTAGATTACTATATTTGGGGATATGTTAAAAATAAGGTATTCACTGAACCTGTCACTACTTTCAAATTACTAACTCGAAATACTCTTTTTAAAAACGTTTATTTTACAAAATGATAGTTCTACGAACTACGACGAACAACATGAAATCTAGTAACTGACTAACTTCATCTACAACAAGTAATTTTATATATATATATATATATATATATATATATATATATATATATATATATATAAAAACTAACTTTTAAATATTATGGGGTATAGCCAAAATGTATGGGTGGTTAAGAAAATTCGATTTTCACTATACCAAGCTTTCGATAATTTTATTATTATCTTTTTCAAGGCTAAAATACAATTTTGTTAAACTAAAAAACAAGGTTTATATTTTATATAAGTAAAACTTACTAGTAAATTGAATAAATTCTTGAAGGATATCAAAATTTATAACATTATTATGATTTCAGTTTCATATAATTAACACTGATATCAATTGCTGAGAACGTTGTCTGTAGTATCAAGGAATAAAAATTTTTTGAAATGATTGATCAGTCATAGTTTTTTTGACTTTTTTTGATAACAGTGACGACTGACAATGTTAAGGTTTAAGGTTAAATACCTTAACTTACACTAACTTTTTTATCTAGTGTGAAATTACATCTTGTCATTCATATATTAATGACAAATGTAAATTTAAAGGTAAAAAGTTAAAGGTTGAATATCCTGATTAACACTAACATGTAGATTTAGTATAAATTTTCATTATATGATTTGAAATTTATTTAATTTCATTTAAATTTGAAAATTACCAATAAAAATTTTTGTAATGACAAGTTAAATTTATTTAAAAAAAATGGATATGAAAGAAATTGAAACTTTATAATAACTATGTTAGTTATCATAAAATCATGCATTTTATTTAATATTCATCATCTGATGTTATGTGTAGGAAATCCGTGTCATTGTTAAAGGTTGTTGGTTTTTTGTGTTGTTTATATCATGTGATGGCATGATTCCACTTTTTCTACAGTTCAGCAAAAAAATTTTTCTGTTTATCATTTTGATCTCCTTGTTCTTCAGTTTAACATAAACCTTGTTTTTTAGTTTAACAAAATTGTATTTTAGCCTTGAAAAAGATAATAATAAAATTATCGAAAGCTTGGTATAGTGAAAATCGAATTTTCTTAACCACCCATACATTTTGGCTGTACCCCATAATATTTAAAAGTTAGTTTTTCAACTATTCAGCCGTGACTACCCTTCTACTTTATTTTATTAAGATGGGATTCTATGAAGATGTTTCAATACAATACGGACTACCGGTTGTAAAGGAACTTAAACATTGGGTTAAACTGAAGAACAAGGAGATCAAAATGATAAACAGAAAAATTTTTTTGCTGAACTGTAGAAAAAGTGGAATCATGCCATCACATGTTATAAACAATACAAAAAACATGGAATACCTAACTGGCACAGATAATGGTAGACAAGGACAATATGGACACCAACTAATTAACAGGTTAAGGAACAAACTTTTAAATTTTGAAATCAATAATACTCATAGGACTGTCAATAATTTAGAAAAAATAATACCCAATTTAGAAGCCAAAATCACTAAAACTCTATCTGAACTTGTTTTTCAACAATTCAAACAATTTAACAAACAATATTTAGAACGAAAATTTATAAATATAAAAAAAACTAACATTAAAAAACTTGAATCTTTAAAGAACTATAAATTAAAATCAATAATAACTCAAGATAACTGGTTAAAAAACTTAACTGATGTTGACATTCCTAAAGATATTAAAACTTTTTTGGCACTAGGTCACAAATTCGCAATTGAACCTTCTAATAATAATATTTCGGTACATAGGCTACTGGCTGATATTGAATACTTAATTAACGACTTTGAAAACGAAAAAAAAAATCTTTTCAGAGCAAAAATTACAAATTTAATTACAAATCATTTTCACAAACAGAAACAACAAAATAGTTATTTGAGATTTTTATTCAATAAAACTAAAACTTTTTTGAATGATAATCCCAATCTTATTATAACTAGAGCAGATAAAGGTAATGTCAGTGTACTCATGTATAAAACTGATTACATAAGACTCTCTAACAATATCATTGATAACAATAAATATTACTCTGAAATCAAAATAAACCCTATATCAACACTAATTCAAAAAACTTACACCTTAACTAAAAAATATAGTAGTGAATTCTCAACTTCAGAATTAAAAAAATTAAGATCAACATCGGCATTAACACCTAAATACTACGGACTACCAAAAATACATAAAGATACTTTAAGCTTAAGACCAATCATTTCATCAATTGAATCACCCACAGCAGGAATTGCACAATTTGTGACTGACACCTTAACAAATGCATATTGTAAAAACAATGAATATTATATTCAGGATTCTTTCTGTTTCGCTGAATTCATACAAAATAAACAACTACCTCCAAATCATGTTATAATCAGCTTAGATGTTGTCTCACTCTTTAGTAATATTCCAATTTCATTAGTTAAACAAAGTATAAAAAAACACTGGCCAAATATAAGTATACATTGTAAACTATCTTATAACAATTTTATTGAATTCGTTGATCTTATTGAAAAGGGTACCTTTTTTGCATATAACGACAAATTATATAAACAAATTTTTGGAACACCAATGGGAAGCTCTGTCTCACCAATATATGCACAATATGTAATGGATGACTTACTTAATAGTTGTATTCCAAAATTACCATTTGAAATCCCTTTTCTAAAAAAATATGTTGATGATTTAATTTGTGCAATTCCTAGTAATGGTATAGACACGATTCTACAAGTTTTTAATAGCCATAATACCAACATACAATTTACATCTGAAACAGAAACCAACAATAGTATACCTTTCCTAGACAGTTTATTGATACGTAATCCAAAAAATATAGTTATATTAGATTGGTATAGGAAACCCACAAATTCAGGAAGATACTTGAATTACAACTCTTACCATTCCGAAAAAATAAAAATAAATCTAGTTCTATCCATGAAAAATAGAATAGCACGAATTTGTCATCCCACCCTTTTGAACAAAAATTTAAAAGTTCTCTTCGATATTTTCATTAACAATAGTTATCCTAGAACCTTATTAAAAAAATTGATTTTTAATACAACTATTGATACAAACTTAAATAATACACATACAAGCAACGAAAATGTACCCTTAGATAATAATGAAACAGTGAATACTAAATATGGGTCATTACCTTATGTTAAGAACCTTTCAGACAAAATCACTATAATATTTGAAAATGAAAACATTAAAATTGCTAACAGGAATATTTTAAAGGTAGGAGACGTTTTTTCAAAAGTTAAACAGAAAAATGAAAAAGTAATGAAAACTAACGTAATATATAACATTCCATGTATACATTGTAACTTAACTTACACTGGCCAGACCTCACGTACCCTAAAGCAACGTATAACCCAACATCAAAGTGATTGCAATCTAAATAAAAAAACTTGTGCACTCACAGAACATGTTTTAGAAACTAAACATAGAATGAATTATAAAGAAACTAAAATTTTGAGTATAGAATCTAATAAAACTAAAAGAGAATTCATAGAATTAGTAAACATAAAATTAAATCAACCATCGATGAATAAGAGGTCAGATATCAACAATGTCAGTGCAATATATACTCAACTTATTTACCTACAAAATAAACCAACAACCTTTAACAATGACACGGATTTCCTACACATAACATCAGATGATGAATATTAAATAAAATGCATGATTTTATGATAACTAACATAGTTATTATAAAGTTTCAATTTCTTTCATATCCATTTTTTTAAATAAATTTAACTTGTCATTACAAAAAATTTTTATTGGTAATTTTCAAATTTAAATGAAATTAAATGAATTTCAAATCATATAATGAAAATTTATACTAAATCTACATGTTAGTGTTAATCAGGATATTCAACCTTCAACCTTTAACCTTTAAATTTACATTTGTCATTAATATATGAATGACAAGATGTAATTTCACACTAGATAAAAAAGTTAGTGTAAGTTAAGGTATTTAACCTTAAACCTTAACGTTGTCAGTCGTCACTGTTATCAAAAAAAGTCAAAAAAACTATGACTGATCAATCATTTCAAAAAAAATTTTTATTCCTTGATACTACAGACAACGTTCTCAGCAATTGATATCAGTGTTTTGTAATTATATGAAACTGAAATCATAATAATGTTATCAATTTTGATATCCTTCAAGAATTTATTCAATTTACTAGTAAGTTTTACTTATATAAAACATAAACCTTGTTTTTTAGTTTAACAAAATTGTATTTTAGCTTTGAAAAAGATAATAATAAAATTATCGAAAGCTTGGTATAGTGAAAATCGAATTTTCTTAACCACCCATACATTTTGGCTGTACCCCATAATATTTAAAAGTTAGTTTTTCAACTATTCAGCCGTGACTACCCTTCTACTATATATATATATATATATATATATATATATATATATATATATATATATATATATATATATATATATATATATATATATATATATATATATATATATATATATATATATATATATATATATATATATTATAACGTATATGTAAGGTAGAAACATTATTATGAGACAGAATAATTATAAATTGCTATATAATAAAGCAGTAGACTATATTTTACTAGGGGAAAAGAATGAGATATTAAATGAAATTTAAACCATAAACACCTGGTAATAAAAGTTTTAAATAAATATAATGAACCAGGAAACGTAATAAAAAAACTTACCATTATCAAATTTGTAGATATATGTATTAGTTTCTGTCATGTTGAATTTTCTCCAGTTACATATATATATAAAACTTTCCACAAAACAACAAACCACAACTAATTTCAGTTTTTTTATCACATGCACAATTGTGAGCACGCCTGCCTATATTTGTTTTAGAGCAGTTGTGTCGATAAATGGATGGAATTAATTGACGAAGTGTTCCGGCTATGAGATCTCTTGAGTTGGGGATGGCGTTCATGAGGGTGACGGTGAGAATTTCAATGATGATTTTGATGTCGGTAGAAAGATCATAGGGTGTTGGTGGCTTTTCGAGGCTGACTGGTGCGGTCTCTTGGGGGGTTTTAGGTGTCGATAGCCTGTGGGGGCAGCGAGGATGGAAAGCGGGGTGTGGACCACCGCAATTGGTACATTTAGGAGTGCCTGACTTGGGGCAATTTTCGGTTCGGTGGCCTGTTTGGCCGCAAGAGGGGCATATCGGTTTAGACCGACAAGATTCGGAGGAGTGTCCGGTTTGGGTGCATCGACTGCAATACTTGGGCACTGGGGGGAGTGGATTTGTGTTCGATGGCTCGCATCGATGTGGAAGGCCGTGAAATGAGAGGCCGGAAGTTAGGGCCTGGTGGTAGTGGGCTTCGGAGGCGGTAACGATGCGAAACATCGAAGTGGGTTTGTTGGTGGCTTTGGCCACGATTCGCCAAGTTTTGAGGAAGGGGATTTGTTTCTTGTGAAGAATTTCTTCAAATTCTTCGGGGCTGACAGTGGTGTCTACGTTCCTGCAGACAAAGGAGTAGGTGGGTATGAGGGTTTTGTTGGCTGGACGTGGTGGACGTTCTGTTGAGTTAAGAACGTTGATGATGATGTTTTTGTCACCAGTAGAGTTATGGATTCGTCTCAGAATAGTTGAGACTGACTTTGGGGAGGACGTTTTGAGAAGGGCGGTGCGGTTGAAGTTTACCTTAAGAAAGAGGACGTGGCCGTGAAGGAGTTCGACGGTGTGGAGTAGAGTGAAAAGGATTTTTGAGTGGCGTATTGGGTTGGGAGGTTTCGGAGGTTCAGGGTGTGAATTGGTGTGTCGTTGATGGTGTGAGTTGGTGCAGGGATGTTGGTAGGTGTGGGTGTTGTTAGTCGGGTTTTGGTTTTCCCGACGAGGGTGAAGCCATCCTCGTCAGAGACGGGTTGTTGTCGTGTGAGTGTATGTGTAGGGGATTGGGATCTTACGGAGGAAGCGTAAGACCTTCTTGAGGATGTGTGTGCGGATTGTATGTATTGTGGGTATGTGTATGGGGTATGTGTGTATTGTAGAGTGTTATCGTGTGTTATGTTTTGTAAGTGGAGTGGTGTTGCTTGATGGGAGGGTGTTGAGGAGTGGTGTGTTTTGTTGGAAGTGTGTGTAGAGGAGGTGCTGGATCTGACGGGTGAGAGAAGGGGGGGGGGATTGTTTGTCAAGGGTCAGAGATTCATTAATGAGTTGTCTGGTTTCTTCTAGGAATTGTTCAAGTGCTTCGATTCTGGCTGGTGTTGAGGGTGTTTTTGCAGCTCTGCTGCTGCGACGATGTCTGGAGGACATTTCAGGATAGAGTATGTTATGGAGTGGGGCCGAAAGCTAATACCGACAGCGGACTCACTGCCGGAGGGAGTTTCCTCCCCAGTTAAAGGTTTCCTGACTTATAAGCTTTCAGGAGTTTCATATTTACCTGGATGCTAAATGTTCTTCCCTCTTCGGATGGTGTGGCTTACATGGTTTTGGCTGAAATAAAAACAAGATTAACACTGATTTATTATTTTCATAAATAGGAGTTGTTTCGATTGAAACAATTTACACTTTCAAGTGTATTGAGTGAACTGTCGAACTGAAAAGTTCGGCAGAACATGGGGTTGGTTGTCTTCTGGTGGAGGCGTCCACGTTGCCGGCGAAATCGCGGTGAACAGGTTTGTATCAGTGACCCGCTCTTGCTGTATCACCTTCCTGGGGCGATGGACTGGCGCTACTGTGTTTAACTATTTTCAATAATCCTATTTATAAGAACAAGAAGAAAAAAAGTTTATGCAAATGAGTCTGCAAAAGCCATCTTAAAAAGAATGAATAGTTTTTTTATAATATACAGAAAGTTTGTGTGATGTGGAAATTTAGATGTATATAGAAAAATCCATTATTTCATTTTATAGCATAAGAATTTTTAATAAGTAAGAAAAGGATAATCAATTATTTTTATACATAATAGGTATATGACTCCAACAATAAAATAAAGCGCCAAACATATTTTATACATATAAGTAATATTTCAGTGTTTCAAGTTTTTTTATCTTCTCATGAATAACATAAAATAAATTACAGTGATGAGTAATGTTGATTTCATTATAATTTGCCTAGAACCCTACGAGTTAAAGAGTAGTGAATAAATAAGAGCAGCCGAGGTAATAAAATTTAGGAATTAAATGAAACCACATGATATTAAATAGCAAAATGAATAGCAGGAATTAAAGGTGAAA